>OZ025289.1:79131319-79452749 GCA_964019185.1 Maratus speculifer
AACTCTATGGGTTTTTGACAGGTTTTTGACGGTTTAATCCGGTTTAAACCGTCGTCATGTCAAAAAACCCTTTTTGACGTCAAAAACCCAACCCTGCCTAGTGCGTTGTAGGGAAGAGGGGGCTATTATTTTCTCTCTCTCTCTCTGACGCAGAAAGATAAGTTATTACATATTCACATTCTAGGTACTATGTTTCTTATTAAATTGTTCTAATAACTTCATTTTATACTAAGAAAAGAATACGATAATGAAAACATCGAGTGCATAACTAGTGTAAAATTAAACATGATAGCTTTATGTGCAAATAGAATGATCGAGTGTTGAAACATTTATTTTAGTTACAATTTAGTATTTCTGCATAACTGTGAAAAGACTTCAAAACTAAATAAGATTTTTGAACAGAATTTCATTTGGATTTTTGGAACAGAAATTCATTTAGTGACCTTGGAATCTTTTTTATGAGAGTCTCAAAATCTCTTAGGTAGGGCTTAGCCGCCCCTGGCATTTTTTTAGCTCTCATTCCTGTTAAATAACAAATTTGAGTAACAAGTTTAAAAACTGTTAAATAACAATTTGAGTTTGTATACATAACACTGTATCTGGTAACAAAGGTTTGGTTAATGTTGTTTTTAATACCTGGCTTTCTAAATCTGTAAGAAATCTTTAAAAATATTTTATTTTTATTCCAAGATGAGAATGGTAATCTTTTATTTCGTTTTATGCAAGTAATTAATTATTTTATTTTATTTTACATTTTATTTTTGTTTTTGAAGAGTACTTACAAAGCTCTTATTTTTGTTATTTATTGGTGGAAGAAAACCCGTTTTTTCTCCTTTCTGGATCTGCTGCGTTGAGAATTTTTCTCGAAATGCTAATTTAGAAAATACTGTTTGCATTTACTAAAAACTCTAAAACGTCTTTTTATTATCTATTTTGTGAATAACACCTGTGAATTTCACGAATTTCCGAACAAAAATAAATTTAAAAATATGTCAGAAATAAGCACCTTTGGATTGCGTACGTAATCGGATTTTTTTCTTTTAGGATTTGAATAGAAATATTTAAAGTTTTTTCCGGCTTAAAATCGTAATTAATGGAAATGAAATAATACCTACAGTTTTTAGAAAAATAAAAAATGGCGATAATTTCCCCACAATACCACAAGTATCTTCAGCTTTTTGTATACTACGCATGAAATGCAGGCTGTTTAATACCAAACTGTCGAACAAATCAGCGCTTACGGCTCTAACTCAAATTCAAAGTGAATATTTTCCGGCACGTTTTCGAAAAATCTTTTACGTTTACCAAATAATGGAAGACGTCTTTCGATCGCATGGTTTTTGAACAACAAAATTTGATAATTTCATGCTTTTTCGAACTAAAATGAATTAAAATTTGTATCATAAAGTTGCTCTTTTGGATTTGAGAAACAGCCTTCACTCTTCTTTCACGTTGATATTATGAATAGTATACGCTTACGCTGAGCCCGAATAAAGGTTGTGCGGCACTTAATGCCCAGAACCTTTTAGAGAGGGGGGGGGGGGTATCATCTTCTCTGGAAATTCAGTCCAAAATGCCAACTTGTAAAGTAATTTTCGAAAGATCTTTTGCGTTTACCAAAAAAAATGGGAGACGTTTTTTGATTACATAGTTTTTGAATAACAAAATCTGCTAATTTAATGCGTTTTCGAACGGAAATGAATTAAAATATTAACCTAATGTTGTTCTTTTGGATTTGAGAACAGCCTTTACTCTTCTCTCATATACTGGTATCATAAATGCAATACGCTTACGTAGCTTCTTTTCCATTTTCAGCGATGGTGATTCACCTGTTTTTATTTGTTGACGAACACGTGTTACTATAAATTTTGCTCTTTCGATTAAAGAAACGAACTTATTCCAATTTTATCCATTGTGGATTCGCACCTGTTTCTCATTCCCTTCATCAGACATCCCCAAGAGCACTCAAAGCCGTACAGAATTTGAAGTGACGTTGATATATTCATAAACGAACCCTTATTCACAAATAATGCCGCTGAAGAGTTCTGAACGGGAAAGATGCGAGATCTTTTTCATATGTGCTTATGTTTTCCTTTTTCTGCTTTTGACAAAATCACAAGGGATAGTTTTATACGTTAATTGATGTTTATAAAAAAAATGTAATTGTATGCAACCGATTTGTGTTTTTATTTAAATTATTTATGTAATTATTTAAATTTATTAAATTATTCTCTCAGAACTGATTTCAGTCTTGAAGAGTATTTAACTGATATTAAATTCTTCATTTATGAATAACAAATAATAGCAATTTTGCTATGAAGGACTTTTAATCACGTTTTTTTTTTTTTCATTGTGAGAAATCAATTTTTAGACATAATGCAAGGCACAGAAATCGTCTAGCCTATTTTCATTTCGTTATATCTAGAAAAATTTTCAGTCTTGACTTGAATGGACTTTTTGCATCCATGTACGCTATATGGATCTCCCTTAAGGGTGTATTCGAAAAAACGCTTTTTCACCTTCAACAGCTCGAAATTTTCCGATACAATTTCAGACACATTTTTAAAAGTAGAAAAATGAAACTTGTTGAGGGGATTCTTGAAGGGGCGTATGAGGTGCCGTGTGATGTCTTTTTACGCTAAATTTATTAGAATTTGATTTATAAACAATTACCTTATCAGTATGACCCTTTTTTTCGTTCACAGATCTCTCGCTTCGGAAAATCGGTTCGAAATGCCGTTTTTGATTGCTTTTTTTTTTTTTTTTTTTTTTTTTTTTTTTTTTTTTTTTACAATATTTTCTGCATTTATCTAAGAATCGGCAATCACGGCACCTTGTGTACTTTTCAAATAAAAGATTTTGAAAGTTTGGTGCATTTGAGAGCAAAAATGAATTCAAGAATAAATCGGAAAATAAGCAGTTTGAATCGAAATACATCCTTAATTTAACATTTATTTCTGTAATAATCAGTCACTAAGTCCAGAATAACCTTTGCTTTTAACCATTTTTTTTTTCCACCTACACTGAGAAACATTTGTGGAAACGTTACTTCGTAAAATTGGTGGCAGCATTGCTGCCTCCAATTTTATGGAGTATTTTAACCGTTAAAACCGGTGTAACATTGTCATGTTACACCACCAGTAATATATGTTTAGATTACACCATTGCATATGTGAAAACAATTACTCCATGAAATTGGAGGCAACATTTGCCACCATTTTTACACCAATTGTATGGAGTAACGTTTCCACAAATGTTTTACAGTGTAATATTTATCAATTTTTCTTTATTGTGAAGTTTCAAAGTTTATGATCGATAAATTTCTGTGGAACTTTTCTAACATGAGGAATTCTTCATCTTATTTTATTCTTATTACTGAAATGCGACCCGATAATTTTACAGCAAAATAAAATTTTCACAATAGACGATTATATAAAAAGAAAATATGGGATAATAATTAGAAATGAAAAAAATCTGACTGGATCTGTGATGGTAAAATAGAAAACAATACCATATAAAAATTATTATTTTTCCCTTTCTTTCTTTTTCTTTTTCTTTTTCTTTCTTTTTCTTTCTTTTTCTTTTCTTTTCTTTCTTTTTTCCTTTCCTTTTCTTTTTTTTAATGGTTCTTAGAATTATTCGAGGGCAAATTATTTAAGGGTGTATTCGAAAAAACGCTTTTCCACCTTCAGCAGCTCGAAATTTTCCGATACAATTTCAGACACATTTTTAAAAGTAGAATCATGAAACTTGCTGAGGGGATTCTTGAAGGGACGTATGAGGTGCCGAGTAAAGTCTTTTTATACCCAATTCATTAGAATTTGATTTATAAGCAATTAACTTCTCTGAAAGACCCTTTTTTTCGTTCTCATATCTCCCACATCGGAAAAATCGGTTCAAATTGCCGTTTTTGATTGCTTTTTTTGCAATATTTTGTGCACTTATCAAAGAATTGACCTTTACGGCACCTTGTGCACTTTCTAAATAAGAGAATCTGCGAGTTTCATGTGTTTGAGAGCAAAAGTTAATTCAAAAATAAATCGGAAAAAAAGCAGTTTGAATCGAAATACACCCTTAAAGTAGTATTTTATTTTGTGATAATGAATCTTTTTGTTATTTCTTTAATTTCATGGACATCAAATCATCTATATTTATTCTTTTTTTCTCTTTTCTTTGCAGTTGGATGCCAAAAAGAGCCCCCTCGCCCTCCTTGCTCAAACATGTAGTAATATTGGAGCAGACAATCCAAACAACAAGCCTGTGTTATCCGGTTTAGAAAAATCAAAAGACAATAGCAATGACTCTAAGAAGGACAAATCTCCAGTCATTATTAGTGATGATCACAGCAATAGTAAACCATCTTTCAAACCTTATGAGTCTATCGTTAAGAAAGAAGACAATTCGGCTTCAGACTTTGGTGGTAAAAAAACTCCTAATTCTAAGACAAGCTCACCGGTGGTCAACAGGAGTTCTCCAGCAGTGAGCACGGGCTCTGGTGGCAAGACCACTCCATCAGTTTCAGAAAATGAAAGGAGTAGTTCACGTAATCCTAGCAAATCTGAATCTGGTAGTGCACCCCCGGCTTCATCTCCCTTAACGTCTTCTTCTACGACATTGTGTTCTAGCCAAAATACTCTGAGTGGACTCGGCTATGGCTCAGCAGGGGCTTTAGGACTAGACTTAGCTCGTAGTGATGCAACCAAAGACAGTTTAAATTTAGGTTTAAGTGCTTACAAAGCATTGAACGGTTTAAATCCTCTATCGAACTGTTGTGTTCCGGTTCCTGGTCATCCTATGGACTCTCACGCTTTCCAGGCAGCTGCTGCACAAAGTGGACTTCTCAAAGGGAGCTATCCCTTAAGTTCTGCCGTACCGCCTTATAGCTATGCTAGAGTCAAAACAGCAAATGGTGGTACAACACTAGTTCCATTTTGTAGAGACCCTTACTGTAATAACTGTCAGTTCGGTATGCACAATGCGCAACTCTCTTCGTGCCCGAGTGGCTGTACTCAGTGTTCTCATGACAGACTAAGCTCTTCAATACCTGGTTTAGGTCATGGACTTGTACCCGGTTTAGGAAGTTCGGCAGCTGCTATGGCGGCGGTCGCCGCAGCAGGTGGTATGGGTGGATTATCATACTCCCCTTCAGTTCTTACCAGGCCCAACGTTTGCAGTTGGATGGTCGGTGATACTTATTGTGGTAAAAGATTCAGCACGTCTGAAGAACTATTACAACATCTTAGGACTCACACAAATCACCTTTCCACCTCAGACGCACCTTTGTCGCTGATTCCTCCAGCATTTAGTCTAGCATCTTCTAGTCTCAGCGCAGCTTGTCATATGCACTATAGTACCGCTTCTCCCCTCACTTCACCAGCGGGTCTGCGAAGAACATATCCTACAAGTCTAAGTCCTGTGAGTTCACTATCTGCAAATCGTTTTCACCCATACAAACCAACTCTATCCTCATTACCTGGTGCACCAATGCCTCAGTTTGGTCATCCTGGTCTAGGCATGTATTATCCTTACGGTCTGTATGGCCAAAGACTTGGACCTCCAGTGCATCCTTAAATGTGAAATACTGTTTTTTGCTCATTTAATGTGTCTTACTTTTGAGTTAATATGCCTGCTGAAACATTTCAGGAAAATGTTCAGGTAAACCTATTTAAATTTTATAGTAAATTTTAATTGTAATCGGATACCAGATTATTTTAAAGCGTTTTATGTAATAGAAATAGATTGAGTTAAATTCAGATTATTTAATAATTATTTAATAAATAATCATGCAGGCATTATTTTTCTCAAGTGTAAGGACTTTCTTTTTTTGTCTTTAGATGCGCAATAATGTCTTCTAAATTAATAAATTAAATATTTTGAAACAAAATAACAATTCATAAATAACAATTTAATTGTTCCGCATCTGAAGACATTTTGAATATGTGATGAAAATGAGTGAGATCGGATCATTGCTTATTTTTAAACAGGAATTTAACCTCTGATAATCTATTTAATATAAGTTTTTTTTTTTTTTTTCTTTTAATGGTCATTTTATTTTATTTGTAACTTTTTTTTTCATCACATTGTCTGTGAAGATTAAAAAAAAAAAAAAAATCTAAACCTTTACATTTCTATGTATTTTTCTGTCTATTTAAATTTTTATTTTATTTTTTCTTTTAAATTCCAAACTTTTATTTTTCTTTAAAAGATAAATTGCAATTTTCAAACCTGAAAATTCTAGAAATTTAAATATTAATTTTTATAATTCAGGATATCTTTATTGTAACAGCACGATCAAAGTTTCTTTATTTTTAACTGTATTGTAAATTATAAAATAGAAATGTGTTTAGTATATACTAGAAAGGATATGGATAAACTAGATAAATTTGAGAAAATTAAAATTTTTGTTTATTAAATGTTTGAACGAAAAATTCAAAAACATATCGAATTACTTGTAGATAATTTTTGATATAGTAATTTTACATAATTTTATTTCATTGTATAATTATTGAATATCAGTAGTTTAAAATATTTTTTAAGTTACATTTATGTTTCATTTATAACTTCGATAAGAATCTATGTTTAGAATTAATGCAGGACTTTCAACAAAGTGAATTAGCATTTAAATGTTGAATTTTATTTTGAAAAAAAAAAAAATATATTGCATTATTTAAATTTAAAAGAAACTTTGTGATAAACCATTCTCTTCGGAGGTTATTTTTCTGTGTGACAAGCATATGATACTTCTTTCATTTGTATATAATATATATTATCTGTAAAATACACCTGTACATTATGTAGATACATTAAATGTTGTTGTTTCTCTCGACAAAAGTACAATTGGTTTTGTACAGTTATTATCCAAAGACTCTTCATGCAAGTTTGAATTATGATAATGAAATATTTATTGATTAGTCCTACCGTATGTCGATGGACTTAGTTTTATTTATTGAAATAGGGAAAAATGCCAAAAAAGTAAATAAAAAAAAATATTTTCAGACACTTTTAAATAAGGGATCATGCATTAATTACGTCATACAGGAGGGGAAGTCCACAAACTGCAACACTGTGTGACAAGGGGAGGATAAAAATTAATAAATTGTGATCACATTTTAAATATGTAAAATTAGACAAGCATAGACTGCAAGCAGATTAAACACGTATTTTAACGTAGGAAGAAATTTTTATTTGCATTTTAATCAGGGCCTGTGCAAAGACGGGTGCGAACCTGGCAAATTTAGTGGGGCCTGAAATATAAAACAATCAAAGAGCAGATAAAATTTATTTTTAAATTGTTTACATCATAGAATAATATATATGCTAGAGATAATAAATTGTATGGAAAATACCCATTTCACATTTAATATTTTTTTACTGTTCCAAAATCTTTTATCTGTTACTATTTTAAATATTAATATTTTGCATTCATGGTTACTTTAATGATTTATATATTTTCCAATAAACTATATTAACTTTGCTTGTAATAAGTTAATATTAACATTTTTTTTCTCATGACGAAAACTTTAAAAGAGAATCTGGGGCAAAAATATTATTTATCTGGAAAGAACTTTATTATTGTACATAGATTCGATGTCCGTAACAACACTTTATTGGCGCGCCGCGCCACCGAGTTTGCCTAATGGTTGCGCCAGCACTAATTTCAACCCTTGCAGTAAAAAAATCTCAGATCTTGATTGTTTTACGGTGTTTATTTCTGTTTGTAATATCTAGCATATTAAAAATATTGTAATAGTGCTTTAATCAAAATTAGATTTAAGTAACCGCTGTATAAAAAATACTATAGGATGAATTAATGGAAGGGTATATCACAGGAGTACGCGACAACATGAAAGGGGTACAATAATCCCATGAAATCTGCATGACGTAATTGATGGATGTTCCCTAAGTACTTTTAAGCACTTGTTTTTAGTGTTACAATATTTATTGTTTCTTTTTTCCAGTTACTGTACATTCTTTAAAGGTGCAATATTTGTCAGAGACAATCATTCGACTGGGAAAAATTTTAATATATTTTATTGATTATGAATGAGTTCTCAAGATTATTTTTGTCTTTCAAGGAATTGATTTATGCCATTTGCTGTCTTAATTTAATTACAAAGAAATATAAATTCTTTTATTATAAATAAATGTTCTATTTCTGGTTCAATGAATGAATTTGTTTTACTTGTGTCACTTACTTTTTATTTTATTTTTTACTTTTTATTTTATTTTTTTAACTATATAAGCAAGTAAATATAAATAGAAGAAATAAAGAAAAACGTTGTGATCAATAAATATTTGGCTTTTATAATACTAAAAGTTATAATAAAGTGGTCATCTCAAGTTCTCTGCACAAGAACATGAAAGTTTCTGACACATTTTCTGACATATTTTTAAATGCAAAATCATAAAATTGGCAGGCTTGACTCTTTTTGAGATTTGAAATCGAAATAAGTTTTCCGTTTTTTGTTAATTTTCCTAAGTGATTCTGGTCCTGTGACGGAACGTTTTCCAACGTATTCAGAGGCTGCCGCATCCAGAATTCAGTTCAAAACACACATTTTGACAATACTTTGTGAAAGGTCTTTTTCATTTACCAGAAAATGGAACACATCTTTCGATTTCATAGTTTCTGACTAACAATACCTGCCAATTTCATATTTCCGAGTAAAAAAAGTTCCGAGTTTAAAAATGTGTCAGAAAATAACACTTTTGGGTTTGAGAATGGCCTTTAATAATAATACGTAAGAAATATTTTTGCAGATTATTTTCATTTTTAAACTTAAGCATTTTGGTCAGTCAGATACCAATACGTGTGGATTGTAGTTTCATTTTTAAAAATCCCCTCGGGAAGTTGATATTTTGACTATTTTTTTCGGTGCAATCTTCTTCAAGGATGTCCCTTTTTTTCTTATTTCTCAAAATATTTCTTAAATGTATGTTTAATTTTATATGATAAAAATCTTATTTACAGTAAATTTTTAAAACATAAAATATTAAATTTATATATTTTACAAATATTTTAAAAAAGAAAAAAAGACATCATTTAAAATAAACAGAAAATAGGAACCGAAAAATGTTCATTTCTTGAGAAATTATAATATGAATGAATTCTACTCCTATAGGCTTAACAACATTAGCTAATAGAATTTAAGATCTTAAAGTTGTTCTTAATTGAAAAACAGAAATATCTGTAATATTAAATTATAAATACATTACATTAGAAAAGGTTATCAATTTTAAAATAATTATAGATTATGGAAGATTGAAATAGGAAAAAAAATAACACATTTGGAATTTATTTTAATTTCAATGCACAAAATTTGTGCTTGCCTAGCACCCATTATCAGCATAAATAATAAAACTGAAAAAACTTATTTATAAATTAGAAGTTTTAAACAGAAATATATAGCTGCATAATATTAAATAAATAACAGATGCATAATTAGTAAAGGTTATAAATTTCAAAATAAATGGAAATTAGAAGGAAATCAAGAGTTGAAAGAATTTTATGCATATGAGTGCACAAAATATCTATATCTAATTCACTTTATCAGTACATATAATGAAATTTCAACAACTTATTTATTAATTAGAACTGGTAAACGGAACTATGTATAATATTAAATAATAGATATATACATTGGAAAATATTATAAATTTTAAATTAATTATAGATTATTGAAGGCAGAAACAGAAGAAAATCGCATTTGGATATTTAGTTGCATTTCAGTACACAAAATGTATCTGCCTAAAATCTGTAAAGTTACTCAGCTTTTTCTTGAAAACTGGGATTGCTAGAACTTTATATGTAGCGGGAAAAACCAAAAATTCATGAAACAGAATCCGTTATTGCTCTAACCGTTACATGGAAAATTCGAGGAATCCCACATTCCTAGAAAAAGTTTAGTAACTTTACAGAATTTTGCTGTGTAGCACACTTTATCAATACAAGTTATGGAATTTAAATAACTCATTTATAAATTGAAACTGGCAAACAGAAATATCTGTAATATTAAATAATAGATACATAAGAAAAGCTTATAAATTTTAAGCTACTTATTGATCTTGGATTACAGAAACAGAAGAAAATATAACGCATTGATATTCAGTTGCATTTCAGTGCACAAAATTTATCTGTGCCTATTATCAGTCAAAATAATAAAATATAAGACGTTATACAGTAGACTCCCTCAAATCCGCACAGCTTGGGACCAGGGGTTGTGCGGATTTTAGAATTTTGCGGATTTCTGGTCATTGCTTTGTCTACATTATTTAAACAATAATTTGAGTGCAATTAATAGTGCATTCAGAACTATAATGAATGCTTACAATATAATAAAATAAGTAATAAACTAAAATAATAAATTTTAGATAATTTTTAAAATGATTAAAGTACTAATAGCAAAGGTCAAGTTAATAATCAATAGTGTATGATTAAATATTCATTATAAAGATTAAATGTATTTTTCCAAAATTATTCAACAAAACTTTCCTCATAAAGTACGTTACTAATTCACATCAAAATCATAAAATAAGGATTTTTTTTTTTCAAGTTTAACCAGGCTTAATTACCAAAAAATCATGATTAATGCATAAATATATTTGGTAAGAAGATTGTGATTACCAGCAATATCTTAAATTTTTACCCCCCCCCCCCCCAAAAAAAAAAAAAAAAAAAATCCTAATTTATGAAAAAAAGATGGATAAAGCATAATTAAGAAAATTACAAATTAAAAAATATATGGAATTGATACAAATCTAAAAAAAAAAAAAAAAAAAAAATCAAATTTTGTAGCAATATTTGAACTGAAGGTTTCATTGTTTACATCCATAAAATATGTGCGGATTTGAGGGAGTCTACTGTATATAAATATAACTGGTAAACTGAAATATAGCTGTAATATTAAATAATAGATGCATACATTAGAAAATGTTATAAATTTCAAAATTAGTGAAGATTATAGAAGTTAGAAGAAAATATAATGCATTTGAATATTAAGTTGCATTTCAGTGCACAAAATGCATCTATACCTAGCACGCTTTATTAATATAAATAATGAAATTTAAATAACTCCTTTATAAAATTATAATTGGTAAACAGAAATATAGATGTATAATGTTAAATAATACATGCATACATTAGAAAAGAATATAAATTAAAAAAAAAAAAAGGTACAGATTATGGAAGATAGAAGAAAGTATAATGTATTTGGATATTCATTTCATTTCAGTGATGCACAAAATGCATCTATACTTAGCACGCTTTATCAATACAAATAATGAAATTTAATAACTCCTTTATAAATTAGAACTGGCAAACAGAAATATCTGTAATGTTAAATAATAGATAAATACATAAAGATATAATAACAGAAACATACATAAAAAAATAATAACAAAACAGAAATAACACATTTGGATATTCATTTTCATTTCAGAGGGCTCAAAATTTATGTATGCTTAGCACCTGTTATAAGCATAAATAATAAAACTTAACAGGAATAAGGCTGTATAATATTAAATGACAGATGCATACATTAGAAAAAGTTATAAATTTCAAAATAAATATACAGATTATGGAACATAGAAGAAAATATAACGCATTTAAATATTCATTTGCATTTCAGTCCACAACATTTCAATATAAATAATGAAATTTAAATAACTCATTTGTAAATTAGACCTGGCAAACAAAAATATCTGTAATATTAAATAATAGTTGTATACATTTGAAAAGATATAACTTCAAGATACGTATAGATTATGGAAGATAGAAGAAATATAACGCATTTCGATATTCAGTTGCATTTCTCACAATGCTCAATATTTATGTATGCTTAGCACCGGTTATGAATATAAGCAATAAAACTTAAAAAACTTTATAAATTATAACTGGTAAACAGGAATATGGCTATATAATGTTAAATGACAGATGCATACATTAGAAAAGGTTATAAATTTAAAAATAAGTATACAGATTATGGAAAATCGAAGAAAATATAACGCATTTAAATATTCATTTGCATTTCAATGCACAAAATGTATCTATGCTTAAGCATCTTTATCAATATAAATAAAGAAATTTAAATAACTCATTTGTAAATTAAAACTGGTAAACAGAAATATCTGTAATATTAAATAATAGTTATATATTTGAAAAGATTATAAATTTCAAAATAAGTATAAGATTATGAAAGATAGAAGAAAATATAACACATTTGGATATTCAGTTGCATTTTAAGGATGTTTTCGAAAAAACGATTTTTTTATCCTCAACAGCTCGAAATTTTCTGATACAATTTCAGACTCACTTTTAAAAGTAGAAACATGAAACTTGAGGTGATTTTTGAAGAGATGTATAAGGTGCCGTACATCCTTAAGGGTGTATTCGAAAAAATGATTTTCCATCTTCAAGAGCTCAAAATTTTCCGATACATTTTCAGACTCATTTTTAAAAGTAGAAACATGAAACTTGCTGAAATGATTTTTGAAGTGATGTATAAGATGCTGTGTGATGTAATTTCTCGCTGCATTAATTAGAATTTGATTTATCAACAATTATTCTTTTCATCATGACCCTTTTTTTCAATCTCAGATCTCCCGCCTCGGAAAATTCTGTTCGAGAGACCAACTTTGACAGCATTTTTTGTAATATTTTCTGCATTTATCAAAAAATCAACGGACACGGTACCTTATATAGTTTCTAAATAAGAGGTTTTCAAAGTTTGGTGCATTTGAAAGCAAAAGTGGATCTAAAAATAAATCGGAAAATAAGCGATTTTGATCGGAATACACCCTCAATGCACAAAATTTATGTAGGCCTAAATATCCGTTACCAGCATGAATGATAAATCTTAAAAAACTTACTTATAAATTAAAACTGGTACACTGAAATATAGCTGTATAATATTAAATAACTGATGCACATATTAGAAAAGGTTATAAGTTTAGAAATAAGATTAGATTATGGAAGTTAGAAAAAAATACAATGCATTTGGATATTCAATTTCATTTCAGTATACAAAATATTTATATTTAGTATACTTTATCACTATAAATAAGGAAACTTAAATAACTTATTTATTAATTAAAACAGTTAAACAGAAATATCTGTAATACTAAATAATAGATATATACATTGGAAAAGATTATACATTTCATAATAAGTATAGATTGTGGAAGATGGAAGAAAGTACCGGGTGATCCAGAAGTTTCGGGAGTTTTGAAATGTTAATAATTAGAAAACTATATACAATAAGAAGATGCGGTTTTCAGATATATGCTTAGAAAAGCGTGAGATTTTCGTTTATAATGATTAAGGGTGTATTTCGATTCAAACTGCTTGTTTTCCGATTTATTTTTGAATTCCCTTTTCTTCTCAAACACATGAAACTTGTAGATTCTCTTATTTAGAAAGTGCACAAGGTGCCGTAAAGGTCAATTCTTTGATAAGTGTACAAAATATTGCAAAAAAAGCAATCAAAAACGGCAATTTGAACCGATTTTTCCGAGATGGGAGATAAGGGAACGAAAAAAAGGGTCTTCCAGAGAAGTTAATTGCTTATAAATCAAATTCTAATGAATTGAGCGTAAAAAGATTTTACTCAGCACCTCATACGTCCCTTCAAGAATCCCCTCAGCAAGTTTCATGATTCTACTTTTAAAAATATGTCTGAAATTGTATCGGAAAATTTCGAGCTGCTGAAGGTGGAAAAGCGTTTTTTCGAATACACCCTTAAAAATAATAATAAATAGTTAACATTATTAGCAACAGGTGGCACTAGTATACAACATCGGAAGTTTCATTACCATGCGCTATATAAGCAAATGAATTCATTGCTCAACATCTTTTCTGAAATTATTAATGAGATTACTCCTCAATGTTCAAACTCTTTTTCGAAGTTTAAGGAAATTGCATTTAAAAAAAATTTTCGGTACAAAATTTGATGTGTAACTGCTAAGTTAAAAAATGCTTTCTTTGCATAACAAATCTTTCTTAGTTATGCAGCTTTACAAAAAGGATGAATCGGCAAGTTTCGCATTGCGTTCTTATCGTAATATTGGTGGAATCAAAACTGGAAAAGGACCGATAGCATTATAAACCTGAAGGCTATGATAAAAGGTTTGAGGAAAGAAACTTATTGGAAGATTCTCCCTACATTGCCTTCTCCTGTCACGACGATCTTGAGGACTACGTTTGGAGATACCCGTGTCCTGAGTCGTGATTTTCAGCACGAATGGCCTCCAAGATCTTCAGATCTTACCCATTGTGACTTTTAGTTATGGGGCTACGTGAAATCTCATGTGGACAGAGATTGGCCAATGTTACTGACCCAGCTGAAAGTTGCTACTGCAGAGCGTTTCAAAGATATCTTCAGAATTACTTTTTTAATGCTGTGCAGGCTGTTTTACATCGTCTCATGGCTGTACTTATAAGTTATGGGCGTCATACAAAAAAGTTGTAACTCTTGGACACTGATTCTTTATTTTTAATGAATTTCATCATACCATAGCAATATTATACTATCCAGTTCAGTGCCACCTATTGGCGGAATGTGTAACTAATATAACATATTTTTTGTTATTGAAAACGAAATCCCACAAGTTTCTAAGAATTTTTATGAACACCGCATCTTTCTAGCGATTATACTTTACTAATTATTAGCATTTCAAAACTCCCGGAACTTCTGGATCACCCGGTATAACGCGTTTGGATATACATTTGCATTTCAGCGAACAAAATGTATTTATGATTAGCACACTTTATCTATACAAATAATGGAATTTAAATACCTTATTTATAAATTAGAACTAGCAAACAGAAATACAGTCGGCTCTCGTTAATTCGAACTCGCCGGGACCACAAGAAATGTTCGAATTATGGAAAATGTGAAATGAGAACATGCTTAATATAGTATATACAAAGGAATTAATGTTATGGGGTTTTTAAAATTTATTTCGTCTGTTATCATTAGAATATGACTTCATATTAAATTCAAATATATAAATATACAAACTAATTAAAAGATTAGAAACAAGCACAATGGAAAAAAATTTTTAAAGCGTCACTGATGGACAGACGAGGCACTAAGAAAGTGGATATCAAATGTATTGGATTATATATATACTCGTTCGGAACAATTTTCACAAAAATCAAAGAAAGAAAGTGATTCAAATGATCAGAAATCCGTGAGAAAGAAAACAAAAATGAAAAATCGCAATTCTTGTTAGTTCGAATGAAACGGAGAAAATTAATTCAAATTAATGAAAATGTTTAACATTATTCTGCCATTGAAAATTTCGGGACTTCATGTTTAGTTCGAATTATCCGATTTCGAATTAACG
Source organism: Maratus speculifer (assembly GCA_964019185.1). NCBI lineage: Eukaryota > Metazoa > Arthropoda > Arachnida > Araneae > Salticidae > Maratus > Maratus speculifer. The sequence goes on from OZ025289.1 coordinate 79,146,665, forward strand.
AGAGTCGACTGTTTTGTAATATTAAATAATAAATGCATACATAAGAAAAGATTATAAATTTTAAACTATAATTATAAAGAATAGAAAACAGACATAAGAAAATATAATGGTGTATTCGAAAAAACGCTTTTCCACCTTCAACAGCTCGAAATTTTCCGATACAATTTCAAGCACGTTTTTAAAAGTAGAAACATGAAACTTGTTGAGGGGATTCTTCAAGGGACGTATGAGGTGCCGTGTGATGTCTTTTTACACTCAATTCATTAGAATTTGAGTTATAAAGATTTACCTTCTCAGTATGATCCTCTTTTTCGTACCCAGATCTCCTGCTTGGGAAAAATCGGTTCGAAATGCCGTTTTTGATTGCTTTTTTTTTTGCAATACTTTCTGCATTTATCAAAGAATCGACAATCACGGCACCTTGTGTACTTTCCAAATAAGAGATTTTGAAAGTTTGGTGTATTTGAGAGCAAAAATGAATTCAAAAATAAATCGGAAAATAAGCAGTTTGAATCGAAATACACCCATAACGTATTTGGATATTCAGTACACAAAATTTATTTACACCCAGCATCTGTTATCAATGAAACATATTTATAAATTAGAATTGGTAAACAGAAATATAGCTGTATAATATTAGATAACAAAAGCATACATTAGGAAAGGTTATAAATTTCAAAATAAGTTTATGAAAGTTAGAAGATATAACGCATTTGGATATTCAGCTGTATATATTTGTATTGAGCTGTATACAGGCAAAATATCTATACTTAGCACACTTTATCAGTACAAATAATAAAATCTAAATAACTCTTTTATTAATTAGAAAAGGCAATTTAAACAGAACTATCTGTAATATTAAATGATAGATATATACATTGGAAAAGATTATAAATTTTAAACTAATTATAGATTATGGAAGACAGAAACAGAAGATAATGTAACGCATTTGGATGTTCAGTTGTGTTTTAGTACACAAAATGTATCTATGCCTAAATTATAAAAGTATCTGTAAAGTTACTAAATCTTTTCTAGGAAACTGGGATTCTTATAACTTTTTATGTAACAGTAATGGCGAAAATTCATTTAATATAATCGGTTACATGAATTTTTGCTATAACCTGTGCATGAAAAGTTCTAGGAATTTCTTTTTTTTTCTAGAAAAAATTTAATAACTTTACAGATTTTTTTTTTTTTTTTTTTTTTAACATTTATAAAGAGAAGAAAATATAACGCGTTTGCATATTCATTTTTATTTCAGTGTACAAAATTTAACCATGCCTAGCACCCATTATTAGTATAAATAATAAAATAGCTTATTTATATATTGGAAATGATAAATAAAAATATCTGTGATTTTAATAGATACATATACATTAGGAAAGAAAGCATTATAAATTTGAAGAGAATTATAGATTGTACAAAGATAATTACAGACTATGGAAAGACAGAATAGAAGAAAATATAATACAATATATGATATTCAATTGCATTTCAGTGCACAAGATTTATCTGTATTGTCAGTATAAATAATGAAATTTTAAATTTAAAAACATATTTATAAATTAGGACTGGTAAACAAAAATACCTATAAGATTAAATAACAGATATATACTTAAGGGAGAGAAAAAAATATAAATTTTAAAATAACTATAGATTATATTAAAATATTTCTAGATTATGAAATATGCAAAGAAAGGGTAATATAACTGTCGTCATTATCTCTACAAATAATGAAATTTAAATTTAAACAACTTATTTACAATTTGAATCTGATAAACAAAAATATCTGTGAGATTAAATAATGTATACATACATTAAAAAAAGAAAAGATTCTAAATTTTAAAAGAATTATGTATTGTATTAAAAAATTATAGATTATGAAATATAGAAAGAGAAGAAAATTGGCATTCAATTGCATTTCTGTGCACAAAATTTATCTATACCTAACACCCGTTGTCCTTGTCATTAAAAATAATTAAATAATTTATAAATTGAAACTGCCAGGGCCCGACTTATGCAGGGGCGATTGTCCCGGCCCCCACCCCCTATGAGAATAATTAGAATTTTCACTATAAAGTGCCAAATGATTAAAATTAGTCAAAAGGGATAAAAAAATTGATATACAGTCGAACCTCTATATAACGAAACTCCATACATCGAATTCCTCCATATAACGAATTTTTAGTAAGAACGGTCCACTTTTCGCATGATTACATTAAAAACAGACTCTATATAGCGAAATATCTATCTCCATATAACGAATTTTTTCATAAATTGATCTTAATTTATTCAGTTTTAAAAAAGCTTCGAAATCATATGGAATCAATTTTCCATCACTTATTTTTGATTTATCGTTCAGTGGAAAGGTTTTTTTTTTTTTTTTTTTTTTTTTTTTTTTTTTTTTTTTTTTTTTATAAATATTACTTCTCTCCTTATTTTTTAAATCTAACAAGTTCATCCCACCTCCCACACACCTTTCAACATCCTTCTCAAAACACAGTCAATTGAATTGTTACACATATAAGAGAGGAATCAATGAGAGCACATAAGAGAGACCTTCAAATGGAGGAAAATATCAACTACAATTTTTCATTCCTTGCTAAAATTTGAGAATTTTTTTTGAGAGCGTAACAATTGTAATTTTAAAATCAAAACAACAAAAAATTACAGATTTCTTCCTCTGAAATTTATGTAAGTCTTCCTCATTTGATTTTCATTAAGCTTTCAAATAAATCTTTCTCTTTTTTGAAACTGCTTAAATAAGTAAGAAATAAAATGTTAGGTTAATACATACTTTTAAACATTTCAAATTCTTAATTAAAAAGATCAAAAATAATATTTGTTCAAAATTTACACATTAAATACTATTTTTAACATCATACTCTATACATCGAATTTCTCTATATAACGAATTTTTTACTGGAACGATGGATTTCGTTATATAGAGGCTCGACTGTATTTTCAAACATTTAGGAGAGGTAAGAGTGGTCCTCCTTGCTCTCTTTGCTTTAAATACCCCATTCATCTATGCGAAAAATAAATTACATTAGAAAATCAATAATTAAATTATTATTATAACAACTTAGTATTCTGTTGTTTTCAAAAAAAATTCTTTAACATTTTTCTCGTAGCGTGGAGAGTTAAAACCATTAATTATGACCAATTTGGGACATTTTCTTTTAGCCAAGTACATAGAAAAAGTTTGCAAACAGATACTTCAGTGAACAAATCTATGATTTTTTCTACAATTATCCTGCTGGTACTTCTTCTCAAAGTTATGACTATCTTTTTCTGATACACTATAGACAGATGGGAACTGCATCGAGTACAAAATTTATGCATGCATATAATACGTATGATGTTTAGTCTTGGCTACTTCCACATTATTCACAAAAAATTATATAGATAGACATAAGAGGACTTCCTCAGAATAATGCCCCCCCCCCCCCCACCACCACCAGATAGCCTTAGTCAGATTCTAAGCTGGTAAATAAAAATATCTCAAAGATTAAATAATAAGTAAATACATTATTAAAAAAAAGAGTACAATTTTTTAAATAAATATAGATTAAATTAATTATAAATTATAAATTACAAAAAACAGAAAGAAGAATAACATATAACGCATTTGGATATTCAATTGCACTTCAGTGCACAAAATTCATCTATGCCTATAGCATCCGTTGTCATATTTCATTTCGGATCTGTTAAAATTTTTCGCCGGACACATTTCTTCCCTATTCATAAATTGCATTTCAGTGTCGTTTACATTTCGCCTGCATATGATATGCAGATTTAGTTTGATAGGGGAGACAATTTTTTCCCCAGTCGTACGTCCGTCTTGTCTCATGAAAATCTTTGAATTCGCATTTCGGCCTGTCACATCTGTCCATTGAGAAAAGCTGTCAACATTCCCAACGTTGACATTTTTTTCCCTAATAGTGAACCATGTCACTTTCCGCTCAAAAATAAATTTTGTACCAGACATAGACGCATTCGTAAAAAATCATGTTTTTTTTTGTGTAATATTTTACGTGTAATATATTACGTGTATATATTTTGTGTAATATTACAATGGTTCAAAATTTTGCTTAGATAATTCTTCCTAGATAAGGATTCTACCTGAACGACAGTATATTAATAATTCAATTCAATTGAATTTTTTTAATATATACATATAAATTAGGATTTGTAAACAAAAATATATGTTAAATCTCAGGTTATATTTTTCTTTTTTATTGTCATGGGCTTGTTTAAAACAAGCTACTTTTCCGTAGGTTCTCTTTACCAAATGTTCGTTCCCAGAGCCCGATTAAGATTGTGCAGGGCGCAGGCCCATCATTTTTTCGACCTCCCCCCCCCCCCCACCTCCACCCGCAGCAAAAAAGATTACTATTTTTTTTGGGGGGGGGAGGGGGAGCATAGAGGAGATATTATTAAGATTACTGTTGTAAAGTTAACAAAAATATATTTTGTTTTTTGAGAAAATAATTATGAAGATTGCAATTTCAAGACTTTTTTTCAAAATCATATTACTTAATTTTGGGTATCGCGTCTGGAGCGTAGGCACAGTTTTACTTTTGTATGACTAGCATGCTGTATTTCTTTGAATTCTACATTGTACATATTAAGGGTGTATTCGAAAAAACGCTTTTCCACCTTCAGCAGCTCGAAATTTTCCGATACAATTTCAGACACATTTTTAAAAGCAGAAGCATGAAACTTGCTGAGGGGATTCTTGAAGGGACGTATGAGGTGCCGAGTAAAGTCTTTTTACGCTCAATTCATTAGAATTTTATTTATAAGCAATTAACTTCTCTGGAAGACCCTTTTTTTCGTTCCCTTATCTCCCACTTCGGAAAAATCGGTTCAAATTGCCGTTTTTGATTGCTTTTTTTGCAATATTTTGTACACTTAACAAAGAATTGACCTTTACGGCACCTTGTGCACTTTCTAAATAAGAGAATCTGCGAGTTTCATGTGTTTGAGAGCAAAAGTGAATTCAAAAATAAATCGGAAAACAAGCAGTTTGAATCGAAATACACCCTTAAGGGTGTATTCGAAAAAATGCTTTTCCATCTTCAACAGCTCGAAATTTTCCGATACAATTTCAGACACATTTTTAAAAGTAGAAAAATGAAACTTGCTGAGGGGATTCTTGAAGGGACCTACAAGGTGCCGTGTGATGTCATTTTATGCTCCATTCATTAGAATTTGATTTATGAACAATAATCTTCTCAGTATGACCCTCTTTTTCGTTCTCAAATCTCCCTCTTCGGGAAAATCTGTTCAAAATGCCGTTTTTGATTGCTTTTTTTGCAATATTTTCTGCATTTATCAAAGAATTGATGATTAAGGCACCTTGAGTACTTTCTGAATAAGACAATTTGCCCGTTTGATGCATTTGAGAGCAAAAATGAATTTAAAAATGAATCGGAAAATAAGCAGTTTGAATTGAAATACACCCTTAAAAAAAAGGGGGGGGGGAGAGATGAGGGGATTTTTGTAATTTTATGAGTAACATTGATTCTAAATCCCATTCAAAAAACTCTACCTAGACAGTCCGGCTAAATAAGGAATATATCTGGACAACAATTTAAAGAAAGAAGATTGATCACAAATAACTTATTTATAAATCATGATTAGGAAACAAGTTCTAATTTATTATAATAAGAGGTAGAAAAGATGCATTTGAAAATTCAATTGTGTTTTTTATTCCGCTAGGTTTAGTTTTGTGTGACTGCCAGGCTGTATTTCCTTTGCTTTACGTTGATTTGTATACTCATCACACATTCATAATAATAATAACAATAATAATAATAATTTTTATACTAATTGTATAAGTAACATTGGTCCTGAATCTCACCTGGAAAACATTACCATGATAGCCCGCCTATGCAACGAATATATCTAAACCAGAATATAAACGAAGAGGATTAAATTTAAATAACTTATTAATAAATTAAGATGAAGAAATAACTTGATCTGTTACAATAGAAGATGTCTGAATGACATCAATCTCATTCAGACTGGATGTCATCACTGAAACTTATGTCATAAACTTGCCCCTATAGATTTGGGAACACTGCTGATAAGGCTGTAATTCTAATTCAAACGGCTTATTTTCTGATTCATTGTTAAATTAATTTTTGTGCACTTTCTAAATAAGAGAATCTGCGAGTTTCATGTGTTTGAGAGCAAAAGTGAATTCAAAAATAAATCGGAAAACAAGCAGTTTGAATCGAAATACACCTTTAAACGCATCATATTTTGCTTCTATTATTCAGAAACTATGTAATGTGCCGTACTTGTCGATTTTACTTATTCGTAATTGTCGAATCAAAAAACGCTGTCTAAGAAGGCATTTAGAATAAGGGCAGAATTCTCGCTGTCGCTCGCCATTGCGCCAAATTGCGACTAAATTCTTCATTTGGCGAGTAAACAAGCGATTAGATTCGCCAAATTGCTTGTGCTCAAATTTTGCTTTTTCTTTCTTTTATTTTTGGTTTATCATACATATGCATGTATACCTACTTGCGATTATTATCCGTTACTAATATTTTTTTATATTTATACCGGATAGTTGAATTAAATTAATAACAATCGTTGTCGCAGTTATAAAAACGTAGGTTATTTTAGAACATATTTAAAAAAAGGGGGTACATTAAAGGATTTTATTATTATTATTATTATTATTATTATTATTATTATTACTATTATTATTATTATTATTTACACAGTGAATCATACAACACATTACATGTATCATGCTAATACTTTTTTCATTTGGGGAATGTTTTTTATTTTTAATTAGCCAAATTACTAACGTTGGTCCAATGTTAGCGAGAACACTGAATAAGGGTGTTAAAATTTTCCGAAGCGAAAGATCTTAGAATGAAAAAAGAAAGGGTCATATTGAGAATATAATTGTTTATAAATCAAGTTTTAATGAATTAAGCGAAAAATGAAATCACGTGGTCCTTTACACATCTCTTCAAAAATCATGCCAGAAAATTTCATGTTTTCAACAATAAAAATGAGTTTGAAAATGTATCCAAAAATTTCGGCCTATTGAGGTTGAATAGAAGAAACTTATAAAGATATCTCTGTTGCATTTTAATATCTTTTAATGATTTTTTAAAATTCTTTTTGCATTGGAAAGCTGAGATTGATCTTTAGGGAAGCCGTTTTTTACTTTTTTGGTTTTGTTCACAAATATTTTTATGAGGGCGCTTTCATAATCGGGACAGGTTTTGAAAGCATTCCTATAAAAAATATCTGCAACGAAAATCGAAAAGATGAAAAACGGCAAATATTCAGATTAATCTCATGAATAGAAAAAAGAATGAAATAAAATAAAAGAAAAGAAAATAAAAGAAAAATAAAAGAAAAAATAAAGAAAGAAAAAATCATTTAAAAATATTGAAATGTAAACGAGATATCTTTATAAATTTCTTTCACCTGATTACATTCATCTGGGATGTTCAGTTGTACCAAAAATTTATTTATGAGCCTGTATATCATTCAATGTTATATTTCATTCCGGATCTGTTAAAATTTCTTTGCGGGACGCATCTTTTCCTTAACATAAATTGCATTTCAGTGTCGTTTACATTTCCCTTGCATGCGACATGCAGATTTACTTTGATAGGGAGACGAGTTTTTCCGCAGTCGTACATGTCCGTCTTAGCCTGTCTTTGAAAATCTTTGAATTCTCATTTCGGTCTGTCAGTCCTGTCCATTGAGAAAAGCTCTCAACTTTCTAAAGCTGACATTTTTCCCCCTAATCGTGAATCGTGTCATTTTAAGCTAGAAAATAAATTTTGAATCAGACACACGTGGTCTTGATGTCATTCTCCGGGACGTCTCTTTCAAGAATATGAATGAATAAATAGGAGAAATAGAGCCTCCATTTTTCTACTGTTAGGATACTATATTAAAAAAGGGTTATAACAAATTTAATGGGTTATGTAGTAGAAAATGAAATTTTTCATGCATATTATTAGTAGTTATTACGTTTAAGGGTGTTCTCAACTGCTCCGCTCAACAAGCGCTAAAAGTTTTGACACATTTACAAATTAATTTTTTAACGGAAAGATATGAAATTGCAAAGCCTAACTATGGAAGCGATTTCGAATCGAACTTAATTTTCCCTTTTATGATAGTTAAATTACCTACCCAGTTCTAAGCTATTTCGATCAAGTGATCAACCGTTTTCCTCATGCTTTTCGACCGGTTTTTCGCTTTCGTCGGGAAATGTGCTCCAAATCGTAAACTTTGAAGGCTTGTTATAAAAAATCTATTGTGTTTTTAAAAAAACAGAAGATTGAGTGCAATTAGAAAGTTTCTGAATAACAACACATACTATTTTCATGCATTTCCGAACAAAAATAAATTAAAGTATGTGCTACAAAGTGGCCCTTTTTGATTTAAGAACTCCCTTAAGGGTGTATTCGAAAAAACGCTTTTCCATCTTCAACAGCTCGAAATTTCCCGATACAATTTCAGACACATTTTTAAACGTAGAAACATGAAATTTCCTGAGAGGATTCTTCAAGGGACATATGAGGTGCCGAGTGATGTTTTTTTACGCTCAATTCATTACAATTTGAGTTATAAACAATTATCTTCTCAGTATGACCCCTTTTTTCCTTCTCAAATCTCCCGCTTGAGAAAAATCGGTTCGAAATGCCGTTTTTGATTGCTTTTTTTTGCAATATTTTCTGCATTTATCAAAGAATCGACAATTACGGCACCTTGTGTATTTTCCAAATAAGAGATTTTGAAAGTTTGGTGTATTTGAGAGCAATAATGAGTTCAAAAATAAATCGGAAAATAGGCAGTTTGAATCGAAATACACCCTTAAGCATAACTTTGTTAGCGTTTAAAGGGTGCATTCCAATTCAAACTGCTTATTTTCTGATTTGAATTTAAATACATTTTATGTCTCCCACGAACCAAATTCTCTTATATAGTAAGTACATAATGTGCCGTGATTATTAATTGTTTGATAAATGCAGACAATATTGCAAAAATGCTGTCAAAGTTCGCCTTTTGAACGAAAGTTTTCAAAATGGGAGATTTTCGAACGAAAAAAAAAAAAAATGTCGCACTGGAAAAAAAAATTGTTAAATCATATTCTAACGAAATCACACGGCAGTAATACATCTCTTCAAAAATCCCCCCTGTAATTTTCACGTTTCTACTTTTAAAAATGAGTCTGAAAATGTATTAGAAAATTTCAAGCTATTGACGGTGGAAAAGCGTTTTTACGAACACAACCTTAAACGTTAATATCCCTGAACCAATTAGAAAACGAATAAAATTACAAGGATTCAGATATGGTTGATTGGTTGGTTATATAGGGTTTTATGGCGCAAGGTCCCTTTGGGGACATGCTGCGTCAGGATTCAGATATGCCTCAGATATTTCCATACCAAATCGAGAACAACAAACATTTTCCAAATGGTTAATAATACAAGTTAGAATTATAAATATATATATATTATAAAAGAAAATAAGAAATATTCATCTGGATGTTTAGTTGTAACAAAAAAAATCTATGAGTCTCTATATCGGACGATGTCATATATCATTCCGGATCAGTTAAAATTTCTTTGCGGGACACATCTTTTCCTCGACATAAATTGAATTGCATTTCAGTATCGTTTACATTTCCCTTGCATGCGACATGCAGATTTACTTGGATAGGGAGACGAGTTTTTTCCCCAGTCGTACACGTCCGTCTCCGTTTCTCTTTGGAAATCTTTGAATTGTCAGTCCTGTCCATTGAGAAAAGCTGTCAACTTTGTAAAGTTGACATTTTTTTCCTAATCGTGAATTATGTCATTTTAAATAAGGAAATAAATTTTGAACAGACACGTGGTTCTGATGTCGTTCCTTGGACGTCTCTTTCAAGAATATGAATGCTAAATAAGATAAATAGAGTCTGCATTTTTCTGTAGGTGGAGTCTTATATAAAGAAAAGAGCTATATATATATATATATAAAAAATGGGGGTATATAGTAGAAATTAAATTATTGATATATATTTTTAGTGGTTATGTTTAAGTATAGCTTTCTTTGCGTTTTAAACAAGATAATTAAATATTTTAATGCGATACAATAAATACAAGAAAGGAAACTTTCATTTGATTATGGGTAATCAAAGGAATCATCAAGTGATTTCATTTTCCACTCAATTCTTTAGAATTTGATTTATAAACAATTATTTTTTCAATTTGCACATTTTTTTCGTTCCCAGATCTCAAGCTTCCAAAAATTCAGTTCAAAATAGCACCTTTGACAGCATTTTTTGCAATTGCTTCTGCATTTATCAAAAACTTGATAATCACGAACATTATATAGTTTCTAAATAAGAGGTTTTGCCATTTTGATGCGTTTGACAGCTAAAATGAATTTAAAAATAAATCCAAAGTAATAAAAAATAAATAAATGTCCAAAATAAAGTTCGGACAGGAATAGACAACTAATTATGAGTTATTTTATTTTTTACTGCTTAAACTATTAAATTTATTATAGCCTTTTGTCAATATAAGACTCTAACCGTAGAAAAATGCAGGTTCTATTTCTCTTACTTACCATTCATATTCTTGAAAGAGACGTCCCGGGAAATGACATCAATACCACGTGTCTGGTTCAAAATTTATTTTCTAGTTTAAAATGACATGATTCACAATTAGGAAAAATAATGTCAACTTTAGAAAGTTGACAGCTTTTCTCAGTGGACAGGACTGACAGGCCGAAATGCGAATTCAAAGATTTTCAAAGAGAGACGGAGACGGATGTGTACGATTGGGGAAAAACTCGTTTCCCTATCCAAGTAAATCTGCATGTCGCATGCAAGGGAAATGTAAACAACACTCAAATGCAATTTAAAGATAAAAAACCAACGATTATAAATGCACAAATAAAGTAAGAAAAGGTAGCAAACAGCCGTTTCGAATCTACTATGGAGATTCTTCATCAGTGCAAAACTCAGCGAGCTAGAAAAAGCAAACCTGAGCTAAGAGACAGAGAGACGCAGGCTTATATACCCGCTACGGAAACGATCCCGCCTAAAGGAAAGCAACCAATGAGAAGAGAGCAGCCTAACAACTGGCTGGACAAATAGCGACATCTACCGGAGAATAAACAAAACAAAAACTAAAAAGCAAGGGGAAAAAAAAAGGTTTAAATTAAATTAAAGATTTCCAAATGCTAGGAAAATTAGGCGTACTTGATAAGTCATTGACTAAGGAGTGAGAATTTTTAATGATGTGGTAAGCTTCCCAAAAATCAAGATCAAGAATGGAAGGACACTTTTGGATGATGGTAGCTGAAGAAAAGTTAAACTTATGTTGTAAAGACCAACAATGTTGAGCAATGGAAGAGCGTTTACGCTCTTGATTTTTGACATACCTTTTATGTTCCGTTAAACGAAATCTGAGAGCACGTTTAATCTGACCAATATAAGAAAGGCCACATTGGCAAGAAATTTGGTAAATAGCCCAGTTATCTAAGCGATCAATGGGATGCTTAAGATTTGAAAAGGCAATTTTATTAACAGGAGAAAAAATAACATTGAAATCGAACCTTTTTAAAATTTTAGCAACTTGCTGACTGATTTTGGGGAAAAAAGGCAAAACAACCAAAGTATTGGAATTTGAATTAAAAGTTTTTTCTTTCAGATTGGGTGGATTTTGTTAATTTTCTATGAATTGAATCTATAATATTAGGGGAATAACCACGATCAACAGCAATAGCTTTAAGATAATTAAGTTCATTACTGAGTAACTGAGGAATTGAACAAATATTGGAAGCCCGGAAAACAAAAGTTTTAAAAGCCGCAACTTTCTGAGGAGGATGAGAAGAATATCTATGAGGTGGAAGACTGACCGCAAAAGGTTTACGAAAGACAGTAGTCTGAAAATTATCATCATCGCGAATAACAAGGAAATCAAGAAAAGAAAGGCAATTGTTCGCTTCAACTTCAAAAGTAAATTGAATGTAAGAAACAATAGAATTCATAATAGAGAGAATATGATTTATATCTGTATTCACATCAATTAAAGCAAAAATATCATCTACGTAACGAACATAAAACTGAAATTTTAAGACTTCAAACAATTTTATTTCAAAATAGTGCATGTAGAAATCACATAAAATCGGACTAAGAGGGTTACCCATAGCCAAATCGTCAGTCATACGAAAGAAATTCCCGTCAAATACAAAAGTGTTTTGAGACAAGCAAACACGAGTGAGATGAATGAGCTCCTCAATTTCGAAAAAAGAAAAATGAAATTCACAGAGCCTTTTCTTCAGGCAATCTAAAGCCCCTTCGACAGGAACATTAGTAAATAATGATGTAACATCAAAAGAAACCATCAAGTGGCCTTGTGGCTTAAAACTGTGAAGTTTCTTGACAAATTCTAAAGAATTTTTAACAGTGAAAGAATTACCGCTTGAAAGAGGAGAAAATATGGAAACAAGATATTTAGCAAGTTTATTAGAAGCCGTACCGATATTGGAGACAATGGGTCTAAAAGGAATGTCAGGTTTATGAACCTTAGGTAAAGCATAAAACCTGGCACAATGAGCAACTGAAGGAATAAGAGACCTCTTTAATTTAGCAGAGGGCAATTCCATGGTGTCGGACGTAAAATTTGCACAAAATTTACTCATAAAAACTTAAAATTCTTAGAGATAAAATAATCATATTGATCCAAATATTTTTTTTAATACTTACCTATACATATATAACCATAAAACATAAAAATAATTTATAGCAAAAATTAAACTTTAAAAAAAATAATATAAAATCTCACGGTGGCGGACGTAAGAGAAAAGGACATAAGAATGAGAGGCATCAAACTAAAATCTAAATTTCAGCTCAATGGTTTATTCTGTAATGTTGTAATTATTTTCATATTAAAGAGCACTGACACAAGATAAATAACTCACAAATTTTCATCAAATTGGTGGAATATTAAGTTGCAAAATGTAATCTTAATCTTTAGTGTCGGACGTAAGAACTTGGTGTCGGACGTAAGAACTTGGTGTCGGACGTAAGAACTTGGTGTCGGACGTAAAATGAGCAAAATTAACTTGGTGTCGGACGTAAATAAAGTTTAAAAAAATGACTTAATTAGCATAGTACCTTTATTTTTACGATTTATCTATAATAGTACATTGGACATTGCTTACAATTATGTTTAATGTTTACATAAGTATTTATAAGTTAACTTTTGGCCATTTAAAATGACCTTCTGCCTTGTCCATCACAGATACTTCAATTTCATCATCATTTATTTGGGTAATACAGATTCATATTTGACAACTACCCAGTCATTTAATTTCATAAGTATGGGGGGATATGTGTTTATAGAGAAATATGAGTGGAAGAGATAAATTGAATTCCCTCGTCATCGGCAAGTCTCGGAATCCTCGCTGTTTTAAAAATGTTAGAAATCTTCCCTGTGTTTATGAAAGGTCAAGCCAAAGCATGGATGACAAGTGATATACTCGTTAAGTGGATCTGTAAATTTGATGAACGAATGTAAAAGGAGTCTTGAAAAGTATTGTGTCTCGTCGATAATTGTCCTGCTTATCCCAAGGATATCCCAGGTTTACAAAACATCGAACTAGTCTTTTTACCACACAATGTGACTAGCGTGGTTCAACCCACGGATCAGGGTATAATTCATATTCTGAAATTGAAATACAAAAGACGTGTTGTTGCACGTTACCTACACCAAATAGATCATCGCGAAAAAGATCTATCCTGCCCAACCTGAAACCTATTAATCTCTGGGACTCAATGCATTTCCTGAGTGAGCCCTGGAAAGACGTAACATCAACCACCATTGAGAACTGTTTCTCTAAAGCTTTTGATATTGACGGCACTTTACAAAACGTTGACATCACAGAAGAGGAGCAGTATCAAGAAGAATGCAAAGATTGGGACTTATTTGTAGAAATTGATGAAGTTGTGACATGTGAAGTTCGGTCTATCGCAGACGTCAAAAGTTCCGATGAACCTAGCTCTTCAGAAGAAATAGAAGACAACGCGGATGAAGAAACAGATGCACCAGCCATACCATCATTCGCATATGTAATGAGCTCGTTCAGCTTACTTCAACTGTATGCCTCTTCGATGGATGCTGGTTCTGCTGTTGAAGATTTTTTCTTCCACATCAACAAGGCAGAAAACTTCCTAATAAAATCTCGTCCTAGGTTGCACCAAACCAAGGTAAAAAACTTTTTCTCAACAAACTAAAACTACATCACGATTTTTAAAATGTATCGAATAATTATTATTCCTTACATGCATTTAGCTTGTCTTTCAAAAAAATTTTACGAAAATTTGTTATTCTTCCCCTTTAAGCATGTAATGCATTTTAGCATGTAATGCATGCTCTTTTCTAAAGATTAGTAAAATTTTCATTTTATTGTCTTTTATTTATAGTTTGGCAGAGAGTACTACATAAAGGCATTTTAATTTTTTTACTGTACAAACAGATGGTCAATAAAATTTTGGAGAATATAAAATTATCCTTTTTTAAAATATCTTAAACTCAAATTTTCTTGAATATTAAAAAATTGTTAGAAATGGGTAAAATAAGAGTTATAAATGGCTAAAATTACGTTAATAAACAATGTGCACTTTTTATATGCATTATCATTCGAGAATCTATGAAATCCGGATAAGATACGATCACGCTTAAGATACGAAATGCTCTCGGTCCCTCGATTTGTATCTTAAACGAGTTTCACTGTATGTAGTTTTACATATTTTTAACAAGTAAGAACCAAGTAAACACAAATTATTTTAGTTTTGCTTATATTTTTAAACATGTGGTGCACCTAAACCTACTATTACTTTTAGTAATCTTGGTGTCAGACGTAAGTGGTGTCGGACGTAAAATATTTTTTACGTCCGACACTGTTCATTTGAAATAAAAATAATTTTTTGGAATTTAATTTGATTGTATATTTTCAATAGTATATGAAATCACTATTTGCAGGGAAATTAGTTTGTAAAATACTCCAACCAATTTTGTGCAATATAAACTTTTAAGCAATTTGGTGTCGGACGTAATTTTCCGAAACTGCCCGGTATAAAAGAACTACAAAAAACAAATATATAATATTTAAACATAATTTACATGTGGCACACTCTTCTGAAGTATTTTAGCAAGTATTTTAACCAATTACAATTTAAAAAATAGTTTAATTTCACTCCAAAATGTCAATTTGTAAAATATCTTATAAATGCGTCATTTCAATATGTCTTATACTACTTCTATTCAAAGCCTTATTACTTCTTTAAACTTGAAATTCTGGCTTTGTTTTTGTTATTTTCTCATAGTTCAATTTGTGACCTTTAAAATGATGTCTAATTTGTGAAAAATAAACTATTTTGAAAAATTGGTCACCATGTCCCCATTTCTGTGCAATTGCCCCAGAAATAATGTGCGAAGACTTAATGGCAGATTTGATAGTATCAATTTCACGAGAGGAAGGGTCTTTGTGGATATCCACATAGGGACCATCATTAATTAATTTCTGGGATTTCTCCAAATATGTAGACTTGTCAAGAACAACAATCTGACCATCTTTGTCAGCCTTAGTTATGGTCAAATTCGGATCAGAACATAAACTTTTAAGACAATATTTAACTGAACTATTAAGATTTGGCTTATAAACATTAGAATTAAAATCGACAGTATTGGCAATGAGATGCCTAATAGACTCTTTTTGAGAAGGAGAAATAGCGCTATGCTTAAAGGCACGTTCAATAGGAGCAATCAGACGGGGTAACGAAGGAATGGCAGATACAGAGAAATTGTTGTTTAATTTGAGAGCATTAAGCTGATTATTATTTAAAGTGACACTAGAAAGATTGACGACAGCATTTTGATTAACAGTAGGTAAATTGTTGGAATTGTTAACGAAAGAATTATTACAAAGAGTACTAAATTTCTTTTTTAGAACAGAGCAATGAATCGAAGAAGCTTTGAGGACTCTATTCCATGAAATTCTGTCTATAGAATCAAAATCAGGTGACGAATTAGCAAGAGAGATTTGTAAGTAATATAACTCATGCTCTATATGAGCAATTTTCTGACGAGTCTCTTGAATCAAAGCTCGTAAAAGAGCTAATTTAGAGCGAAATAAAACCTTATTTATCCTACTTGAATTAAATAAATTACACCGTATTGAAATGAACCTAGGAAACACTTTTTTGCGTCTACAGTCACGTAGAAAATGTAAGTGCTCTAAAAACCTATACTTTTTTATTCGTAAATTACAAAACCTATTGATTTGTGACATAGCAAAGAGAAGAAAAATAAAAACAACAAAAATGGAATCAAGGCCCGTTGACGCCAAATACATTAAAATAGCAAATAAAGCCTTTGTGCAAAAATGTTTAAAGATAAAAAACCAACGATTATAAATGCACAAATAAAGTAAGAAAAGGTAGCAAACAGCCGTTTCGAATCTACTATGGAGATTCTTCATCAGTGCAAAACTCAGCGAGCTAGAAAAAGCAAAACTGAGCTAAGAGACAGAGAGACGCAGGCTTATATACCCGCTACGGAAACGATCCCGCCTAAAGGAAAGCAACCAATAAGAAGAGAGCAGCCTAACAACTGGCTGGACAAATAGCGACATCTACCGGAGAATAAACAAAACAAAAACTAAAAAGCAAGAAAAAAAAAAAAAAAGGTTTAAATTAAATTAAAGATTTCCAAATGCTAGGAAAATTAGGCGTACTTGATAAGTCATTGACTAAGGAGTGAGAATTTTTAATGATGTGGTAAGCTTCCCAAAAATCAAGATCAAGAATGGAAGGACACTTTTGGATGATGGTAGCTGAAGAAAAGTTAAACTTATGTTGTAAAGACCAACAATGTTGAGCAATGGAGGAGCGTTTAATCTCTTGATTTTTGACATACCTTTTATGTTCCGTTAAACGAAATCTGAGAGCACGTTTAGTCTGGCCAATATAAGAAAGGCCACATTGGCAAGAAATTTGGTAAATACCCCAGTTATCTAAGCGATCAATGGGATGCTTAAGATTTGAAAAGGCAATTATAATTTTCAAAAGGCAATTAATTGCCTTTTCAAATCTTAAGCATCCCATTGATCGCTTAGATAACTGGGGTATTTACTAAATTTCTTGCCAATGTGGCCTTTCTTATATTGGTCAGACTAAACGTGCTCTCAGATTTCGTTTAACGGAACATAAAAGGTATGTCAAAAATCAAGAGCTTAAACGCTCTTCCATTGCTCAACATTGTTGGTCTTTACAACATAAGTTTAACTTTTCTTCAGCTACCATCATCCAAAAGTGTCCTTCCATTCTTGATCTTGATTTTTGGGAAGCTTACCACATCATTAAAAATTCTCACTCCTTAGTCAATGACTTATCAAGTACGCCTAATTTTCCTAGCATTTGGAAATCTTTAATTTAATTTAAACCTTTTTTTTTCCTTGCTTTTTAGTTTTAGTTTTGTTTATTCTCCGGTAGATGTCGCTATTTGTCCAGCCAGTTGTTAGGGGATCGTTCAAGTATTACGTAAGCATATTTTTAGTCATTTTGTACCCCCTCCCCCCCCCTTTGTAAGAAAATATAAGCAAATGCTAGACCCCCCCCCTTCGCTTACGTAAGATTTTATGACAGTTTATACATCAATACTTCTTAATTTATAAAAAGTTACCAATCCTTTACATTATTAATCCTACATGTACTGCTTACGCAAGAATTGTCGTGATCCCCACCTCCCCCTTGTCAGAAAAAATAAGCAGACTCTGGACCCTCCCCTCCCCTTTTAGTGCTTACGTAATACTTGAACGGTCCCTAGGCTGCTCTCTTCTCATTGGTTGCTTTCCTTTAGGCGGGATCGTTTCCGTAGCGGGTATATAAGCCTGCGTCTCTCTGTCTCTTAGCTCAGTTTTGCTTTTTCTAGCTCGCTGAGTTTTGCACTGATGAAGAATCTCCATAGTAGATTCGAAACGGCTGTTTGCTACCTTTTCTTACTTTATTTGTGCATTTATAATCGTTGGTTTTTTATCTTTAAACATTTTTGCACAAAGGCTTTATTTGCTATTTTAATACTCAAATGCAATGTATGTTGAGGGAAAGATGTGTCCCGCAAAGAAATTTTAACAGATCCCGAATGAAATATGACATTGGATGATACAGAGGCTCATAAATAAATTGTTGCTACAACTGAACAGCCAGGTGAATTTTTTCTATTCCCTATAATAATAGATTAATTTGTTTTATAATTCTAACTTATAAATGAATTATTATAAGGGTTTAGGAGGAACTGGGGCACATTGATACAGCCCCTCTATTGCTCACAGGATCATTATCGGACGTTTCACAACAGCTCCAAAAGGTGATACTATTGTATACAACTGCTTACAGAACGTCTTGGTATGAAACAATAGTTGGATGAAATGGGACGGGTGATTTATTGTTTTTTTAGATCAAAAATACATTTGAGTTGTACATTTAAAATGGAATTATACAACTGTTTCAGTATTTTCAACCGAAAAGAATACTCTCCCTGGCAAGCAAAGCTACTCTTTATCAGTTCCTCATTATTTATTGTTAGGTAAATTATGAAGTATTGGATTTGAGACTCATTTTATTCAAAATGGCTGCCATGGGCATATTGGTGCAGTCTATGTTGGGGCACATTGATACAACATAAATCCTTTTCTGGTTCATTTTTTCATGACCTTTTATTGCATTAAAATATTTGTTTACCTTATTTAAAACGCAAATAAAGCTATACTTAAACACTATAACTACTAATAATACATATGAATCATTTAATTTCCACTACATATCCCATTAAATATTTATAGCCCTTTTTTTAATAACCAACCGTAGAAAAATCGAAAAAAACCCTAGCCGTAGAAAAATCAAAATCTATTTCTTTTATTTATCATCGTATTCCTGAAAGAGATGTGCCGGATAATGACATCAAGACCACATTTCTGGTTTTAAATTTATTTTCTAGCTTAAAATGACACGAATCACGATTAGGAAAAAAAATGTCAACTTTATAAACAATTATTTTTTCAATATGATAATTTTTTTTCCTTCCCAGATCTCCCACTTTGGAAAATTTAGATGAAAATACCGAAATTGACTGCATTTATTACAATATTTTCTGCATTTATCAAAAAATTGATAGTCATGGCATATTATGTAGTTTTAAAATAAGAGAATTTGCCATTTTGATGCGGTTGAGAATTTAGAAATAAATCAGAAGATAAGCAGTATAGATTAGAATGCCCTTTAATGCTAACGGAGCTATACTTAAATATAATAACTACTAATAATATGTATGAATAATTTTATTTTCCACTACATAACCCATTACATTTCTTAAAGACCTTTTTTATTATAAGACCTTAATCGTAGAAAAAATGCAGGATTTCTCTTATTTATCATTCATATTCTTCAAAGAGATGTTCCGGAGAATGACATCAAGACCACGTGTCTGACGATTAGGGAAAAAAATGACAACTTTAGAAAGTTGACAGCTATTTCTGAATGGGCAGGACTGACAGGCCGAAATGCGAATTCAAAGATTTCCAAAGAGAGAAGCAGACGGACGTGTAGATTGGGGAAAACACGTCTCCCTATCAAAGTAAATCTGCATGTCGCATGCAAGGGATACGACACTGAAATGCAACTTATGTCGAGGAAAAGATGTGTCCCGCAAAGAAATTTTAAGGGTGTATTCGAAAAAATGATTTTCGACCTTCAACAGCTCGAAATTTTCAGATACAATTTTGGACATATTTTTAAAAGTAGAAGTATGAAACTTGCTGAGGGGATTTTTGAAGTGACGTACAAGGTGCCGTGTGATGTAATTTTTCGCTGATTTAATTAGAATTTGATTTATAAGCAATTATTTTCTCAGCGTGACCCTTTTTCTCGTTCGCAGACCTCCTACTTCGGAAAATTTGGTCCAAAACGCCGTTTTTGACAGCATTTTTTGCAACATTTTCTGCATTTATCCAGGAATTGAGAATCACGGCACCTTGTAAGTTTCTAAATAAGAGAATTCGAAAGTTTGGTGCATTTGAGAGCAAAAATGAATCTAAAAATAAATCTGAAAAAAGGCAGTTTGGATCGGAATACACCCTTAAGGGTGTATTCGAAAAAACGCTTTTCCACCTCCAGCAGCTCGAAATTTTTCGATACAATTTCAGACATATTTTTAAAAGTAGAATCATGAAACTTGCTGAGGGGATTCTTGAAGGATCTTTCCTTCAGTATGTATGAGGTGCCGTGAACGTATGAGGTGCCGTGTAAAGTCTTTTTACGCTCAATTCATTAGAATTTGTTTTATAAGCAATTAACTTCTCTGGAAAACCCTTTTTTTTCGTTCCTTTATCTCCCATTTCGGAAAAATCGGTTCAAATTGCCGTTTTTGATTGCTTTTTTTGCAATATTTTGTACACTTATCAAAGAATTGATTTTCACGGCACCTTGTGCACTTTCTAAATAAGAGAATCTGCGAGTTTCATGTTTTTGAGAGCAAAAGTTAATTCAAAAATAAATCGGAAAACAAGCAGTTTGAATCGAAATACACCCTTAACAGATCCGAAAATAAAATATGACATTGGATGATATAGAGGTTCATAAATTAACCATTTGGAAAATGGTTGTTACTCTCGGTCGAAAATAGAGATATCCTAAGCATATCTGAATACTTGTGATGAACGCATTTTATTCACTTGCAAATTGGTCCAGGAATATTAGTGTTTAATCCATTGCGTAAGTAATATATGACTCTGTTATTACGTTAAAGCCATGTTTTGATTACTATTAGTTCAGAGAACTAATTCATAAATTTTGCTTTGGGTAATGAAGGTCCGCGGTTCACATTTTGCGTTCTTTTTTTCTAGACTAAATGTATCTGAATAATTGAACTAATTTAATTTACTGAAGAACGAGTGAAATGTGATTAAAATTAGTTTTCTTTTGTATATAAAAATTAGAGTACACTGTAAAAAAAAATCTGGAAACCTACGAAACTAGTTTTTGTAAAGCTACAGAAATCTGCAAGCTTACTAAAATTTTATATGTAGCCTGGTATTATTTTTACCACTCGCATTGTACAAATACATGAAATATCTTAGCTTCACCTGTCAGCCAATCAGAAAGGGCTTCAGTGGTGACGTAAGGACTATTCACGCAGCCACAGAGCCGAGTAATGCATCCATCTTGAATCTGGTATCGATAAAAATATTTCTAGTTAGTAAGTAAATTTTTAGTCTATATGATTTAAATTTTATTATATAATGTTTGATTTTTAGTTATTAGCAAGCTAATCTTCCTAATTATTCGTTAAATCTGTGTTTATTGCAAGTAAAAAATTTCTAATGTTTTATACAATAAATCAAATTTACCTGCTCTTTTTCTGAATTTCATTTCTCTTTTTTGCTCCCTTTTCCGCAGTACCAACATTTGAAGCGTTTAAAACTTACTTTAAAAAAAATATTATTCTATTTGTATTTTAGCGAATAAATTCCATTAAGCATTCGTTAAATCGTATTCATTTCATTAAAACTTCATATGAATTTCACCCTTAAAATTTTGTTCCCGAACTTTCTTCACACAGTAACATTACTCAATATTTAAAACTCTTTATAACAGCTTAAATTAAAATAACATAAAATACAATATGTGTTCTATGCGTTATTTTATTGTCATAATAAATTATCAATTAAGGCATTTTCCCCCCCCCCCCAAAATATCATTTCCCCGTTCATCCACACTCCTTGCGAAACTTTAAGAACACACAGAAAGTCTTTAAAAGTCTTTATAGCCCAGTGGTGGAGGAGGGGGAAAAGCCGAAATCGGAATTAGTTAATGGAAAGCTGAAAATTATTTA
The DNA here is from genome assembly GCA_964019185.1 of Maratus speculifer. Lineage (NCBI taxonomy): Eukaryota > Metazoa > Arthropoda > Arachnida > Araneae > Salticidae > Maratus > Maratus speculifer. The sequence goes on from OZ025289.1 coordinate 79,168,600, forward strand.
AATTCATTTATTTTAGGTCTAGAATGAATGTATTAAGTGTTCCCCTCTTGCTATGTGCGCGTTAAAAAATGGGTAAAAATTTTATAATTGAAAAACACGATTTTATTGATTACCATAAAATATCTAATGAAAAATAAACTTATCAAAAACATTGTTAATGCAAATGTTTTAAAATTTAAAATTCTGAATAAAATGACAACCGATATTTAACATTTTTGTTGAATTTTCACAATTCAACAATTGGATTCAACTTCATTCAAATATTGCCTAAAACACTAAACAAAAGCTTTCAGCGCGAACAAACGAGGTTATCAGTATATACGTGATTGTTATTATGTAAATGTAATTTTTAGTTATTGATGCATTATTTAGGATGGATATATTGAGATTTGTGGCTTAGCCACTTGATTGCGGGTTATAGACCAGAAATTGTATATGAAAGAAAGGACCAAGTCTGATTTAATTACGAGAAATCCAGAAATTGTTTTAATTTCCATCGACATAGAATAGAAATGAATCTACTATGTTTTTTTCTTTTTCTAGATGGAGCTACAAGCAAATTAACTTAATAAAAAAGAATACTGCCCAGTTAAACTGAAGGCATTGAGCTCACAGGCTACAAATACTAATTGCACATTAAAGCTTTATATTTTCAAGGGTTAATTCCGTTCGAAAAAAAAAATTAAGAAGGGGAAACAGCTCTCCCCTTTTCTCTTTTTTTATACTTAATCATTGAACCTCCTATACTATCAAAGACATGCTTTATCATATAAAAAATCTATATCCAAAATTCAGAGCAAATTAGATAATTCTTAATAAAAACCCATTTAGCATTTATATAATTTAAAAAGAGTTATCCCCCTCTTTTATACTTAACCATTAAACTTCCAAAACTATTCAGAGATTTGAACGAAATCTGAAAATTCTGCTTGAAAAACCCATTTGTATAAATTAAGGGGGGGGGGACATTAGAACCCCTATTCCCCTTATTTATACTTATTCAATGAACACCTAATAACAGTCACGGAATCGCCTCATCAGAATGATCCTAATCTAAATTTTGAACGAAAATTAATTCTGCATGAAAATCCCATTTATATCAACGGGGGGGGGGGGGGCATTAGAGCCCCTGTTCCCCCTATTTATACTTATTCAATGAACACCTAATAACAGTCACGGAATCGCCTCATCAGAATGATCCTAATCTAAATTTTGAACGAAAACTTAATTCTGCATGAAAATCCCATTTATATCAACTAACGGGGGGGGGGGGCATTAGAACCCCTGTTCCCCCTATTTATACTTATTCAATGAACACCTAATAACAGTCACGGAATCGCCTCATCAGAATGATCCTAATCTAAATTTTGAACGAAAACTTAATTCTGCATTAAAATCCCATTTATATCAACTAACGGGGGGGGGGGATTAGAACCCCTGTTCCCCCTATTTATACTTATTCAATGAACACCTAATAACAGTCACGGAATCGCCTCATCAGAATGATCCTAATCTAAATTTTGAACGAAAACTTAATTCTGCATTAAAATCCCATTTATATCAACTAACGGGGGGGGGGGCATTAGAACCCCTGTTCCCCCTATTTATACTTAATCAATGAACACCTAATAACAGTCACGGAATCGCCTCATCAGAATGATCCTAATCTAAGTTTTGAAAACTTAATTCTGCATGAAAATCCCATCTATATCAACTAACGGGGGGCATGAGCCCCCCGTTCCCCCTCTTATACATATCGAATGAACTCCAAAAACTAATCAGGGAAGCGCCTTGTCAGGATATACCTACATACAAAATTTCAAGTGGATCGGATATTTTTATCATGAGTTATCGCGTTACGTACATACATACAGAACGGACGGGCACATAAGCTCTCAGGCTATGATAGCCTGTGAGCTAAAAAGTACATCCTTTTATAATTTTTAGAATATTTCAAAAATGACTCCTAATTGATGGCAAATATTGTTTATTATTTCCAATATGAAATGGGTGTAGCTTTTAATATAATGTATATAGAGTGAACAACAGTACGTGTCTATTAGAATTAAGGAAATTGAAAATAAAGTGCAAGGATGGGAGAGAAGAGGGGGGGCGGTAGAGCGACAAATGAGTGTGCATAAGACTATTCCCTAGAGAAGTTCAAAGTCAACGAATAGCGCGATTTTAAACTTATATTTTGTGTTAAGGACACATATCGCTCTAATTAAATGATTTTCGACTAGTATACAAGAATCTTCATTTAAATTCATAATAGTTTAAAACCTTAGGAATATTGAAAAAAAATTAGTCTTTAAGTAAAAAATCTTTCATTTAAACCAATGATTTAAGTCTGGGGGTGTGAGTTGAGAAATGAAATGTAAAACATCTATCATTCATGCACAATTTTCTCAATAACTACTAAATTATAATTCTCAAAATATGCAAAATAAAATCCTTGCATAGTTACAAAAACATCGTGAAGGCCTCAACAATTTAAAAAATGTACACGTATGTAACAAATGGAGACATAGCGGATGGATAACTTGAAATCTCCTAGTTTAGAGCTTTGGATTAGCGATTAAGATAAAATTTTGAAATAGAATTGAGACATTTTTTTTTTATTGCGAATTTCAAATCTAAGAAATTTGTATTCACAATGGTTTCTATAGACTTAGTTGTTTTAGAATATAGTTAAAATAATTTTTAATAAAGTATATTTTCATTATATGTACATATTTTCTAACGTTCATCTAGTACGTGGGTAAAAAGTCAGCACATTAATTCTAGACCTAAACTGAAGAGATCAAAACAATTTCAAATTTTTCCCTAATTATTTTAAGATAAAGCTCTTGACCACTGCGGTTAATCTTTGAAATAGAATTGTGCCATTAATGTTCAGCAAAAATATTAAATGTAAGTGCTCATTTTACTCGGAATTTTAAGCTTTACAACTCTTATAGTGTTTTTGATAGTTAATTCTTTTGAGATATTATTGTGGCATTAAACTGTAAATCTAACATATTTCTAACGCTCCGCTAGTATGATAATAAAACTTACTATATTCATTGTAGATCTAAACTGAAGAGATTAAACCTATTTCCTACTTTCCCTTAATATCGAATTCTATCATATAATCACTGGGCTATTAGTAATTAATAAATTTTCATTAATGTAAATAAGTCATCTAATACTCCCCCTTTCTAAAAAGAAAAATAAATCGCTAATTTTTTTGCCCCCTCAACACATACAATTTAAAACCTTAAGTCATTCCTTAAAAAAAATTTCTGATCCATTTCTTTATTATAAGAATGGATAATAGGTCATATCCATAAAATCCAAATAAAAATCACCCCCCCCCCCTCTCGCCTTACAAGCATGCAAAATTTAGTCTTTTACCCTAATTAATTTTCATTTTTTTCGCTAATTGTAAGTCTTCAATAAGTTATATTATCAATCGTTTGAAATATCCCCTTCCCTTTCTTCAATAATAAAAGAAAATATGGTTATCTTTGTTTCCATTCTTACTCGTTGAATTAAAAATCTTTAAAAGTCTATTTTTCTTTCTGCTGTATTTGTTACTTTATTTTGATAGCAGTTAAACACCTTAAATCTTCCCTAAATCCCTTAACCCAAGATATTGTTACTTAATAAGGAAGAGTGAGGTGGAATGGGACGGTACATTTTTCTTTTTATATTCCATTAATAAACATTTCATCAGTTACAGTTGGCAAAAAAAGTATTTGTACACTTCATTTTTTTAAATTATAATGAAATTAAACAAACGATTTAAGCAAAAAATACTGTAATACATTAATTATTGCATATGCATTATATTATTGTAGAAGCAAAAACAAAATTAAACGAATCGATTTTTTACATTATAATAAGCAAATATACCAAAATATAATGCAAAAAAAGTATTTGTACACTATATTAATGTAATATAATTAATGAAAATTTAGTAAAATGATGCAAATTAATAGTTTGTGTGAATTTATTTAGTGTTTTTGACTTCTTCTAGATGGTGTGACATAGATTCCACCAACTTTTTTGTAGCGGTCTGGTTAATGTTATTCCATGACACAATAAGAGCTTCTTTAAAACTGTTTTTTACTGATACATATTTTTTTTTTCGGATTTTTGCATCCAATAGCATCCACAAATTTTCTATTGGATTCAAGCCTAGAGATTTTAGAGAAATTACCAGTCGTCTTCGAGTATTGTAGTAACCATGTGCTGGTAATCACAGCAGTATGCTTTGGTCGTTAGCCTGCAGAAAGTTAAAAGCTTCCTCTATGCATAATTTCTTGACACAGTTTAATAAATTATGGCGCGACATATCAATGTATGTTAAACCTGTCTTTCCATTGTCAATAAATTTTAAATGTCCTGCTCCATTAGAAGCTATGCACCCCAAAAGTATAATATTCCCCCCAACATGCTTGATAGTTTGAAGTATACGTTTTGGATCTAGAACAGTTTTATTTTTACGCCAATTTTTTCGAATGCTTCATGGTAAGAAAATTCCGAATTTTCCCTCATCAGAAAAAATTACTGTTTTCCAAAAATCCAATGATTTACTTCTGTATGCGAAAGCGAATACTATGCGTTTTCGCCTATTTGTTTCGCTGATGAATGGATTTTTCCTTGAGGTTCTTCCTTTTAAATCTGCATTGAGAAGAATATTTTTTATTGTTTGAGGTATTACTCTGATGCGAGAAGATGTCGCAAGGTCTCCAGCAAATTTTTGAACCGAACGCATAGGATTTTTTAAAGCTTTTTTAACAACACTCCTTTTTTCCCTCATTGTTAGTTTGCTAAGTCGTCCTGGTTTTTATTGAATTTCGATGCTTTTAATTTATTCATAGTTTCTCACTATACATCCAATAGTTGTAAATGGTAATTTAATAGCTTTTACAAATTCTTGTTGCGAATTTAAATTTTTATTATGCTCAATCATAGGATTTCATATATCTAGAGGTCCCTCTCTAGTATTAGATTCTATACTCAATTATTTCAAGAGAAAATTAGATTAAATGTCAGACAAATATAATATGAACTCAAAAATTATTAACAGCTTCTGTAAAAGTAGTCCTTTGAACCATAAACACTATAAAACACAGTATATATCAGGATGGAGAAATGTACAAATACTTTTTTTGCAAGAAATTTTTAAACTTTTCCTATTAGAAAATTATTTTACATCTTTATCGAAATTTTCTGTTGTGTAATTTAAAACGCACGGTAAACAGACTGTATTAAAACTATTTTTGACAAAATATCTGCTTTTATTTAGTTAAAAATTAAAAATTTTAGAGTGTACAAATACTTTTTTTGCCAACTGTACGTATTCCATTAAGCAAAAGCATTCCCAATCTTCAGTTGAATAAAATAGCTGATTTACATATGCTTGCAATTGTAAAAAGGAAAAGAATATTTTAAGAATAAAAAGTAAATTTGCTACATATTTTTATGCTTTCTGCTATTAACACTCCGTCGGGCGCGTCTCAAAAGTTGCCCCATTGGGCGCGTTGTATTTGGCAGATACATTCTGTATTTCAGCATCATATATTGTTTAAAAATGACTTTTAAAATATTATTCATCGTCACTTTTTTCAAACTGTTCAGAATTTTCATTGTAATCGCTAAATAAAATTTTATGGGCAATTTCTATGTCTTTAGGGTTATTCAAATCCAAAAACCGTTTAGTATTTATCATTTCGAAGCCGAAAGTTAAACAGTAGAGACTGAGGTATTCACGTATTCTAACCTAATATCAGTGGGAAAGTAACTACAAACGCTATCGGGCGCATGTATCTAATAGATACAAATCCTTAACAAAGCGCGAAACCGGAAATTCCTATCGACAAAAATTTGAAACCACTGCATTTCAGGGACGGAAATGACCGGAAGAACAGATACTGTGAAGGTCAAGGTCGTAAAACTCCCCTTTTTTTTTAAAAAAAACGACAAATTTCTTACGCATGTTTTTCTCAGATACAGCGCGCCCGATGAAGTGTTAATGACTTGTTTATGTAAATAAGTAATTGTTTATCTATTTATAGAACATTATACTGCTAATCATCCATAAATTAAACTGTATCTAGTAGCAGCATTTATGTCCATACAAGAAGTTTAACATAAAGTACAGGGAGGAATGGGACATACCAGCAAAGGAAGGAATGGGACAATTCCAATTTTTTTCACTCTTTTTTTTCTCTTTGTTGCAGTTCCGTTAATTATAAAATCGTTTCTGAAAATTATGTTTCTCCCATAATTTCTTTTATATTCCGATAATTTCAGAGCTTTAAGTGAGAAGTTCAAGTGCATGTCTGTTAAATTTGTTTTATTTATATTATTTTAATTACTCAAGAGGAAGTTTTTATTTTTATGTAAAATTAGCCGTATAAAAGGATGAACTCTTTATGTTGTTTTAAAAACAAATTAATCATTGGGGCTGTGCAAATATGTTATCATTTCAGGAGGGAGGAGGTTTGTCTTTTGATATAAATATCATTTCTGATCATCAATTGTTTCTCTTTTTATTTGTAACATGGTCTTTAGTACAAAGTAGTACGTTAATTTTATAGCCTGTTACATATTTTTTTATAACACAAAGTTATTAAAATCCCTAAATTATAATAAAATTATTTAACTCCAAAATATAGTATACTCTAACGTTTAAAATTCTTATTTTTCTTCATATGTGTATGCATATATAATCACAGTTCGAGAAACAGTATAAAGTGTATTTGAAATTAAGCTTGTGCTTACTAATAAATAAAGAGAAAGAATGTTGTCTTCGTTTTTTGATATGAATTTCTATATGCTCCCCACCCATCTCCGTTCGGTGCAAGTACAATAAATCTTTATTACTGTTGAATGTATTATGTAACAAAAAGGTATCATGAGATTCATTTAAATAGTATTGCTTTTAATTGTTATGTGATATCAAGTTTTTTCATATGAAAAATGATATTTTATCAACTTCTCATCATTTGATCATAAAAGTATGCGGAAAATAAATGAAACAAGTTTTGTATGTCTTTTCGAGCAAAATAAGTTATAGGAATCCAAATTTTCAACACTTTGATACCGATATCATTAATAGGGGGGGGGGGGGGGAGTTGAAGGATGATAATGTATGAATCGGAAGGAGAGAGGGGATCCAAAATTAAGAAAAAGTTGATAAAATTATATTTGCACAGCCCCTTTCGAAAGCGAGCTCTACGCGATACAGAATAATAAAAAAAATATTTCAGGTTTCAAAATTGTTTTTAAATCCATAGACAATCGGTAAGGGGCTATGTAACTATAATTATAGTTATATTGCATAAAATCAAGTGTACGAATTTATTTAAAACGTACGTAATATTAATTGTACTGTAACATACACAGATATAGAGAGACTTTTAACAATAAATTTTTTCAAAGATATTTTTTGAATATTTTATTTCTTCTATTATTACGAAGTATAGGATTCGTAAAAAGTTTCGTCACATTTAGATGTTTTAGGGGCCAGTTTTCCCGTTTTTACGAAATGTGAGCCTGGGACTCTATTTGCATGTGACACACATTTCGTGGGTACTCGGTCACAAGAACTAATGCACAGGATTTAATATTTAAAATATATATGTTTAATATAGAAATTATGCCCAGTCTGTCTCTGATATAAATTGGTGATGATTAGATTTTAATGTAAATTCTAGTTTTCAACGGATTTACACGTTTTAGGGGTCAGATATACCAAAAAACTTGTTTTTACTAAATGGCTGTATGTATGCGACCTAAATTTCGTGGGTGCTCTGTCTCAAGAACTAATGTACAGCTTTCAATAAAAAAAATATAATCAGATAGTCCTTGTTATAAATTGATTCCGATTTTTTTTTTTTCGTAAACCGTTCAATAGATTTTGTTGCTGTTCTACTTTTTTTTTGAGATTCCTGCAACAACTCTACCTGAATGCATAATGGACGGATTTTCATCAAACTTCAGATTTAGTTTGTCCCTAATATCATTTGGTATTTTTTTATATTTTGGCGTAAATCGCTCAATATATGGCGCTGATTTGCTGAATTTTTCACAATTTGCACAATAGAGGGGGGGGGGATCTGCATAATTTCCGCAAATTCTAATCTTATGAACTAACGCACGTATTTTCATCGAACTTCAGATTCAGTTATATGTTGACACCAGCTAATGCAGTGTCACCGTTGCAGGTTTTGGTGTAGATCACTAAACAACTAGCGCTTTTATGGTGTATTTCTTACGCGATTTTACCGATATTCATATCTTAAGAACTAATGCACGGAATTTCATATCATTAGAATTCTCATGATAGGCATAGATTGTCTTTTAATTTTGGTACTCCGATCAATTTAAAAATAACATTATGTATGAGATAGAAGAAAATTGTAGGATTTGGAATTGTGGTACAAGGTACTTCCGCTATTTTACATTCTTAAACTTGACATTATCAACCAAACTCTAAAAAGATGTTCAAATACGGAAGTTTAGTTACATTTATATGAAGGAAAGTACATATATTTAATAAACATATGCTTTCCTTGTGGTTTGAAGTGATCTGCCTTCGCCAGTGCATTTGAGAGAGTTAAAATTCCATTAATTTTGTTAAAATTCAATTAAATTTTATACATGTAAATATAAGAGGTATTTAATATGGTTTTACGTAATTTTTATAAAATGTTAATATATAGGGAATAGTGGTGTAAGATAGTGGGAGGAATTGGACAATAGGTTTTTCTCTTTATGAAACATTCTAAACATTTCATCAATCGCACGCTAGATGAAGCAATGGTAGCCAAATCTTTAGTTGAAAAAAATTGTTGGTCTGTATAAGCTTACAATTATATAAAAGATTATTTCAAGAATCAAAAGTAAATTTACTTTTTATGCTTTCTGTATGTTAATGATTTGTTATTCATAAGTGTAATAGTTTCATTATTTATGGAACATTACATTGTATATTATTATTTATTTAAAACAAGTCTAAAAGCAGCACTTTGGTTTATACAAGAAGTTTAACACAAAAAAGGAAAGTGGGGAGGAATGGGACATGCCAGTAAAGGGAGGAATGGGATATGTCTTTCATTTTTTAAAGAGATGAATGTAAATTCCTAACATGCAAACATATTTAGAGGGTAATATATTAGTTATAACATTGATAATATATTCATTAACTTCAAAATGTAAATAATTTGAATTGATAATTTTTTAATGTTATCTATGACTAACAATCCTGAAGTTCCATTTACGTTATGAAGATCCTGGAATTCTATACTATGCCACTTACATTATATCAATCTACAATCTTTATTAGATTATATATCTAGCCGACACTTGATTATTTGTGCCTTATAGCTTTATTTTATTGCGATTCGATATATCTCTGTTAGTGGTGAGTTATAGGGCAGATTTTGAAACTTACAACTTCCTTAATTATAAAATACCTTTTGTATGTTTTGTTTCTATGTTTTTCAAGAACATTAAAAGGTGTTTCACCTTGCACTCTATAAATTGAAATTTATGTTTTAAAGTTAATTAAAGTTGATTTTCTAAGTTTTGTAAAAAGTGTCGCACCCCACCCCAATTTCCTCTAAAATAACAAAAATTGTAAGTACCCAAATATCCTAATAAATGGGCCTGCCAAATGATGGCTGTTTGCATATATTCGAAGGTTAAGCTTTTGTATTACAATGCATGTCTTTGGCATTATTTATTGGGTAAAAAGGCGGATTGTGTCTCAGCATTATTTACCTATAAGACCGTCAAAGAACAACGGCAACATACAATGCTAATGTTTTTTTTTTAATCAACAACGTCAACATTATGGGTGCCTTCACGACATCATTTTAATTGATACATATTTAGCATTTATAAAGCATATTCAATATTTTTATGTGTTAGAATTCCACCTATCAATGGATTTTTGTATTTTTATTCCATAAGTTACAAGAATGCCAAGCCTTTATAAAAAAGACCCTTTCAATATGGTTTTACGAGTTCATTTTAGATGAAATTAGTAATGAATAATGAGAGCAATTTACAAATTATTGATGCTATGTCAGTAAATGGAAAAACCTCAGATGAGAAAATCCTATGACTGCATATGCGACTTTAACTCTGCCAAAATGCCGATCATCAGCTTTAATTTAGAATGCATGGTTTTTCTTCATCTTGTTAATTTTTAAATAGTTGTAATATTCAATTATTCAATACGAAGATAAATATTGGCTTTTCTATAATATTATATTCATTATAAGTTTTACTAAATTTTTCTTTCTTTTTTATGTTAACATCCAACTTATCATTTTAGATGCAGGAAGAAACTGAAGTTCAATTTAAAAACAATGCCAGCCATCTTGACGATGAAAGTAGAGGAAAAAGAAGCACTATTATGACTGAGAAAAATCTTGCGAACCTCATTCTGCAGCATTGAAATTCTACAATTATTTTATTGCAATACAACTTTAAATTCATTTTCTGATATTATCCTCAAAAATAATCTTTAAAAAGTATGCAATTCATAGGCATTTGTATAAATACTAATTATGTAATATTTGCAAAATGTGTGTCACATTAAAAACATATTTTTATTATAATGAATTAAATAGTTATTTAATAAAATTTATTCATATTTCATTGTATTTTGTTATTTAATCATATTACATTTATTGGTAGTAGAGATATGTATGTTACATTTATATCAAAGACGACAGCTCATAATATTTTCCAAATCAATATGTATTTCTTTTTGTTCCCATTCTAGATTTCTACTTTTAGAAAGGTTACTAGTAAACTCTGATTATAACATACTGATAAACATTAAAAAGTGCGAAACCTGCCCATAATTATAGTTGATAAGTCAAAGATGCATTTTTGTGTACATATGTTAAGGTGTGTATATTATCTCTCCTATATGTAACTATTTGAGTTAAAGATTCTAATTCCAGAGCAATATTAACCACAGAAGAACTCTACTGAATTCATACACTGTAAAAAAAAAATCTGTAGTACTACTAGAAAATCTCTAGGCAACTGGGATTCCATAAACTTTTCTAGTAACCAATACAGCTTTTTCTCAAGTAACACTACTGCATTAAACTTAGTAAACAGCACAAATACTTTCTTAGTGAACGTACTAAGAAATCATTAGTAGACATTACAGGTGCTTTTTTAGTTGGAATACTAAGAAATGATTAGGAGTATTACAGATACTTCTCTTGTATCTTCACTAAAAAATTCTTAGTAGCCGTTACAGGTCCTTTTTAAGTATGTTTACCAATAAATGGCTAGTAGTTTTACAGATACTTCTCTTGTATCTTTACTAAGAAATTCTTAGTAGTCATTACAGGTATTTATTTAGTATATGGTTAGTAATATTACTAACCATTTCTTAGTGAAGGTACAAGAGAAGTATCTGTAATACTATTAATGATTTCTTAGTATGTTCTCTAAGGAAATTTGTGTACTGTTTACTAAGTTTAATGCAGTAGTGTTACTTAAGAAGAAACTGTATAGGTTACTAGAAAAGTTTATGGAATCCCAGTTGCCTAGAAATTTCCTAGTAGTACTACAGATGTTTATTAAGAAATGGTTACTACTATTATAGATACTTCTTTTGTATCTTAACTAAGAAATTGTTAGCAGCAGTTACAGGTCTTTTTTAGCATGTATATTATGAAACCTTTAATAGAATTACAAAAACTTTTGTACATTCATTTTCATATTGCAGCATTTATAAGAAATCATATGTATTGCTTCTAAGAAACTGTAGTAATGTTACAGCTACTTTTCTCATGATTTACACTAGAATTTTAAAGAGGTAAGCTAATACCAGTTTGGGAAATTTGAAAAAATAAGAAATATCTAATAATTAAGCCAAATACTCTGCAACAATTTTCTGTATGCCTTTCATATTTTATGCTACAAAATTTGCTAAATAATTTCAACTTTTCTTTTTTCATTAAATATAGAGGCACCCTTTAATTTAACTTCCATTTTTTTTTTCCCCTGTTAAATTTTCAATATAAAGAATTAAATCTATAATAAGTGCATCTATATTTAGCATACAAATATTTTAATGTTAATTATATTTAAACTAAATTAGGTTTGTAGAATATAATATTAAAGAAATATTTCACTTACTATATTCCATATTCTTTTTAACTGCTCTAAGTAGCATTTGCAATGTAACTGCATATTCATTATTTTTTTTAAATAATCAATTACCACTACTCTGCCCTTGTAAATTCTGTAACACTTTTTAGTTATTTATAATTGCTTTAATGGTTGTTTATATATAAATGTTTGTAATAAATACATATTTCACAAATAATTTTCTTTGATTTAAATATGTATCTTGTTTTATTATCTTTTTAGTAAACTATACTTATATTTTTAGTATTTTCTTTAAAAAAGGATTTTCGCACAGAAATAGAAATAAAAACACCAATGCAGAAAAAAGTTCTACCCACCGCCCCATATTTCATTTCAAACAGTATTCTTTTATAACATGTAGACTTGAAATATAATTTTCCTTTTGATATTGTCTTTATTTTATTTAATTTTTTTTGGACTTAAGTTTACAATTCCTGTCAAAAACCTCATTTCTAAGAAATCACTACTGCATATACTTATATATTAGCTTCGAATAATAATTTTACTTGGTGCAAAATTACTTAAATTCTTTGAAATTTATGCAATAAATTAGTTTTTTTTTTTCTTCCCCAAATTAAAATCAATGCTTTATGTTAGTGTTCACTCCAGAAACAAAAAGGGCATGGTGCTATGCACTAAAAAAGGCACTATTGCAGCAGAAAAAGGCACTTAAAAAAAAAATTGCTTTTGGAAGGAGGGGAAAAAAAAAAAGGTAGGAAAAAATATGTAATTTTGAAGTATGATAAATCAAGTAACATTAATTTCAAATGATTTTATAATATAAAAATACAATTAAATTAAAGCATGATTGAATAGTTTCATGTTCTTATTCATAAAGAAATGAAAAAAAAAAAAAAATGGGGCACACAAATTTAGAAATACATGTATACAGAAATATTTTATTTAAAATCTTGGGTAAAACTAGTGGTGCATTTTGTACATTTGAAAAAGGGCAGGGTGATACGCTCTTCAAAAATGGTCTAGACCATAGGCGTAGGAAGTGGGGGAGCTAGGGGAGCTGTGGCTCCCCCTAGAATATTTGAGATGGGCTCAGCTCCCCCGGAGGAAATTATCGCACCACATCTGTTTACAATATATTGTTGAATTAAAAAAAAATAGTATATATATTTTTTAGGAAATTCACACAATAAACATCAAAGAGAAGAAATAGAAGAGGGAGCACATTTGGTTGTGCCTTCATCTTTTTTCTCATCGTTTCAAACCTTTTCGAATGCCAGAAAGAAATAAGGAGTAAGGAGAATGAAGGAATGAAGGCGTAATATTTAGTAAACCTTTAGGTTTACTAAAAAAATACTCAATTACTTGCTACTATGTATTTATAAAGAGATTGCCTTGAAAATTGATTTGGAATAGATTTGTAAAGCCTTTGCAAGCAAACCAACAGAAAAAAAACTTACCTTTTTTGCAAATGGGAGTGGGAGAATCCTTAAATTTGAATATTGTATTCAGGATCGTCCATAAACTAAGCTTCTATGCATTAAGTATATCTACTAAAAAATATTTTAACTGGATTAAAGAGTTGGTGATCTTTTGATATGTTTCTATTGCATACTCTTGTTTGTGAAAAGTGCAACACTATGAAGGAAACCTCCTAAATAAATGAAAAAAATCTCCACTACTAACTTTCCACAATGTGCCCCGGCTCCCCCTATTTGTAAAAAGTTCCTACGCCACTGGTCTAGACTGAGAGCAAAGCTGACACATATAGGCAGTGGCAAGAATTCATTTCTCTTCTTCTTCTAACCATAAACAGGGATGAGATTGACAAAAAAGTAAAAAAATCTGAAATCTGCACGAACGACATATAGCAATAATGTTTATGAATTTCCAGCGGAAAAAAATATTATAATTGCTATTGAAATTTATATATTACATACAATTTAGCTTTAAGCAAATTAAAAAGAAACTTAGGTAGAATTAGGCAGAAATTATTTACTTACTGCAGTGAAAAGTATATTTTACCAAGATACAGAACACTAATAAAACAAGTGACATGAATTATTTCTTAAAAAATTGAAAAGTCTGAATTTCAGACTAAAGTCGGAAGAATCTCATCCCTGCATAAAATAAAGCTAACAATGCACTAAATTATTTGAAAACTATTTCAAATTATTGATTTTTCAAGATTTTTAAAATAATTTTCTAGCACAACTCTTTAAAAACAAATTAAAATACTTAGTCTATTAGACTTATTTTAAAAAAACAGGGCTGCCACAGTGAAGCAATTTTTTAAATTTTGCTTATGTTCTTGATTTTTTTTTTTTTTTTTTTTTTTTTTGAACAATATATAATTATTTTTAAATAGTGGTAACTGAAAAAAAAAAATAGTTGTCAATGTCTGCCCATCATTAGCTGAAATAAAAAGTCACATATACAATAAAAAATCAACACAATTTAGTTGGTTTGCAATATACTCTTCATTTATTGAAAGTACAAATTATATATATTAAAAGGTATATATGACTAATGTTCAATAACAATACATTTTACAAAGTTTTCTGCAGACAGTGTTCAGAGGCTGCTAAACATTGCCAGTTCTTTGGGGAGAGGAAGTAGTCACTTTACTTATCAGTACATTTAATGCATCAAAATCCACAATCTTGGTATACTTTGTATGAAGGTAACAATAAAATGGGAATTGCTCCAAACATCAGATTAATCTTTCCACCTGTTTTGATAATGAAAGAATGAAATTTTTCAGAGATAAAATTGATAGTAGTGCAAACACAAGATAATTACACTGAAGTATGCAAAAACATAATAAACAAAATAATGAAATTGAAACCGTCTTACTTCTTTTTCTACTGCTCGAACAAAGAAAAAAAAATTATTTTGGCATAATATAAATTTCAGGTTTTATGAGCTTAATAATGTAAAATTTTTCAATTAGTATGCGTTCTGCAAATCTGACAGAAATTTAAAAAAAATGTTTGAAACCTGATTTTGCACTCTTAGAAAAAGGAGAAATTTATACTGTGAAAATTAACTTCTGGTATAACTAGAAATAATTTTGGAGAGGAGGGAGGGATTTAGGTATTAAAATTTTTTTTACTACAAAGCATGGATGCAACTTTGAAATTTGGCTAAGACTGAAATTATTCTGAATCCCCCCACCTACCCCCCAATGAATGCACACACATACACTTGCTTCGATGCATCACTTAAACAAAATTCAACATGTTGAAAATTATATGTGGTAAAATACAATTATGTTGAAAAAAAAATTTTTTTTTTAAGTGCATTTGAAACATTCATAGCCATGTCAACAGTATTTGAAAAGTTTAATTTAGACAGGGTAAAGCTAAAAACAAAGTTGACAGCTATGACACATAAAATCAAGGGGAATTCCGAGTAGAAATTTTTCATATGAAAGTCGCAGCAAATTTTCTGAAAGGTTACAATCAGACTTGAATAAAACCAAAAACTTCCTGTGCACGTAATTTTCAGTCAAAAACTTTCTGCAAATTAATTTAATGTTGGATGTAATTCGCGTTTTTTCTGTGATTAATGGTCGTAATTCATGTTTTTTATGCGATTTATGAATGTAATTTGCGTTTTTGAGTGATTTAGGAACATAATTCGCATTTTTTATGCAATTCATGAACGTAATTCACATTTGTTATGTGATTTATGGACATAATTTGTTATTTTCATGTGATTCACAGATGCAATTTGCATTTTTGATCTTTCTGTCAACTAAATTTGCATGTTTTGAGCAATTTATGGATGTAATTTGCATTTTTTATGGGATTTATGAATGTAATTCACGTTTTTTACACGATTCATGAATGTAATTTGTGTTTTTATGCAATTTGTAAGCATAAATTGAGTTTTTTTACATGATTCATATACGTAATTCGTGCTTTCTGAGAGATTTATGGACATATAATTCGTGTTTTTCTGCGATTCATGGATGTAATTCCCATTTTTTAGCGATTTATGGACATAATTCATGTTTTTTACATGATTTATGAATGTTATTTGCATTCTTTGAGAAATTTATGGACATAATTCATGTTTTTTATGCAATTCATAGATGTAAATTTGTGTTTGTTACTCGATTTATGGGCGTAATTCTCTATTTTTATGAGATTCATGCCTCATGGATGTAATTTGTGTTTTTTGATCTTTCTGCCGATGAAATTCCTGTTTTTTGAACAATTTATGGGCGAAATTCGCATTTTTTATACAATTCACAGTTTTAATGCAATTTGTGTTTCTTTAAATGATTCATAAACTTAATTCGTATATTTATGCAGATTATGAACGTAATTAGTGTTTTTTTTTACACAATTCACGGATGTAATTCTCGTTTGAGAGATTCATGGATGTAATTTGTGTTTTTATGCTATTCATGCACGAAATTAGTGTTTTTTTACGAAACCTATGCACGAAATCTGCATTTTATATGCGATTTATGTATGGAATCTACATTTTTAGTGCGGTCTTTGGACGAAATTCGGATTTTTGACAACTTTTGAACGAAATTCACGTTTTTTGAGCAGTAATTTGTCTTTTTTACATGATTCTTAGTTTAAATACATATTTTTTTATGCCATTCTGTCGAAATGCATGTTTTTTATGCCATTCTTAATCGAAATGCATGTTTTTTACGTGATTCTTTGTTGAAATTCACGACTTTTTCGAGGTCTCTTGACAACATTCTTGTTAACAGTAAAAAATTTGTTCATAAAATATAGGGAATATTTTATTTTTTGGCACTAAAAAAGTTATAAAATAAAAATTGTTTCTTTCTTAAAATTTTCTGCATATGGCATGTGTCTATATTATACAACTCTGGTTACAGTTTAGGAAAGGGGGTGGATACCTACCCGTCACTAACTATATGCTTTTTTTTCTATAATCTTTTAACGAAATTTGCAATCTTTTGACAAAATGTGCCACTTTTTTGCGAGTTGTCAAAATTTGTGTCCTTTTCGTGATCGATTTCGAAATTTGCATCTTTTACACAATCTTTTGATGGATTTTTTTAAAACTAAATTTGACAAGTTTTTTTCACAATCTTTCTCTGAAATTTGGGGTTTTTTTTCTATGATTTTTTGATGAAATTTGCATATTTTAAAGGATTTTTTAAGAAAATCTAATTTTTCTGCTATTTTTTGACGAAATTCTCAGCGATCATTTAATGAAAATCACATTTGCAAATCACAGTAGCAAATTTCTCCAATCAGGCACAGAAAAATCGCGAGTTTTGTCGATCAGGCATAGAAAAATCTTGAATATTGTCGGTCTTACGCAAAAAATCGCACATTTCGTTGATCAGGCAAGAGAAAATAGTCAATTTTCTAGATGATGCTCGAAAAAATTGCAAATTAAATTCATCGGTTGAAAAAAAAATTGCATGTTTTCTCGGTTTATCGCATGGAAAAAAAAAAAAAAAAAAAAAAAAAAAAACGCGAATATCGTTGATCAGGTACGGACAAAAAAATTGCAAATTTCGTTGATAAGGCATGGGGAAATCGCGAATCTATAGATGATGAGAGGAAAAAATGAAAATTTAATTAATAGGCTGTGAAATAATCGTGAATTTTATCAATTTATCCTGAGAAAAAAAAAATAGAGAGTTTCATCTTCCCGCATAAAAAAATGCAGATTTCGTCAGTTAGTACAAATATCGCGAATTTCGCTGATCTGGCACGAAAACGCCTATTTCTTGAATTAAAGGTGGAAAAAGTGTGCATTTCATCGATCAGACAGCGAAAAATTGTGCATGTTATAGATCTGATTCCAAAAAATAGCAAATTTCGTTGATCGGAGACTGGAATATTGCGAATTTTGTTAATCACTCGCATAAAAATTGCTAATTACGTCGATTAGGTTCTAATAAAATCTCAAATTTCCTCCACTGGGAGAAGAAAAATCGCTAATTTCCTCGATCAGCTGTGGATAATCGCGAAATTTGTTGATCAAGCGAGAAAAATCACTAATTTCGTCAAATGGCTTTGTAAAAATGATGATTTTTGAATTTCATCGATCGTATATGTAAAAATTGCGAATTTCGTTGGTCAAGCGCGGGACATTCATGAATTTTGTTGATTAGGCTCGAAAAAATTGTGAATATTATTGATCATGCTAGGAAAAATCGCGAATTTCGTAAATCAGCTTTGTAAAAAAAACGAATTTTGTTGATCATGCAAGGAAAAATCGTGATTTTCATCGATCAGCTTCGTAAAAATTTCAAATTTTGTTGATCGGGAGCGGAAAGATCTTGAATTTTTTCGATCGCCTTCATAAAAATTGTGAGTTTTGTCGATCAGGCTCGAAAAAAATATGAATTTTGCCAATTATGCGAAAAAAAAGTTGCCTATTTCATCGATCAGTTTCGTTAAAATCGTGAATTTCGTCGATCAGGCGAAGAAAATAGCTAATTTAGTCGAACGGCTTCAGAAAAATAGTGTTTGTCAATCGCGAATCTTGTCGATCATGTGCGAAAAAAAAAATTGCAAATTTCGTTGATCATGTGAGGAAAAATCACCAATTTCGTCAATCAGCTTTGTAAAAATAGCGAATTTTGTTGATTAAGTGCGAAAAACTCCTGCATTTTCTCAATCGGTTTCATAAGAATTGCGAATCTTGTTGATCAGGCGAGAAAATGATGCAAATTTTCTCATTGAGCTTCATAAAAATTGCAAATTTTGTCGATTGGTTTTGTAAAATGTGCAAATTTGGTGGATCAGGCATGGAAGAATTACAAATTTCGTTAATCGGGCACAGAAAATCGGGAATTTTGTTCTTCAGGCACGAAAATTCTTGTTGATCGGCTCCTTCTCTCTCTTTCGTTCATAAAGTTCACATTTTTTTTCGGCACCAGCAATTTATGCTTATTTTTTAGCACTTGTAATAAAGCAAAATTTACTCTTGAAAAAAGTCAAAAGAATATTTTTACATCTTGAAAATAAAACTTGAAACATCTGTTATATATAAACTAAAATCTGCTGATATATCCTCACCATGTGAATTAAATTTTTTGACTGGAAGACTGATTTTAAGACTGAAAACTTTCATCCATGTAGTTATGGCACATTTTTACAAAATTTTTTATAAAATTTTTTTTTTTTCTAAATGATATAGATTAAATTACAATTTTTATCAGTAGGGCACAGAAAAAAATTGTAAATTTCACCAATTTGCTGTGAAAAAAAAAGCATGAATTTCATCGATAGAGCGTAAAAAAAGAACAAATTTTGTCGATGAGGATTAGAAATTTTGTTGAATGCAGGGTTCCCAGCAAAACATGACTGGCGAATTCCCTGACCAAATTTCAAAAAATTGTGCTACAGTGGTGAGAAGATTTGGATAATTTTCTTTAATGAATGCCAAATCTTCATTATTTTCCTCTACACTAAGTGAAATTTCATTTTGAATTAAAACAGAGGAATTTAATAAAACTTTAGCAATATGACAGCCATTAAAAGTATGTTCATATCTTGCTTTAAATTTTGTAATTCTATCTTTACCTAATGTCTTATTTTTAAAAAATTATAGCATATTATTAATAATTAGATCAAAGTTAAAATTAATTTGTAAAACATTATATAAAAAGTAAGAATTAAGATTTTAAGTTTTAAAACAACAATGTATTACTATGCACACATCATTCGTCTACAATTTGTGACTACAATATACAAACTAGTTATTTTGGTTTTGGAATGCTTTTTTAAAAATTCATAAGCTTTAATTGAAATTTGACAGTGTAATATGGCAAGTTTTAAAACTTGTTCCTTACATGTAGTATCTGATTTTTTGGTGAACATTAATGAATTTGTTTAATTATTAACTTGTGAAACAAAAAAAAGATTAAAATCATTTAGTTGTAAATATTGGCAAACAAAATATGATTTATTATTAAGCGCTTCCGTGTTTTGCCTCATCGTCTAAATTTTTTAACAAAATAACAAAGAATTAAAAAATTAGGAGGGGGACACCTGGACTTAACCTGCACCTGCCACATTCTTTCTGATAGCAATCCTGGCAATACCAGAAAAAGACCTGCTACTTATTTACACCAACTTCTTATTTCCCTGCTAACTAATTTCTAACATTTAAAAAAGAAAAATTGATTAAAATCCGCTGATTTAAATCTGTCAATTTAAATCATGCCAACCCTGATGTCAATACAATAAACATGAACAGCAGTTTCAACCCATGTTTAACGAATTAGATTCAAACAAAAATTTTGCTTGCTGACAATATTGCATTATTCAAGCATTTAAAACGTAAACAAACAGATGGGGGCAAGTCGAACTTTAAGTCTAATTTACATTATTAATACTTTTAATGACATACAATAAAATAAAACGGCGATAATTGTGATTAAAAAGTTGTTTTTATTAATTTTAAATTATATTTTGACTGAGCTATTAGGGGTAATTGTACAAAAGGCTGCAAACACGTATAGTTTGCGATATATTTGTTATTTTATAAATAGCGTGCATGAGAACATTGAAATTTCAGATAAAATGAAATAAGTAGATTAGTTTAATAAAAGATTTTTATGGTCCCAAAACATGACAAAAACTTAAACGATACAATATTTATCCCAGACTGTTAAATCTCAACTTACAATATCAAAGATTACCAGTAGATTAATTAACATTTCATTTTTAAAATTATATAATCAAAGAGAGAGAAAGAAACGAAAAAGAAAAATAAACAGGTTTTAAACTGCATAAACTACGCACAGAATATTAGTAATACTCGCGACAATCGACAAGAAAGGTTTAAGTTAGGCCTAGAAGAAATAAGAGATTAGTGGTGAAATTAACTTTTAATAAAAATAAACTGAATATTTGTAAATGTTTCTAGATTAAATAAAATATAACTTACCTTAAAATGATGAAAATCATTTCACAAATCAAAATCCCGCTGGATCACGAAGTCACCTGCGACAGTTCAGCGGTTTCGCTGGGCGGGCTAATCAAAGATCTAATTAGAGGTTGGTGTGTTGACTGGTTGATTCAACACTCCGCGTCAGTTAAGTTACAGCTGTTTGATGAGCAGTTTTACTAGAAAAATTTGTGTAATATTTTGCGAAGCGATTGATTACTAAAGATTATCTAGTAACTATAATAATGGCAGTAAAGATACTTAATATATTTATGTGAAAACCCATATTTTTTTTTACAGTGTACATGTTCGACGCATTCTTCCGGATTTTTTAGCCAGTTTAGAGTTTTAAATTTGTGATCCTATCAATAGTTAAGTTTTTCCTCTTTAATATTTTAATTTGAATCAAAAGTCTCAATTAAATAAAGTATTAAAAATGCATAATGTATTAAACGTAGGTGGTGAAAGAAATTTGTGAGGAATAAGTCGAGATAAAAGACAATAAAAAAATTAAAGGGAAAAAGATTCTAGTAATTAGTAAGAATTGTACGGCATATCCACCTGAAAAAATAATAACGTTTAAAGAAATTCTTAAATATGACATTCAGATAAATTTGCAGATCTCTTATCTGTTTTGAACCATTGAATTAGTTATTCTGTAGTTTTTCAAAAATATGTAAAAGAAGACACTTGTTAATGAAATTCATTTGACCATAGAACTGAATAAAACACATTAAATACAAGACTACTATATTTTCACTTCTAGCATTCTAATTTAGAAGCACATTCGCATAAAATAAACGGACAACGTTTTTTCATGATATAAAGATTTTCAAATCATTTATTGGATTAGATGAGGCTCAGTGCTTTATATGTATAAATTAAGCACCGTGCTTAATCTAAAATCATAACATTTCTTTTAGGCATATTTTAAATCTCAGTTATGATACTTTATTTACATTATGGTATCTATTTGCTTTTTTTTTAGTTTAACTACAGACCGTAATATCTGGCTTCAGGTTATCTCCTCATTTAGTGCTGTTGCTATAATGCTCATTTAATTAGAAAAATGATTTTACACCTATTTAAATATCTACAGTGAAACTTTAGTGAGTTTTCTCATGCGTATGTCAGTTGCTGTTATAATACTGAAACACATGTTAGGCCATATTGCTTATTTTACATCGAAATATTTTGATACATGAGGAAAACTCCACTCTAGATATTTAAAACTGTAAAAATGTAACTTCATATAGAAAAAATACTATAATAACTCCAATTAATTTAAGTATTAGCATAAAAAAAAACAATTACGTAAAATCTTTTCGGAAAACTGCTGTAAACACATTAATAATAAAAATGCAAAAAATTTGTGCAGTTACAAATACATTTAGGTAAGTGCAAATAAAATATTTTAAATACAATGCTAAAAAAGCATTAACAAATTTACTGTATTAACACTTGTACTATTGTAAAGAGCTTTCTGGAGAGAATACAAAATGTGGATTAAATATAATACTAAAAAAAATTTTGGTAATGTTTCGAACGGTACCTCATTAAAATTACTTTTTTTTGATAAACTACATAAAAGGTTTAAGATGCAAGCATAAAAATCCATAGTAAATGTGCCATAAAGTCTCTTGCAAATGTACAACAATATTCTCAATAAATATACTACAAAATGTTTTGTAAGAGTACTACAAATAATTAGAAAACTCCCTAAAAATTCGTAAGTACGTTTACTAAATAATTCTCAGTAAATTTATGAATATATACATAGTGATCACTCTAAAATATCGCTAGTAAGCTTACTAAATAATGTTTAGTACATTTATAAAAACTAATATGAGAACCTCCCTTACAAATCATTAGTAAATTTACTAAATAATAAGTAGTAAGTTTACAAAAAGTTCTTTAGAAAACTCCCTAACAATTCTTTACTGCATATACAACATAATCACTGGTAAATTTACGAAAAATTCCTTACTAAACTCCTTGAATAATCTTTATTAAGTTTACTAAATAATATTTAGTAAGCTTACAGACGATTCTTTAAGAAACTCACTAAAAAATCGTTGGTATGGTTACTAAACAATATTTAGTAACAGTAACTAAAGCAACTTTTGTAATTGCACATGATTTTCTTCTGTTGCGGACTTGCGGTTACATGAAAAGTTCTAGGCATCCCAGTTTCCTAGAAAATTCTTAGTAACCTTCCAGAATTTTTTTTACAGTGTACTGATAAAAGTATTGTAAAAAAAAAAAAGATGTGATTTTAAAGACTGTCAATTTTCTGACAAATGAGAACATCACGTAAAAGGTTCATGTTTAGGGTTGTTGTGCAAAAAATTTCAGATGTTTTAAAAATAATCAAGCAACCAAACAAATATTTTATGGACCACTTGAAATGGATTTACCCTCTTGTGTATATTTTATCGTGTTAAAATATTCGATTACCTTGTTTAAAACGCAAAAAAAAGCTATACCTAATCTAAGAGCTACTAATAATATGCATGAATAATTTATTTCCCAGCACATAACCCATTAAATTTTTTATCTAGTCCTTTTTTAATATAAGATCCCAACCTTAGAAAAGAGAAAAATGCAGACTCTATTTCTCTTATTTATCATTCATATTTTTGAAAGAGATGTCCCGGAAAATGACATCAAGACCACGTGTCTGGTTCAAAATTTATTTTCTGGCTTAAAATGACACGATTCACGATTAGGGAAAAAAATGTCAGCTTTAGAAAGTTGAGAGCTTTTCTCAGTGGGCAGGACTGACAGGCTGAAATGCGAATTCAAAAATTTCCAAAGAGAGACGGAGACGGACGTGTACGACTGGGGAAAAACTCGTCTCCCTATCCAAGTAAATCTGCATGTCGCATGCAAGGAAAATGTAAACGACACTGAAATGCAGTTTGTGTCGAGGAAAAGATGCATCCCGCAAAGAAATTTTAACAGATCCGGAATGAAATATGACACCGTATGATACAGAGGCTCATAAATAAATTGTTGTTACAACTGAACATCCAGATGAATCTTTTACTATTCCCTTTTATAATAGATTAATTTGTTTTAAAATTTAAAGTTAGAAATGGATTATTTTAAGGGTGTACTAAAAAGAAATATTTTTTCAGTCTCAACTGATCAAATTTTTCGAATACATTTTCAGACTCATTTTTAAGGCAGTTCTCAACTGCTCTGCCAACATCTGTAAAACGTTTAGACTAATTTACAAATTTATTTACTAACGGATAGGTATAAAATATAAAGGCCTGACTATGCAAGTAGTTTCGAATCAAATTCAGTTTTCCTTTTCAAAATATTTTCTAATTTATCATTTATTTATAATTAGCTTTTCTTTTCATGTATTTCATCGCTTTTCTGTCTAATGCAATGCAATAATATAGTTTAGCAAACTGAGGCTTAAATATTAATTTTTGAATTACTTCAAAAAGTATAATTTCTTCTGATAAAAATTAGACATATATCAATTGGTATATTTCTACTACTATTCGAGCAAAGACGTGGGATTTGCTAGTTTAGTATAGCTTAATTAGTGTTTGTAATAAGTTAAATCTTTGATTTCGTTTAAAAAATTATGTACATCTACCAAAAAACAAAATAAAAAAGAACATGCCATAAAATTTAGTGATAAAGTTTTGATGATTAAATGAAGATAACTTCCTCATCTATCATTTTTTTTTAATTTTTTACCAGTCAAATGTTATTTTTTTTTATTTAATTTAATTTATTATTTATTTGTCTTTGATAACATTTCAAAAAGTAATTTAGCAATTGCGAATTTGTAGTTTTAGTTTAGCAATATCGTATACAATTTAACTATCTTCTGTAATCTTCATGCGATCTTCAAACGTTTTTATAATTATTTCTCTTGCACACATTCAGAAAAACGATTGAAGCCAAAGCCAACGACCAATTACTGCCTAATTTTGACTAGATCCACATCATCTAATTGATACCAATTTCAGGAAGGAAAAATTCCTGAGAGACCTACAAAGCTCAGTTGAATCCCAAAAATCTCTTACAAAATCTGCGGCGTCTGTTTTTGGCGCGTATTGCCATCTTCGCCTCATTTCCCACGAAACAGAAACGAAGTGTTGCCAGGTGAGACATCAGTCATTAGGGAAAAAAGATACGGTCTATGTTCCGCGAATAGCTACGTCGCCATCACTCAACTCAACTCCGCAAAATACGCTTTCTTGTTTGTGTTTTTGCCAGCAATTTTCTGTTAGGGACAGCGTCTTTTTCGTTACTGTTTTCCAAGCTGAGCAAGCGCTTGTTTTTGCTTTATTTTTGACTGTTTTTTTCCGGGTTATCTCTTTGTCATTTGGAGGTGCTATCCGCTGCTTCATCTTCAAACAGAGATGAGTGAAATGTGGCGAAAAGTGGCCCGGCAGGAGATATATTGGGCTATTCGGAAGAACAATGGCGTCCTTTTTGTGATTTGTTTTGCTCCAGATGCATTTTCTGCAGAACGAAATATCAGACATTAAAAGGCTCCGTTCATGAATTTCTGCTTGTCGAGAGTTCTTTCAACTCCTACTACCGTGTATTTATAAACACGTAAATGATATTTTCTTCGTGTTTTCCGTTGAATTAAACTACTAAATTACCCAGAGCAACTGTAGGAAGCTAGTGTTTCTTAATATTAAATGATGGAAATATGTAGTTTTCGGGTTTTTCGAACGCTTAAGGTTGTTTTTGAATCAGAAAGAGTAAACTTTGTGACATAAATGCTAATTTATTTTTGTTCGGAAATGCATGAATCTAGCAGGTGTTGTTTTCAGAAATTATCGAATTGCACTCATTTCCCCGTGTTTTTGCAACCACAATAGATCTTTCAGAAGTTATGTTAAAATGGGCGGTTTAAACCGAATTTCCGCGCAAAAGCGGAACAACCCCTCAAACTGGGAAGAAAAACGTGTTAGTCACATGATCACTTTCTTTTATTACTCGATAAGTAATTAATTGATCACAAAATAGAAAACCCATTTCGATTCTAAATTGCTTCCATGGACAGACTTACGAATTTTATCTTTCCGATAAAAAATGAATTTGTAAATGTGTCAAAGTGTTTTCCGTTTGTTGAGGAGATCTGTTGAGAACAGCCTTAAGGGTGTATTCCGATCAAAAACGCTTTTCCACCTTCAGCAGCTCGAAATTTCCCGATACAATTTACGGCACCTTGTGCACTTTCTAAATTAGAGAATCTGCGAGTTTCATGTGTTTGAGAGCAAAAGTGAATTAAAAAATAAATCGGAAAACAAGCAGCTTGAATCGAAATACACCCTTAAGGGTGTATTCGAAAAACGCTTCTCCACCTTCAGCAGCTCGAAATTTTCCGATACAATTTCAGACACATTTTTTAAAGTAGAAACATGAAATTTGCTGAAGGGAATTTGGAAGGGACGTATAAGGTGCCGTGTCATGTCTTTTTACGCTCAATTCATTAGAATTTGATTTATAAGCAATTAACTTCTCAGGAAGAACCTTTTTTTCGTTCCCAGATCTCCCACTTCCGAAAAATCGGTTCAAATTGCCGTTTTTGAATGTTTTTTTTTTTTTTTTTTTTTTTTTTTTGCAATATTTTGTGCACTTATCAAAGAATTGACCTTTACGGCACCTTGCGCACTTTCTAAATAAGAGAATCTGCGAGTTCCATGTGTTTGAGAGCAAAAATGATTTAAAAAATAAATCCCGATTTATTTTTGAATTCACTTTTGCTCTCAAACACATGAAATTCACAGATTCTCTTATTTAGAAAGTGCACAAGGTGCCGTAAAGGTCAATTCTTTAATAAGTGTACAAAATATTGCAAAAAAAGCAATCAAAAACGGCAATTTGAACCGATTTTTTCGAAATGGGAAATAAGGGAACGAAAAAAAGGGTCTTCCAGAGAAGTTAATTGCTTATAAATCAAATTCTAATGAATTGAGCGTAAAAAGACTTTACTCGGCACCTCATACGTCCCTTCAAGAATCCCCTCAGCAAGTTTCATGATTCTACTTTTAAAAATGTGTCTGAAATTGTATCGGAAAATTTCGAGCTGCTGAAGGTGGAAAAGCGTTTTTTCGAATACACCCTTAAGACATAGATGTCATGCTGCCTTTTTGTAGTAATATATATGTATGTAATGAATACAAAAAAAAAACGAAAATTTCCCTGACTTGTTATTGTTCCTATGTGTATTATGAATCATTCGAAGCGAAAACATAGTTGCTAAAGGCCCCAAAACTATTATCTGTCAAATATCAAATGTTGCATGTAATGAATCGGATCCTCAGAATACTTTTTGAAAGGCAACAAAATGCAAATAAACATAATGGCATAAATAGAATAAGAACAAACGTACCATGTTGGTATATCTATATTATAAAGGCAAAACGTATCTGTGCGTAACGCATACGTCATTTTGCGAATGGCAATACTTTGCCATGTAATTTGAGTTTTGCAATTTTCGCTAATGCAAATTTTACACTTCTAAACTTCGCACAATTTAAATTTTTATACCGTCGTATTGAGAAATAAGGTACTTACGTATTAACGCCACCGCAGCAGAACTTGCGCAAAATAATGGCGTCAAAAAATGAGCAAAAAATAAAAATAAAAATGCATTTAAAGACACTAAAAAGCACTAAAAAAGCACTAAAACACTAAAAAATGGCGACAAAAATCAGCAAAAAACAAGGCAACAAGGAATCCAAAAGATAACTGCGGTGGTGTTAATACGTAAGTACCAGAAAAAAATGTACTTTTAACTGCAATTTGTTTGAGAGCTGTATCTCAATTTATTTTTGAGATATCAATTTTTCTATTAGTTTTTAGTACCAATTTTCTAATTGAGGCAACAGAAACGCTTCATTTTCCCTTAAAATTGAAAAGATTACAGACCTCGTTAATTTTGATTGCTAAAAAGCGTAAATTAAAAAATTAAAAACAGTAAAAATAGGTTTATTCAAATAAACTCTTCTTAAAGTTTTAATTAAAAACCTTTTAGCAATTAAATTTGGTACATTATTACAAAATGCCAATTTATTATATACCTACCGTGTTGATTTGGACCACTTTGCTCGCACATATAATCAATTAGATACGAGGAAATTTTTAGAAAGGCAGCAAGCAACATACATCAAAATAAACTTCAATTGTGTTGATTTTTGATTTCCCATGTGTAATCAGTCGGATCGCCTGAAGATTTTTGGGAACACTAGAAAGAAAGTTTTACATGTAACGAATATTACTGACCATTATGAAGAAGGGAAAAAAAGAAAAAACAATCGAATAAAAATCGGTGTCTACAAAAAAGTCGATTAATTTTATGCAGATTAGACTAACGATTAGCATAAAAATGGGCAATATTGCCAGAAAATTTTATTTAAAATTACTTCTATAAAATACTATGTTTCTATCTCGACAAACCATATTCGCTAAATATGTCAATTAGTGTGCAGCTCAATTATGACAGATTAAACAAAGAGTTTAGATGAGATCAAAAATAGATCTTCTAAACATATCAAAGGAAAATCAAATTTTGAATTGCTTAAAAGGCGCAAATGCCAACCTAGTGATAAAGATTCCATGCCGGGAATCGAGCCCGGGCCATCAGTATAGCGCACTGACGTTCTACCGACTAAACCACATAGAACGACACCCAGCAAGGAACTTATCACTATTACATGTTGGCAAGGCTACAAACGCAGCACAAGATGGAATACAATCCGCGAGCCACCGATCTGGGGCAAACACGAAACTCAAATTTATCCAGCATCGATTGAATATACCAATGAGTGGAAACTTTTCCAGAGAGAAAATTCGCCTTGAATATAACATATCAAAGGAAAATCAAATTTTGAATTGCTTAAAAGGCCTTGCCAACATGTAATAGTGATAAGTTCCTTGCTGGGTGTCGTTCCATGTGGTTTAGTCGGTAGGACGCCAGTGCGCTATACTGATGGCCCGGGTTCGATTCCCGGCATGGAATCTTTTTCACTAGGTTGGCATTTGCGCCTTTTAAGCAATTCAAAATTTGATTTTCCTTTGATATGTTATATTCAAGGCGAATTTTCTCTCTGGAAAAGTTTCCACTCATTGGTAGATCTTCTAAACTTATTTAGGGTGACCCATAGCCGGCCAAGGTTGGTGTCAATAATGGCAAATATTAGCAACAATTTGGCATAATGTGAATGGAGATAATATTAAAATCTGCACAAAAATCCACTTTAATACGTTAAAATATAGTCAATAAAATACGTTTATGATGAGCAGTTGATTGAATAACATAAAATTATCTATAGACATTTGGAAGTAATTGCATAAATGAGTGAATTCGAACTGAAAAGCAAGAAGATATTCTTAAGTCTAACTACCGAAATGAGCGTATTAAGTAGTTTCCATCATGCTTTATAATAGAATGAAAAATAAATCTCATAACAACAAAAAATAAAGTTAATGCTGCCATGATAAGAAACAGCTTTCGTCTCTGCATTGAAAACTTGCAATTCGTTGAAAGATTAAGTAGCAAAGTTGAGAATAAAAATAACATGTTGCAATGTATACATTTAAAGAAGAATAAAAGCTGGTGGCCTGAGGCGTCTAGTTGCACTTATTTTTCATTAATTATTACAATTAGTTCTCATTAGTCGTGGATTGGTTGTGAAACCAGGGTTGTAGTAAAGAGTTGAGTAAAACTATCGGTATTATAGATAGATAGTGACGTCATTTGTGTCCATGCGGCTAGTTTTTGGATAACACTAATCACCGTTGTTTTTCGTGGTATCCCTAACGTTCTGGCGAATTGTTTGGATAACTCCATAGAATAATTCTTGCCATTTCTTGGCATTTTACTATTGCACCACGATGATCTAGATGGCGAGTATGTGGCCGATAGCATGTTATCGACTGTAAAATAAATTGCTCCCATACTGCTACGTTATAGGTATGAAGGTCGTATGACGTCCAACAACACTACGTCATTGAAACTTTTACCATGACTCTTCATAGGTGGGTTTTATAGTTCACTGTATCAAGATTGTACTGGAATTCGTCGATGCTCAAGATATAAAAGCAGTTGGACACTGACGTGTACACTCGAATACGAAATTATTGCAGCCGCAATGCTCCATGATGATTGCTTAGTAGTTATGATAGTTGGAGAGAGGCATTTCATTGTTATAGAATCATTGGCTAGATAGAGAAAATGGTCTTGGTAAGGGACAAAAAGTTTCACACGTATTTACTGTCAACCAACCCACTGTTTCATTCACAAAAGCAAATCTTTCAAAATGTAAGCAATTTGTTTAATATTTATCTGTTACTATATGCAAACATAAGTATTTTATCTAATACATGCAATAAAATTTTTTTTTTAAAGGAAAACATATAAATTGGCAACATACCTATAATTGACAACAAACTTTTCTTTGAGAACAAACTCAATTAGTTTAATTCTTCAATTTTTGCGATGGATTTAGAAATTTTTGGCTTATTCACTATCGGCCAAAAGTTTGAGACCACTGCAGAAAATATTTTACTATCTATTAATAGTATACTAAAAAAATATTTAAAAATAAATTGCAATCTGCACTTGTACATATTTTATTGACTTTGCAGAATATCCCAAAAGCAAATATTTTCGTTTAATTATCAAGAAAGGGTGTAATAAACGCATTGTTTCCAAACATCAACGAATGCTGAGGATGAGCAATTTAGAATCATAGAGTCATTGATATTTTTTGTGGCTCCCCGGTGGTTACCTATTTAACTGTTGTTTTTTATTTTATTATTATTTTACTTTTTTAGGATGTTTCATATTTATATCCTACTTAAGTGTGTATTTCAATTCAAACTGCTTATTTTCCGATTTATTTTTAAATCCATTTTTGCTCTCAAATGCATCAAACTGGCAAATTGTCTTATTTAGAAAGTAGACAAGGCGCCGTGATTGTCGATTCATTGATAAATGCAGAAAATATTGCAAAAAAAGCAATCAAAAACGACATTTTGAGCCGAATTTTTCGAAGCGGGAGATCTGTGGACGAAAAAAAGGGTCATACTGAGAAGATAATTATTTATAAATCAAATTCTAATGAATTGAGGTTAAAATTATATCACACAGCGCCTTATACGTCTCTTCAAAAATCCCCTCAGCAAGTTTCATGTTTCTACTTTTAAAAATGTGTCTGAATTTGTATCAGAAAATTTCGAACTGTTGAAGGTGGAAAAGCGTTTTTTCGAATGTACCCTTAATTATCAAGAAAGGGTGTAATAGACGCATTGTTTCCAAACATCATCGAATGCTCAGAATGAGCCATTTAGAATCATAATGTCATTGATATTTTTTTGTGGCTACAAGGTGGTCACCTATTTAACTGTTGTTTAACTTTTACTGGTTACTTTTTTATTATTGTTTACATTTTTGGGGATGTTTCATATTTATATACTATTATGATACACTATTTTATCAAAGTTCTTCTCACTTTCTTCTTTAGTCTGATTTTGTAGTCAATTCTGTCAATAAAAAAAAAAGGGGGGGGGGGGGAGAATCAGCATTGAAAAACAGTCTGCCATCAAAATTGTTCTACATAGTGAAGGCAAACGTGCGATCGCTTAAAGGTGTATTTCGATTCAAACTGTTTGTTTTCCGATTTATTTTTGAATTCACTTTTGCTCTCAAACACATGAAACTCGCAGATTCTCTTATTTAGAAAGTGCACAAGGTGCCGGGAAGGTCAATTCTTTGATAAGTGTACAAAATATTGCAAAAAAAGCAATCAAAAACGGCAATTTGAACCGATTTTTCCGAGGTGGGAGATAAGGAAACGAAAAAAAGGGTCTTCCAGAGAAGTTAGTTGTTTATAAATCAAATTCTAATGAATTGAGCGTAAAAAGACATCACACGGCACCTCATACGCCCCTTCAAGAATCCCCTCAGCAAGTTTCATGATTCTACTTTTAAAAATATGTCTGAAATTGTATCGGAAAATTTCGAGCTGCTGAAGGTGGAAAAGCGTTTTTTCGAATACACCCTTAATTAAAATTATCGAAGACATGTGTTCATCATACAATCGTTCGATACGAGGCAGTACCACGATCGTCCACTCTCAGAAAAGCCGAGAGCAATTACTTCTATTACTGTATATTTTTTTGGAGCAGGCGCTGTTTCTCTCAAACTGTATCAACCCTTGGACTTCGTTGTCTCCGCTGCGGAGACATCATCTTCTTTTCCAAAATTTGTTTTTGGCACCAGTAATAAAGGAAAATAAAATTTCCCTTATTTAATCAGAACATTTTTGAAATTGTGTGCTTCAAGGAAAATTGAAAAAGTGGTGCTAATCGAATAAAATTTGTGTAAGAGACGTCGGAGTCCGAAGCATTAAGGGTGTATTCGAAAAAATGCTTTTCCATCTTCAACAACTCGAAATTTTCCGATACAATTTCAGACACATTTTTAAACGTAGAAACATGAAATTTGCTGAGAGGATTCTTGAAGGGACGTATGAGGTGTCGAGTGAGGTTTTTTTACGCTCAATTCATTAGAATTTGAGTTATAAACAATTATCTTCTCAGTATGACCCCTTTTTTCGTTCTCAAATCTCCCGCTTGGGAAAAATCGGTTCGAAATGCCGTTTTTGATTGCTTTTTTTTTTGCAATGTTTTGTGCACTTATCAAAGAATTGACCTTTACGGCACCTTGTGCACTTTCCAAATAAGAGATTTTGAAAGTTTGATGTATTTGAGAGCAATAATGAGTTCAAAAATAAATCGGAAAATAGGCAGTTTGAATCGAAATACACCCTTAAGGGTGTATTCGAAAAAACGCTTTTCCACTTTCAGCAGCTCGAAATTTTCCGATACAATTTCAGACACATTTTTAAAAGTAGAATCATGAAACTTGCTGAGGGGATTTTTGAAGGGACGTATAAGGTGCCGTGTGATGTCTTTTTAAGCTCAATTCATTAGAATTTGATTTATAAGCAATTAACTTCTCAGTACGACCCTTTTTTTCGTTCCCAGATCTCTTATTTCGGAAAAATCGGTTCAAATTGCCGTTTTTGATTGCTTTTTTTGCGATATTTTGTGTACTTATGAAAGAATTGACCTTCACGGCACCTTGTGCACTTTCTAAATAAGAGAATCTGCGAGTTTCATGTGTTTGAGAGTAAAAAAAAAAAAAAAAAAAAATTAAAAAAAAATTAAAAAAAAATCGGAAAACAAGCAGTTTGAATCGAAATACACCCTTAAACAGAATAAATTTCATTCTTAATTGTAATGCTCTTATACTTTGCATTCCAAATAAAAATATAAGGTGAGAAGCAATATAGACCAAAACAAAACATAAAAATAAAAAATCCACAAGTCAAAGGACGCTTTTTATATTAATAAATGGATAAAATTAGCACCTAGTAATAGATATTTTTGAATTAAAAAATTGTTGGACAGATCATAAATTACTAGATGAAGAAAAATTTGAAAACTGACTTTGAAAGATGAAAGAAATTAACTCATAGGAATATGGTTAAAAATAACCCCCAGTAACAGATATTTTGGAGTTACAAATTGCTGCATGGATCATAAATTAGTAAATGAAGAAAATACACTGACTAATGATTTTTGAAAAATGAATGGAAAAAAAAAAATGTATGCATGAGCCATTCTGAATTCTGTGGTCGGTTAATTTTTAAACTTGGCAACTTAAAGTGATATTTTTTTTTTCTAAACTAGTGATGTATTTCTTTCTCTTGCACTTTACCGTGTCTAAAGTGACAATTCGCCACCAAGCTTACTCGAGATTCGAATTTGGCAGCAAGCGAGACACCCAGAGTTGACAAATGAGTCTTTGACAAGGACAGACATCGCAAGAGGAAAGTGACACGCTGCCTACATGCAAACTACGCCTGGTTTTTGAAACTATCATTGCAGAGCAGTCGACAATCAAGATAAACACAAGATTAACGCCTGATCCCACTGCTTTTCAACGTCAAAGAGGTGCTGAAAAAAGAATAGATCGCTCAAGTAAACCATTTTAAGTCTGTGTGTTGCGAAACATGTCTTTGAAAAATTTAAAGATATGAATAACAAGATATAGTATCGCCAATTATTGTAATTTTACTCATACATCTTCGTGATATTTACTTTAAAAAGATCAAAATAGGCTACTTTATGTTACAAACGTGAAATAATTTTTTGTGACGGCATCAGAGGGAGAATCCTGCTATTTAAACTGAACATACTCTTTCCCCTAGAATTTTCAAATAGTACTTTTTGAAAGTATATTCTATTTATTTTTTATGGTAAAATAATGCGGAAAAACTATCGCCAAGAGAAATTCATTGCCAATGATTGGTATGTTGTTAATTAATATGCATTCCTTTAGATAAAATACTTATGCTTGCATATAATAACAGATAAGTGGCCCCTAAATAAATTTCATCAACTTTAAAACATTTGTTTTTGTGAATGAAATAGTGGATAGGTTGGCAGTAAATACGTGTGACACTCTTCCCCCTACTAAGGCCATTTTCTCTATCTAACTAATGTGCCTATAATTATGGAGTTCCACTCTCCAATTATTATAACTACTAAGCAATTATGATGGAGCACTGCTGCTGCAATGGTTTCGCATTCGAGTATACAATGGACAGTGTCCAACTGCTTTTATATCTTCAGCATCGACGAATTCCACTACAATCTTGATACTGCGAACCATAACACCCACTTATGCAGAGTCATGGATAACGTTTCAATGGCGCAGTGTTGTTCGTAGCCATCGTACCTATAACGTGGTAATATGGGAGCAATTTATTTGACAATCGATCATGTACTGTTGACCACATACTCGTCACCTAGATCATCGTGATGCAATAGCAAAATGTCATAGGCAAGAATGGTTCTCGAGAGTTCCAAAAAATTCGCTAGAACTCCAGCACGGAGGAATACATACTTAAAATGTATCCGAAAAAAAAAAAAAAAAAAAAAAAAAAAAAAATCCCCCTACAACAGCTCGAAATTTTTTGATACAATTTCCGACACATTTTTAAAAGTAAAAGCATGAAACTTGATGAGGTGATTTTTAAAGAGATGTATAAATTCGGAATGAATTGAAGGAAAAATGAAGTCATACGGCATGACGTATGATTTCATTTTTCCTTCAATTCATTAGAATTTGATTTATAAACGATTATCATACGAATTAAATTCGTAATACGAATTTATATCGTGTGATAACTTTACCAATCAGTTTGATTGCGTTTAACATGTAATTTATAAACGATTATTATCTCAGTATGGCCCTTTTTTTGTTCCCACATCTCTCGCTTCAGAAAATTCGGTTTAAATTGTCAACTTTGACAGCATTTTTTTTAAGCTATTGCATAGCTTTCATCGCTGGCTTTGAGCGCAGCGACCGAAGCTAGAAATTCCGTAACGAGTAAACCTAACACTTCCGTAACGAAAAAAACCTAACACGACGTTGCTAACGACGTTTCAGTTCGGCAAACTTCGGCACAGAATCCTTCGGTAGACTTCGGCAGACATTGATTCGGTATTTTTCAGATATTAGGATATCAAGTCTCAAACTTATGTTTCTTATGATCTAATTTTCATAGCGCGGCCAAATTTTGTTTGGTAATATGTTATGAGACAGTGTTAATTTTTGGTGACAGGAGACCCCCCACGGTGAGGGTCGAAAAATTTAAAATGCTTATAACTCGCGATTTAATTTTAGTAGCGCGGCCAAATTTTGTTTGGTAATTTATTATGAGGCAGCGTAAATTTTTGGTGACAGGAGACCCCCCCCCCCCCCCCACGGCGAGGATCGAAAAATCTAAAATGCTTATAACTCGCGATCTAATTTTCGTAGAGCGGCCAAATTTGGTTTGGTAATTTATTATGAGACAGTGTTAATTTTTGGTGACAGGAGACATCCCACGGTGAGGGTCGAAAAATTAAAAATGCTTATAACTCGCGATCTAATTTTGGTAGCTTGGCAGAATATTGTTTGGTAATTTATTATGGGGCAGTGTTAATTTTTGGTGATAGGAGACGTCCCACGGTGAGGGTCGAAAAACTTAAAATGCTTATAACTCGCGATCAAATTTTCGTAGCGCGGCAAAATATTGTTTGGTAATTTATTATGGGACAGTGTTACTTTTTGGTCACAGGAGACCCCCCCGATGAGGGTCGAAAAATTTAAAATGCTTATAACTCGCGATCTAATTTTCGTAGCGCGGCCAAATTTTGTTTGGTAATTTATTATGAGACAGTATTAATTTTTGGTGACAGGACACCCCCCACAGTGAGGGTCGAAAAATCTAAAATGCTTATAACTCGCGATCTAATTTTCGTAGCGCGGCCAAATTTTGTATGGTAATTTATTATGGGACAGTGTTAATTTTTGGTGACAGGAGACCCCCCCCCCCACGATGAGGGTCGAAAAACTTAAAATGCTTATAACTCGCGATCAAATTTTCGTAGCGCGGCCAAATTTGGTTTGGTAATTTATTATGAGACAGCGTTAATTTTTAGTGACAGGAGACCGACACGGTGAGGGTCGAAAAGTTTAAAATGCTTATAACTCGCGATCTAATTTTCGTAGCGCGGCCAAATTTCGTTTGGTAATTTATTATGAGACAGTGTTAATTTTTGGTGACAGGAGACCCCCCACAGTGAGGGTCGAAAAATCTAAAATGCTTATAACTCGCGATCTAATTTTCGTAGCGCGGCCAAATTTTGTTTGGTAATTTATTATGGGAACGTGTTAATT
This sequence comes from Maratus speculifer, assembly GCA_964019185.1. Taxonomy (NCBI): domain Eukaryota; kingdom Metazoa; phylum Arthropoda; class Arachnida; order Araneae; family Salticidae; genus Maratus; species Maratus speculifer. The sequence continues at coordinate 79,205,435 of OZ025289.1, forward strand.
TTTGGTGACAGGAGACCCCCCCCCACGATGAGGGTCGAAAAACTTAAAATGCTTATAACTCGCGATCAAATTTTCGTAGCGCGGCCAAATTTTGTTTGGTAATTTATTATGAGACAGCGTTAATTTTTGGTGACAGGAAACCCCCACGGTGAGGGTCGAAAAATTTAAAATGCTTATAACTCGCGATCTAATTTTCGTAGCGCGACCAAATTTTCTTTGGTAATTTATTATGAGACAGTGTTAATTTTTGCTGACAGGAGCCCCCCCAAGGTGAGGGTCGAAAAAAATTAAAATGCTTATAACTCGCGATCTAATTTTCGTAGCGCGGCTAAATTTTCTTTGGTAATTTATTATGAGACAGTGTTAATTTTTGGCGACAGGAGACCCCCCCACGGTGAGGTTCGAAAAATCTAAAATGCTTATAACTCGCGATCTAATTTTCGTAGCGCGGCCAAATTTTCTTTGGTAATTTATTATGAGACAGTGTTAATTTTTGGTGACAGGAGACCCCCCACGGTGAGGGTCGAAAAATCTAAAATGCTTATAATTCGCGATCTAATTTTCGTAGCGCGGCCAAATTTTGTTTGGTAATTTATAATGAGGCAGTGTTACTTTTTGGTGACGGGAGACCCCCCACGGTGAGGGTCAAAAATTTAAAATGCTTATAACTCGCGATCTAATTTTCGTAGCGCGGCCAAATTTTGTTTGGTAATTTATTATGAGACAGCGTTAATTTTTGGTGACAGGAAACCCCCACGGTGAGGGTCGAAAAATTTAAAATGCTTATAACTTGCGATCTAATTTTCGTAGCGCGACCAAATTTTCTTTGGTAATTTATTATGAGACAGTGTTAATTTTTGCTGACAGGAGAACCCCCAAGGTGAGGGTCGAAAAAATTAAAATGCTTATAACTCGCGATCTAATTTTCGAAGCGCGGCTAAATTTTCTTTGGTAATTTATTATGAGACAGTGTTAATTTTTGGCGACAGGAGACCCCCCCCCCGGTGAGGTTCGAAAAATCTAAAATGCTTATAACTCGCGATCTAATTTTCGTAGCGCGGCCAAATTTTCTTTGGTAATTTATAATGAGGCAGTGTTACTTTTTGGTGACGGGAGACCCCCACGGTGAGGGTCAAAAATTTAAAATGCTTATAACTCGCGATCTAATTTTTGTAGCGCGGCCAAATTTTGTTTGGTAATTTATAATGAGGCAGTGTTAATTTTTGGGGACAGGAGACCCTCCCACGGTGAGGGTCGAAAAATTTAAAATGCTTATAACTCGCGATCTAATTTTTGTAGCGCGGCCAAATTTTGTTTGGTAATTTATTATGAGACATTGTTAATTTTTGGTGACAGGAGACCCCCACGGTGAGGTCGAAAAATTTAAAATGCTTATAACTCGCGATCTAATTTTCGTAGCGCGGCCAATTTTTTTTGGTAATTTATTATGAGACAATGTTAATTTTTGGTGACAGGAAACCCCCCCACCGTGAGGGTCGAAAAATTTAAGATGCTTATAACTCGCGATCTAATTTTCGTAGCGCGACCAAATTTTGTTTGGTAATTTATTAAGGTATTGCATAGCTGTTTTCGCGGTCTTTGAGCGCGGCGATCGAATCTAGAAATTCCGTAACGAGAAAAATCCTAACACTCCGGCTAACGACGTTTCAGTCCGGCAGACTTTGGCACGGTATCCTTCGATAGACTTCGGCAGACATTGACGCGGTATTTTTGCATAAGTTGATAATAAATGCTATGCAATAGCTTTATTTTTTTTTTTTGCAACATTTTCTGCATTTATTAAAAAATCAACAAGCACGACATATTGAGTAATTTCTAAATTATAAAAAAAAATTGACAGTTTGATGCGTTTGAGAGCAAAAATGAATTTAAAAATAAATCGAAAAGTAAGCATTTTGGATTGAAATACATCCTTAAAAGCCAAAAAAAGAAAAAAAAAAAGCCCAAAAGGCTGTTTGGTAATACAGTACTAAATTAACACAATTAAGGCCCCTGTCCTTGCTCGAGGAAACGCTCGCGAGCTAATGCTATTCCTATGGGGAAGCATTTTTCTAATACTTCTTTCACATTTTGACATTTTTGAATAATTTTTTTTGCATTGGATAGCTGAGGTGCATGCCGACAGTGCACCTTTTTTACTTTTTCGAGTTTGGTTGCAGATATTTTTTATAAAGTTAGTTTCACTTTCAAAACCGGTTTCGAAACTAAAAGTGCTTTTTAAAAAATATATCTACAACCAAAATCGAAAAAGTAAAAAAGGTGCGCTGTCGGCATGCACCTCAGCTATCCAATGCAAAAAAAATTATTCAAAAATATCAAAATGCGAAAGAGTTATTAGAAAAATGCTTCCCCATAGGAATAGCATTAGCTCGCGAGCGTTTCCTCGAGCGAGGACAGGGGCCTTAACACAATACCTCCAGCATTGTATGCTGGATGTTAGACCCAAATATCTCGTAAAGAAAAAAAATATACATATATTTGACATAGTATTTTCTTTCATTCATTTTTTAATGATTTACAGGTTACTTTTATAAACACTTTTATTTTTATGAAACTTCTTTAATTCTGACAATTTTTAGATTCGGGTAAGTTTATGAACTACGAAAACGTGAAATTTGATTTGGTAGAGATAAAGATGGTGTATATCTTGTTGTCTAATATTACATCTGACTGAAACTTTTTTGACGGCAAGATCATTAATTCATTGAGGTCGACCTTTGCCAAAAACCAGGGCTATACTTGTCACCCCTCCAGGAAGAAACGGAATCAAAATTATTTTTCGTGAATAAAACATCGTCACGCTTCTGTCGCAGATCGTTATGCTCATTAAGCTTTCTTTTAGATCTTGAGAGTTGCTGGGAGTTAAATTTAGAATAGCAGAAAGAATGTCGCCGAGGTACTGACGTACAAAGTGCTTGTAAACATGCATTCTAGTCTAATTTTGTAGCATTTACAAACACTCTGCAGTTTTCATCAAAGTTTTTTTTATTACGTGCGTATTTTGATAAAGTAATGATCATTTTTAGTAGGGATGGGAGATTCTCGAAAATTTACCAATCGAAAAAAAATCGCAATCGTAAAAAACGCAATCGATATACTCATTGATTACTTTCGAGAATCGAAGTAACAGTCAGTTATTAAAATTATTGTTTTCAATATGTTTAAAAAGCAGTTTTTAATAAATATAGGCTATAGTGCAGCTACAATAGTGGGGAAGTCATGTGATGGCGTTCCCTAGTTGCAAAAAGTTGAAAAGACGCGAGTAGACGGTATATCAAACGGTAAGGGGAACTTGGATCAAGAATTAAAATTTTCAGGCAATTAGAAACAAAATGGCCAAAGAAAAAAGAATCAAAAGCAAAAGCATCCCTGTTGACAAGAACATGGATTAAAGGATAGTAAGGGATAGTAAGTGGAATCAATATTTTTTATTGATTTTTCTGCATTATTTGAGATAATTTCTAAAATATCCCCATTGTTAGAACACCCTGTATACTGGATTATGGTAAATGAAGCCCTTTTGGGGGCGGGGGGAAGGGAAAAGTATGGGAGAAGCAATAAAAGTGCATAATATGAATAAGTGGTCATTGGGCTACCCAATGATATATCACATGGGGAGTGTCGTCTAAATTTAGAAAAATGTCGCCAGCGGGGTCAAAGTAGCGGGAGGTATATAAAATGGAACAGTAGTAGTTACAAAGCTTTCCAATGATATATCACACTAGGGATGTCGGCAAAAGGTAGAAAATTGCCCCCCAAAATTCCAATATTGCGGCAACACGAATCCCTCTGTGCCTTCTCTTTTAAATTTTCATTTATAACAAATCATTTATCGGAAGACTTCGTTGCTATATCCGATCTAAATTCATATAAATCCTACGATTACAAAAAAATTTGAAAAGTGCCTTCATCGAAATCGAAATTGGGGAGGAGAGAAGTAAGGCTCATAATATGAAAGAGTGGTCTGAAAGCTTTCCCATTATAAATCCCATGACGGGTTTGAAATTTACGCTTGATCCGTGGGTTCACTTTTCCCCCCAGGATACACTGGGAAATCACGCAACACCCACTTTTAAATTTTTATATTCAATAAATAATATTTATCGGAAGGCTCCATCAAAAAGTCACATCTAAAATTATATTTATTGTAGAAATCGCTACAATTTAAAAAAGTCACCCCATAGGTACATATAGATACCTTAACAACATAGATACAGTTGTTCAGCAGTGGAATAGTTCAGCAGTTTGAAGTACAAATGTTTGCTTCAGATGAGTATGGCTTGATTAATTTCTTTAAAAAGCTGAAAATTTTAATAAAAATTTCGGGAATATGTCGACGTTAATGAGCTTCTGCCTGAGCTTTTAATAATTTATTATTAATAGGATAAAAATATGAATTATAAATGTTTTGAAGTAGATTGTTATGTGTAGTATACGAATATTATATTTTTATTCGAAAGGATTTTTTTTTTGATTTAATATTTTGATTAATATATCAGTTTTGCTCATTCAGAATAAATTTTAAATGCAAATATTTTTTTATGTGTTAAAAAAAAAAATTGTGAGTATTTTTAAAAGAATGAAAAAATTATTGTTATGTATTCTTAAACTGAAAACATTTTTTTTTTCTTTCTTTTATTTTTTTTTCATCTTTTAGTTAAAATTAGAAATCTTAATTTATAGAATTTTTAAAAAATAAAATTGGGTTTGAATATTAATAAAACCAAAACGCATGTGTGCAGGCAATGAACGGGTTTTTTATGAGTACAGGAATGATTTGTCAAAAAACGAGGAATTATTTAATATATAGACATGGTATTTTTCTGACAGTGTAGGCTGACAGACGCCTCGTTTAGTATACGAAGGTACAATTTGGTGAATAGTTTTAATATGTTGTCAAAATTTGATGCTATTATTTAAAATTCAAAACTTTGTTAAAATTCCTCTTTATTGTCGACCCATAAGAAAAAATTTAAATACATTACTAATTATTAGATGTTATTGTTAATTGATTGCTACTAGTCGCATTTTTATAAAAAAGTTTTCGACAAATTTATTAGAGATTTTTATTTATTTATTTATTTATTTGGAAACTGTACGTTTACAAATGTTTTCCATTTATGAACCCCATTTAAGGGTGTATTCGAAAAAATGCTTTTCCACCTTCAACAGCTCGAAATTTTCCGATACAATTTCAGACACATTTTTAAAAGTAGAAACATGAAATTTGCTGAGGAGATTTTTGAAGAGATGTACAAGGTGCCGTGTGAAGTATTTTTAAGCTCAATTCATTAGAATTTGATTTATAAACAATTACCTTCTCAGTATGACCCTTTTTTCCGTTCGAAAATTTCTCGCTTCGGAAAAATCTGTTCAAAATGCCGTTTTTGATTGCTTTTTTTGCAATATTTTCTGTATTTATCAAAGAATTGACAATCACGGCACCTTGTGTACCTTCTAAATAATACAATTTGCCAGTTTGATGCATGTGAGAGCAAAAATGAATTTAAAAAAAAATTGGTTGCCTGTAAAGTCGGTATACGGGCGAAAGTTTTACGTGACAACGACTTTGAGTTGTAAAATAATTTTAATGTGAATATTCATTCGTATAGTAGGAAGAAGGATGAAATAATAGTAACAATTTAAAACATTTATTTATACAAAGAATTATATTTAAAACATTAATTTATACAAAGAATCTCGCACTGAATTTCATATTAAGAAAATTTTATTTTTACCTTTACACATACATACGTATTTATATACAAATATACATACAATAACTTGCAATACACTGTGTTTGTTAAACACATTTTACTTCATGTTTATTGATGTCAAATGTTGAATTTTGTAAACAGCATATTAAAGAATTTTTCAATGAGCAGAATATAACTAAAGTAAAATGGCTTTCACTAATCACATATCATTAGTTTTCCATAATATACCATCGAATTACGAAATAAACTACACTTATTTTCTTTGTACTTTATACTAATAACTAATACATAACGTATTTCGTCTTAGTTTGATACTATCTAAAATTCCTATTAAGCACCGCCCCTTCCTTGCAGCGAATTCACATTCACGTTCAGAAAATGGTCCCACAAGTGACCGGAAAAAGTTAAGAGAAAAGTCAGCGCGTATCGTGAGCGGAGCGTAACGTAACGTAACGCAGTTTCTTGAAGTGTCTCCCGGCAAACCAATTTACAAGACGTTGTCACGTCAAAATAAATCGGAAAATTAGCAGTTTGAATCGATATATACCCTTAATTCTGATAAGTTTTAGATTTTGGGAAAACATGATATCTGATTGTCTTCAGTTGAAAGTCATATGTATGTCTTATTGTTTAATGATATATATGACTAAAAATTTTTTTTGACGGCAACATCATTAATTTTTTGAGCCGATCTCTGCCAAATCCAAAGGCTATATATGTCACCTCTCCAGAGTGAAAATAGATCTTTATGTTCATTAAACCATCTTTCATATCTTGAGAGTTGCTGGAAGGTAAATTTAGAACCCCAGAAAGTATAACTAGAAGATATTGACGTATCCGAGCTTGTAAACACGTAATTCTACTCTAATTTTGCAGCATTAGCAAAAGCAAATGTGAGTTTTCAGCGCAGTTTTGCATTGCATTGGCTTTTGATCTAGTAAATATTTTTGAAACTATAGTGAAAATAATTTCTATGAAATATCTTCAAACTTCAACCTGCTGATAATGAATGAGTTGCTCTGCTGAATGCCTTATGAAATAATTTGTACAAGCAACGAAATCTGAAATTGATTGACGTTCGTAAGTGATTGAGATAGTTACACCGCCCAAGAAGAATCGGACTTGTATTATAGATTAACACAGTTGTACAAAAGATGATAAGGGCAACTTTGTGACACATGCTTTAACTTATTTTTTTACGGAAATGCATGAAAATAGCAGGTGTTGTTATTCAGAAACTGTCTAATTGCACTCAATTTTCTGTTTTTAAAAAGACACAATAGATCTTTCATAATAAGCCTTCAAAGTGGATGTTTTTGAGCACATTTCCCGTCGAAAGCAGAAAAATCGGTTGAAAAGCAGGAGAAAAATGGGTGATCATGTGATCGAAATAGCTTAGAACTGGATAGATAATTTAACTATCATAAAATGGAAAATTAAGTTAAATTCGAAATCGCTTTCATAGTCAGGTCTTCCAATTTTGTATATTTCTGTTAAAAAATGAATTTGCAAATGTGTCAAAACGTTTTGCGCTTGTTGAGCGGAGCAGTTGAAAACACCCTTAAGGGTGTATTCGAAAAAACGCTTTTCTACCTTCAACAGCTCGAAATTTTCTGATACAATTTCAGACACATTTTTTAAAGTAATAACATGCAATCTGCTGAGGGGATTTTTAAAGAGACATACAAAGGTGCCGTGTGATGTCATTTTGCGTTCAATTGATTAGAATTCGATTTATAAACAATTATCTTCTCAGTAGGATCCTTTTTTTCGTTCCCAGATCTCCCGCTTTGGAAAAATCGGTTCAAAATACCGTTTTTCATTGCTTTTTTTGCAATATTTTCTGCACTTATCATAGAATCGACAATCACGGCACTTTGTGTACTTTCTGAATAGGACAATTTGCCAGTTTGATGTATTTAAGATCAAAAACGAATTTAAAAATAAATCAGAAAATAAGCAGTTTGAATCGAAATACACTCATAAGGCTGTTCTTAAAAACTCTGCTCAACAAGCGCAAAAAGTTTTGACACAATTGCAAATTCATTTTTTTAACGAGAGGACATAAAATTCGCAGCCCTGACTATGGAAGCAATTTGGAACCGAACTGAGCTTTCCATTTAGTAATCAATAAATTACCTATCGAGCTATAAGCGAAATTGTGGAAGTGGAAAACTATACTTTCCCACTTTGTGATCAATAAATTGCTTATCAAGTTACCTAAACTAAGCAAAATCGATTACGCGACTGTTTTTCATCCCAGTTTGAGCAGTTATTATGCCTTCGCGCTCAGAAGCTAACAGACATATGTATTATGTATTTATGTAAGTGTCAAGCACAAAATATTTTTTTCGTTTATTATTTTGCATGATTGGCAGTAAAAAAATGCAGATTCCTTGGGTTTAGGATTTAAAATGTGGAGATTTTTAAACGACTTATAAATGGGTAGCTTACTAAGGCTTATGGTAAAAATGAATTGTTACATATTGTATGTGCGACAGCTTTTCTGCATATTACTGCTGTTTTATGAATGCTATTGTATCCCCAAATTAATTCAATGTATGTTAATATTAAATCCTAGGATTTTTTTTTTTTTTGTTATGTTTAATAAATACTTTATATTTTAGCAATTTATAAGTTAAGGGGCTATTTCATACACCGGAAAAACTCGCTCACTTATGCTTATCCTACGGAAGAAATGTTTATAGAAATTTTTAAACAGTTTACAGAAACAAAAATGAAAAAAAGAAATTCTATACAATTTCTTTTATAGGATTAGCATTATTTGAGCTGGTCTTTTCAGGTATCTGAAGTAGCCTCTAAATAGATTTAGATATTTATGCAGGAGTCACGTGCAGAACATTTTAGACAACGTGCAGACAACAAATTTTATATAAATCGCAGTGATAAACTCCCATTAGTATTTTGAAAGATTCATGACATCTTTGGAACAGTGCCCTGTTTTTAAATCGCGTGCAATAAATACTGATATGTGATATACTCGGGCACTTTTACTCTGTTCTATCTTTAGAAAAATCAGACTGAATTACAAGCAAGATACCTCCAGATGTGATTGTTCCGACTGAGATCTCGAATGTTTATAGTTACTTTTTCACCCTGCCATTCTTCCGACTTGCTAGAGTCACTCTTATGTTTAAATTCGATACCACAGTTGTTGGGTGGTAAGGGTTCAAATTATTTTTATAGAGGTGTTAGAAAAAAGAAAAAAAAAAGAATTTAAAATTGTTGTTGCCTTTCCAGACAGAAGAGGGGATATGCATGTTTGCAAATTTGTTTCGCTTCTGTGCTTTGACTTTTAATTTAGCGAGAATAATGCCATAGAATCACGTCGGAGAGTATAAAATAAATAATAAACTATAAGTCATCTATTTACCAGCTGTTCTCAACTGCTCTGCTCAACAAGCACGAAATGTTTTTACACATTTACAAATTCATTTTTTAAAGGTGTATTCGAAAAAATACTTTTTCACCTTCAAATCTCGAAATTTTCTGATACAATTTCAGACGCATTTTTTAAAGTAGAAACATGACACTTGCTGAGGGGATATTTGAAGAGACGTATAAGGTGCCGTGTCATCTCATTTTTCGCTCAATTCGCTAGAATTTGATTTATAAACAATTACTTTCTCAGTATGATCCTTTTTTTTTTTGTCCCAGATGTCCCGCTTCGGAAAATTCGGATCAAAAGGCCAACTTTGACAGCATTTTTTGTAATATTTTCTGCATTTATCAAAATATTGACAACCACAGTACCTAATAAAATTTCTAAAAAAGAGAACCACCCAGTTTGAAGCGTTTGAGAGCAAAAGTGAATTAAAAAATAAATTCAACTGGAAAATTAGCAGTTTGAATCTAAATACACCCTTAACGGAAAGATAGAAAATTCAAGAGTGTGAATATGGAAGCGATTTGAAATCGAACCAAGTTTTTCATTTTTTGATCAATAAATTACCAATCGAGCTGTAAGCGAAAGTTATTATATGATTAAGAACTTTTTCATCCCAGTTTAAGTGGTTATTCTAGTGGAAATTCATTTCAAAACGTTCATTTTGACATTATTTTTTGAAAAATCTATTGTGTAGGAAAAAATGGGGAATGAGCGCGAATAGATAGTTTCTGAACGGCATCTGCTAGTTTCTTGCTTTTCCTGACAAAAATAAATTAAAACTTATGTCATAAAGCTTCTATTTTTTTTATTTAAGAGCAAACTTAAGTTCTGCTGTCTATTTTGTAATTTATTTCCCTCATTATAGATTATTTGAAAGGCGAGTGAATCGAGCTAAACGTTTGTTTTTATGGGTAGAGTTTTGAAATTCGAACGAATCGAAAGACGAAACGGAAAATTCCATCTTCATCGAATCATACACTACATGATACCTGTAGGAATTTTCAAAAGTTCGCGTCTACTTAAAAAAGAAATGCGGCGTATTTTCCAATTTCTGTATGGGTTTATGTCTTAAGGGTATATTCGAAAAAACGCTTTTCCGCCTTCAACAGCTCGAAATTTTCTGATACAATTTCAGACATATTTTTAAAAGTAGAAACATGAAACTTGCTGAGGGGATTTCTGAAGAGGCGTATAAGGTGCCATGTGATGTCATTTTGTGCTCAATTCATTGGAATTTTATTTATAAACAATTATCTTCTCAGTATGACCCTTTTTTCGTTCACAAATCTCTCGCTTCGAAAAAATCGGTTCAAAATGCTGTTTTTGGTTGCTTTTTTTGCAATATTTTCTGCATTTATCAAAGAATCGACAATTACGGCACCTTAAGAATTTTCTGAATAAGAGAATTTGCCAGTTTGATGCATTTGAGAGCAAAAACGAATTTAAAAATAAATCGGAAAATAAGCAATTTGAATCGAAATACACCCTAAGGGTGTATTCGAAAAAATGATTTTCCACCTTCAACAGCTCGAAATTTTCCGATTCATTTTTGGACTCATTTTTAAAAGTAGAAACATGAAACTTGCTGGGGTGATTTTTGAAGTGATGTATAAGATGCCGTGTGATGTAATTTTTCGCTGAATTAATTAGAATTTGTTTTATAAAGAACTATTTTCTGAGTTTGATCATTTTTTCGTCCTCAGATCTCCAGGTTCGTAAATTTCTGATCAAATTGGCAACTTTAGGAGCATTTTTAGTAATATTTTCTAGATCTACCAAAAAATTGACAAACACGGCACATAATGTAGTTTCTAAATAAGAGATTTTGAAAGTTTGGTGCATTTGAGAGCAAAAATGAGTTTAAAAATAAATCTGAAAGTCAGCAGTTTTAATCGGAATACACCCTTAATCTAAATCCTTCGATACTTTTTTTAGTGAGACGTCGAGTGAATACAGTTAAATATTTTCTTTTTATAGATAGGACTTTTAATTTTATTAACTAACCTTTTACTCATACAAATTTAATAATTAGTAGTAAATGTTCCCAAATTTATTGTAGAATAGTAAAAAAAATCTATCTGTTATACACTCAGGAATTTTTACTTTGTACCCCACTTAGATAAATCAGACTATTTACAAAAAAGATACCGCCAAATGTGAATGTCGTGACTGAGATCTCAAACGTATGTATACTGTATAGTCGTCTTTTCTACCTGAAAATTTTTCAGCAATAATAAGTACATTATATTGCGAAAGATGACCACCCACTTGCGATTTTAGACATTTTGTTAAATATCTAGAAAATTACATAAGGAATTATCCTGAACTTCTATGTGTATAAATGTAATAGTAAAAGTCATACGTTTACGGTAAGATTTTTTCCCCAAAACTCCATAGGAAACCGTCAACAAATTAAAAATGAATGAGTATCTTTTGGATAACCCTGTCAAAACTAATGTAGCAAAAGCGCTCAAACTATAGATTATGATTAAGTGGCTTATTGTTATAAACTGTGTTCATTTTTAGGTTGATAGCTTGTATACTCACAGAGAAATTAAGGTTTTTATAAAAACAGTTCTAAATTTTTCTAAGATTTTTCCTTATAATTTGCAGAGTTCTTAATATAAATTAATATTCCTTCCCGGAAATATGACAAACAACACTGCACACAATACCTGTAATCAGAATAAAAAATAATAAAAAAATTATAAAAAATGAGTAGGTTTTCTAAATAATTTTTCAGTGCGCTTGCGCCAACGTCATCAAAATTTCATTTGCATAATGTTAGCTAAAAGTATAGAGCAACTTTTGTGAAAGCATTAAAATTATAGCTTGAAAATTTTGGAAAACAATCGTCAATAGAATAAGTTGAAAATACATTATTCCCAAAATGAAGCAAAAATAATAGGGGTAGTATCCATATATTTATTGATTAGCATCAATATAGAATGCACAATACTACGTACAATAATACGTACTACTACATTTGGATAAAACCTAATAATAATTCACGGAAATGTATGACTTGTACTATTATATTTATACACTTAGAGTTTCAGGATAATTCCTCATTATTTTTCTAGATATTTAATAAAATGTCTAAAATCGCAAGTGGGCGAACATCTTTGGCCATATAGTGCATACACGGAAAAAAAAATTACTTAGTTAGAACAACTAAATTTTAGTTAATATAGCTCCAAATAAAAAATTATGGCTGAAATGAATTCATTTTAAACAAAATTTTGTTGAATTAATAAAAGTATTTCATTAGTTCAACCACAATTTTGCCATTCAAACAAAAATATTTGGTTAGAGCTATATTAACCAAAATTCAGTTGTTTCAATAAAACAGTTTTTTCCATGTACTTACTGTAATGTACAACAGTGTGTATAAGGCATTCTTTATTTAAATTCGAAACCACACTTGTTAGATATAAGACTCTAGTTGTTTTCATAGAGGTGTTAGAAAAAAAAAAAAAAAAAAAAGAGAAAAAAAAAATACATAAAATTTTTGTCGCTTTTCCAAACAGAAGAGGGATATGCATGTTTGCAAATTTGTTTTGCATCTGTCGTTTGACTTTCAGTTCAGAAAGAGTACTGTCGCCGAATGTGATGGAGAATGAAGGTAATAAAGAATCATGTGTCATGTGTTTACTGACTGTCTTCCCCCTTTAAATTACTTTTTGGCACATTTTAGACTATTTTTTGACGAATGACGACAGTTAAATGAAAGGGGACGAAACGTAACTACTTTGTTTCCCGTTATTGTTCTGATTTAATTAAAATAAAATATTTGCTTCAGTTCCTGTTTTAGACTCTCTAAATACAAGATCATAGAAAAAGATGTTCTTGATTTAAAAATAAATTGTACACGAAAGATGCAGTCGTTGCGAAACTAACGTAAAATTGTAGAACATGTTAAGGAGTTTTGGTTGTGGTGATTCAGTTAACCTTGCAATGACCGCGCTTTGGAGATATTTATTCCTACTTTAAGGGTGTATTTCGATTCAAACTGCTTATTTTCCGATTTATTTTTGAATTCATTTTTGTTCTCAAATACACCAAACTTTCCAAATCTCTTATTTGGAAAGTATACAAGGTGCCGTGATTGTCGATTCCTTGATAAATGCAGAAAATATTGCAAAAAAAAAGCAATCAAAAACGGCATTTCGAACCGATTTTTCCCAAGTGGGTGATCTGGGAACGAAAAAAAGGGTCATACTGATAAGGTAAGTGTTTATAACTCAAATTCTAATGAATTGAGCGTTAAAAGACATCACACGGCACCTCATACGTCCCTTCAAGAATCCCCTCAGCAAGTTTCATGTTTCTACTTTCAAAAATATGTTTGAAATTGTATCTGAAAATTTCGAGCTGTTGAAGGTGGAAAAGCGTTTTTTCGAATACACCCTTAAATCATTTCATATACATTTGTGACTTTCTTAATGACTACCCTCGTGTATTCGATTTGTCAGTATATCAAAAGCTTTACTTGGTTTTCATGCTGCCACAAGATGTGATTATATGCCTCCATTTTTTCCGAGGAGGCAAGCTTTAAAGGCAGGCTTTTAAATTATCAGAAGAATCTGAAGAATATCGGCTAAAATTTCCATTTCTTGAATCTGTTTGCGAAGAAACACATGAAAATGTGTTTATAAAATTGGAAAATATTGTTTGTACTATGCTTGAAGCTCCTCACGTTAATAATGCCAATGATGTTAGATTTATTTGGGAGTACTTTTAAGTCTAAAAAATTGAATAACAATTTAAAAAAAATAAAACAAAAATTTCGATTCGTCAAACCTATCATCTTGTCAAGCGCAATTACAAAAGGATCTTTTACGAACTCGTCATGTTTCTAAATTTTGGAGAAATGCTCATATGAAAGATCCTTTTCCATGGTGCAGGCACGGGGACTAATATGATTTCATTTTGTTTCTTGGTAATCAATTGTCATTAACAGTTGCTGATGTTATACTTCACATGAAAGATCTTTCTCCAATTACCAGAAAATTGTAATTGGCCCGGTCCTGGAGACTAATGTGTTTCTTTTTCAATTGCCATCAGTAATTGCTGATGTTATCCATCGTTTTAAAGACCCTTCCTCAATTAACAGAAAATTTTAGTTGTGTTCGGTACTTGCATGGAGACTAATGTGATTTAATTTGGTTTCTTTGTGATCAATTGCCATCAATAATTGTTGATGTCATCCAGCACACGAAAGATCCTTCCCCAATTACCAGAAAATTGTAGTTGGTCCGGTCCTGGCAGTGATAATAATGTGATTTCATTTGTTTCTTAGTGATCAATCGACATCAAAATTATTGATGTTATCCAGCATGTGAAAGATCCTTCCCCCAATTACCAGAAAATTGTAGTTGATTCGGTGCTGGCATGGAGACAAATGTGATTTCATTTGGTTTCTTGGTTATCAATTGCTATCAATAATTGCTGATGTTATCCATCACATGAAAGATATCTTTTCCCAATTACCAATAAATTGTACTTGTTCCTGTCCTGACTAATGTGATATTGTTTGGTTTCTTGGTGATCAATTGCCGTCAATAACTGCTAATGTAATTCATCACATGACAGATCTTTCCCCAATTATCAAAAAATTGTAATTGGTCCAATCCTAGCATGGATAATAATGTGATTTCATTTGGTTTCTTGGTGATCAATTGCCAATATTGGTGAATATTTGCTGTTGTTCTCCATGTAATGAAAGATCCTTCCCCAGTTACCAGTAAATTGTAGTTGGTCCAGTCCTGGCACGGAGACTAATATGATTTCATTTCGTTTTTGGGTGATAAATTGCCGACAATAATTGCTTATGTTATTTATCACCAGTGATGTAGTCGTAAAAATAGCAGAGAGTATGCGCTCTAAGCAGAAGGTATACACTCAAAACAGAGGGTATACCCTAGAGTGTATGTACTGTAGCTTTCTTGAGAAACAGAGGGTATACGGTGTTCCTTTAAAAAATTCAGAAGGTATACGGCGTATACCCCCGTATACCCTCCACTACATCTCTGCCTATCACAGGAAAAATCCTTCCCAAATTTCCAGAAAATTGTACCTGATTCGGTCCTGGCTTGGAGACTAATGTGATTTCATTTGGTTTCTTGGTGATCAGTTGCTGTCAATAGTTGCTGAGGTTATCCTTCACATGAAAGATCCTTCCCAAATTACCAGTAAATTGTAATTGGTCCGATGCTGACATCGGAGACAAATGTGATTTCATTTGATTTCTTGGTGATCAATTGCCGCCAATATTTGCTGTTGTTCTTTATCAAATGAAAGATCCTTCTCCAATTACCAGTAAATTGTAGTTGGTCCGGTGCTGGCACGGAGACTAGTACAATTTCATTTTGTTTTTATGTGATCAATTGCGGTCAAATTGGTGATGTTATCCATCACATGGAAAATCCTTCCTAAATTTCCCGAAAATTGTACTTGGTTCGGTCCTGGCATGGATACTAATGTGACTTCATTTGGTATCTTGGTGATCAGTTGCTGTCAATAATTGCTAATGTTATCCATCACATGAAAGATCCTTCCCAAATTACCAGTAAATTGTAGTTGGTCCGATCCTGGCATTGAAACTAATGTGATTTCATTTGGTTTCTTGGTGATCAATTGCCATCAATAATCGCTAATGTTATTCTATGGAAGAGCCTGCTCCAATTACCAGAAAATTGTAGTTGGTCCGGTTCTGGCTTTAAGACTAATGTGATTTCGTTTGATTTCTTTGTGATCAATTGCCATCAATAATTGTTGATGTTATCCTTCAAGGTAAACATTGATTCTGGAATTTAAAAAGATGTATAACAAATTAAATGTTTTTCATTATTTTCTTTCTTTTTACAGAAAAGTTTCAGTCTTTTTACATTAATTAATACAGCCACAAAATCTAACAATATTCATGAGGGTAACAAAGCAGTGATGACAATAAGGACTTTGAAAATGTACATTTACATGCGAAAAATTTTTGGAATATAATAGTGTTTTAAGCTAGTTCGTTTATTAGCATATCTTTTTCCATAATAATAATTTTTTAAAAAGTAGTTTTTGAATACCCAAAATAAATTGCTATTATTATTGTTATTTTATTATATTGTTTTATACTAAAACTACGATGAAATTACTATTTAATAAACTAATTTTAGCTTGCTATAGTGTCCTCGCGTTACGACTAGAGTAGGCTCTTGAAATGCTGATACCATTAATCTATCATCATCCTAAAACAAAGAATGTTGAAGCGAACATTATTACTAAAAAAAGGTCGTGATTTTTTAAAAGCTAGTACATTGACCTTCTTAGGAATTAAATGCATATTCTTCATCGAATATTTGGAAAAGTATGTTGAATAATAATTATTATTATTGCTATACTTAAGTTTATTAAATGGAACGATCTATTTACATAAAATCAAGTGCTGTAAAATACTAATTCCTTTTAAATCTCTAGTGACTTTAAATCTCCACGATTTCTTGCTAGATGTAATGTGCTATAATGTTTAACTTCTTGTACTTAGGGCCCGTCCATAAATTATGTCAAGCTTGAAAAAAAGGGGGGGGGGAGGAGATTCATGAAATTGTGACAGTTTGTGACAAGGGGGTGGGTGGAGGTAAGAAGAAATGTGACATCACACGTTTTGGTTAAAATGAAAGAATTAAAATTCAGTGGATTAAATTATGAAGTATGAAGTTATTTTAAAATTAAAATACTTTGTGTTGATAAAGGTAAGATTTAAAGCCAAATATGTTAAATTCTATTTCAAATTCCAAAATACTTTTGTTTTCAAGTGCTCTTATATTAATAATTTATTACTATTCGATATTATTATTATTTTTCGTAAACTTTATTTTATACAAAATGCGAATCATTTTTATTGTTCAGATCAGAAATGTACATAGTTATACGAATTTGAATCTTTCCAACTGAGCGAAAAATTGCCCAGGCCGGGAATCGAACCCGGATACTTGGCTTACAAGGCCAATGCTTTACCTGTTAAGCTAACCGGGCGATTACCGGCTGGGAATTTTCACTCAGATAACCTTATTGGTCGTAACATCTGGTCTGTCATAAGGTTATCTGAGTGAAAAATCCCAGCCGGTTATCGCCCGGTTCGTCAGCTTAGTATCCGGGTTCGATTCCCGCTCTGCGCAATTTTTCGCTCAGTTGGAAATATTCAAATTCGTATGATAACTTTACCAATCAGTTAGATTGTGTTAAAATAATAGTACACATAGTTATAGTTTAGATTTAAAATTTGAAATGTGATCTAAAACGTAGAGCTTTGTTTCCTAACTGCATGTATATGTTTACGTAATATAGTGTGACATGTGACAAGAGGGGGGGGGGGGGAGGATGTAAAGTGATGCGTGACATTTTGTGACAAAGGGGAGAGGGGAGAGAAGTTAAAAATATGGACAAAATGCGTGACATTATTTATGGATGGCCTCTTAAAAGATCTTTCATCTCCAAAATAGAAATATCATTACCAATTTTAAACTAATGAAGCACCTTAATTTCTTAAAGAAAATCCATATCATAATTGTCAACGGTTAAATTATTTTTTTACACAACTATTTCCTTGATATGTTATTGGCTAATATTACATTCGCCGAAAGGAAAAATAATATATATGTATTAGCATTAATTATTCCATTTGCGTGAAAAGCAAAAATTTTCGCAATCTTTCGTCGCCAAAATAGAAATATCATCACAAATTTTAAACCAATGAAGCACGTTAATTTCTTAAAGAAAGTCCATGTCATCAGTGTCAACTGTTAAATTGTTTTTTTACACTGCTACTTATCTCCTTTGTTATTGAGTAATATTATATTTGCTGAAAAGAAAAATAGTATATTGATGCATTAGCATTAATTATATCATTTTTATTGGAAAATTGTCGCGATCTTTCATTGCCAAAATAGAAATATCATCGCAAATTTTAAATTAATGAAGCACGTTAATTTCTTAAAGAAAGTCCATGTCATCAGTGTCAACTATTAAATTGTTTTTTTACACTGCTGCTTATCTCCTTTGTTATTGACTAATATTACATTTGCTGAAAAGAAAAATAGTATATTGATGCATTAGCATTAATTATATCATTTCTATTGGAAAATTGGAGCGATCTTTCATTGCCAAAATAGAAATATCATCACAAATTTTAAATTAATGAAGCACGTTAATTTCTTAAAGAAAGTCCATGTCATCATTTTAATGGAATTATCTATTTACATAAAACCAGGTCCTTTTCAGGACTAATTCATTTTAAATCTGTAGTGTCTTTAAATCTCCATGATTTCTTGCTAGATGTAAAATGACGTTTGACTTTTTGACGTTCTTTCATTGCCAAAATAAAAATATTATCATGAATTTTAAATTAATGAAGCACGTTAATTTCTTAAAGAAAGTCCATGTCGTCACTGTCAACTGCTAAATTATATTTTTACGCAACTATTTCTTTGCTATGTTATTGGCTAATATTACATTCGCTGAAAAGAAAAATAATATATTGATGCATTAGCATTAATTATTCCATTTGTATTGGAAAATTTGCGCGGCAAACCATGGGAATATAAACAAGATATAGCATTTATAGAACAGTTCCGAAAAAAATGACAGGCCATTTATTATAAGTCTTTATGATTAAGTACCACTCTCCAGCGAAGAAACCGGTTAAAATTGACAGCAGTGAAATCTAATTAAAAGACTAGAGAGGTCTATCACAAAACGAGCTGTTTCTAAAAATGAAAACAAGCCATTGAAGCTTTTTAGCAACCATAAAAAAAAAAAATCAGCGGATAAAAAGAAAGCTATAAATTGGGGCAGAAATATTTTGATATACGGCTCTGCGATAAACTACGCTTTTAGCAGTTGCAGCAATTGCACATTTCGTTGTTATAAATAAAAGCTAGTCTGCGATTGAAGAAAGGATAAAAAAAATTAAAAAAAAAGTATGAAAACTTGAAAGAGTGCCTCCTTCACTTAAATTTATGTACCGCACTCTTTGTGTTGCTTAGCTTCTCGGCTCCTTTATATGTCAGGGAGGTGTGTCAGTGTTCTTAATAGCTGACAGCTGCTTAAAATTAATAGCCGCCATTTACATCGTCTGTCTGCGTTTGCGCATTCCCGACGCGCAGTTGCCAGGTTCGTCCAAAAACGATCTGCCATGTTTTCACTTCATGCTTTTGTTCTAAGTTTCATTGTGGCGTTGGCACTAGAGCACAATTTATATTAATGAAACAGCACCAAGGGCGGCACAATGGGTTGTATCTTCACTTATTGTTTTTCTTTCCTAGCGTTTAAAATTATTTCTTTTCGGAAATAATATGTCAGGGACTTCACAGAACCTTGAAAGGTCCATTTGAGCATTATCTCAATGATTTGATTGCTGAGTAAAGATATTTTGTTTATACATATTGATATATGGATACGATAGAAGTAAGTAAGAAAAATTGAGCCCGGAGGAAATATAAATTTTTCTTCTGATTAAATTTTCTTTTGATGAATGTGCTATATTTTTAAAGCGGCGATGAAAATAAATTTGATAAACGTTACTAAAATAGCTCTAATTTTTACTTTTGTAGCTGGCTTGCATTGGGGTGGAAAACTAAACTTTTTTTTATTAATATTGAACTTTTAGTTAAATTACTATATAATCAAGGTGGTCATTACATTAATATTTATTAAATTAAAGATGAGAAAACGGATTTTTTTTCATAGAACAAATTAATCTGATTATTTTCTTGCGCAATTTTTATTTAGAAGTCACAAATTTTGGATTGAGCATAGTTACGAAGATGTGCTAAGTGTCTTCTACATAGATCTAGGTCGCAATTAAAATGAAAAAAAAAAAAAAATTAATAACATGAGGATTGGGGCACGAACTATCAGGGCTCAAAGTAACCTTTTTTTCACCAGGGGCAAACATGGACGTTAGCGCCCCTTCCTCCTCTCCCCTCTTCTGAAAAATGCATTTACAAAGAAAATTTTACTAATTTTTTAATAGCCGACTTTTTTTTTTTTTTTAATTTAAAATATGTTATACTGAATTACGTAATGTGCTTTTTCAAATATTGATTCATTGAAACCTTGAAATTGGATCGAAAAGAGTCGAAAAAAATTCTACTTTATATAGGTTCTTTATGCCATATCATCCTTAGATTCTTCTAGCCTTTGGCATACCGCAGACAGAACGAATTTAACAATGCTGTGCTAACATAGATGTGAGAAAAATCTTCATTTGAAGCCCCTTCGTTCTGGCGCCCGGGGCACACGCCCCTTCTCTGCCTTCTCTCAGTTATGGCTCTGCGGATCATGCAAGTTATACTTTTTTTTCTCCGAAATGCAGGTTTGAAACAACAGCTTTAAATACACTAATGGAAGGAGGCAGTGTACGAAAATAATAGAAAATGAGAAAAGTCAATTAGTATGTTAAACATGAAGTGTATGACAAATGAAAAAAGATCTAAGAGCATCAACATAGTTTTACAAGAATCAATTGCTAGATAAAAACAGAAGACGTTAACAGAAAACATCATTGTGATTTTATGATCTCTCAGATTATTCTCCAAAACTGTGGACAATATATAGTAACACACAGATCATGTGAAAGACGCCCAATATTGTCAGCTCAATTAGATTTGACTGTAGACTCCCAGGTTTGAAAAATTTTCTGCTGATCTGATTCACATACCATGCAATTCTTCTATTACAGTATAAAACCAAAATTAGACGGTGATATCATGGATGTATGGGCTTCAACATATATCCGTTGGGTAGTTCCTTCATGACAGCCGAAGCTGAATGGATCGGATCTTCTCTGGTCAAACCTTCGTGCGGTAATTATGCATCACAGTGTCGGCGCCTGCGTTTCTTTAATTTGACAGTGTCAATTCAATATCGTATCTCCATGTACAACAATGCAGAGGTTGTTAGTCATGTATGTAAAGTATGGAGACAAGATTTCGAGGAATGTTGACGGAACATATTTGAAAATTAATAAACTTTAATACAGTTTTTGGATTATCATACATTCATTAAATAAAATTATGTACAGTAAAAGAATGGACATCATAATTTTCTAGTCGAGTTTGAATGATTACATTGTGAGGTAAGGGAGACATGCCTTCTTCAAAAGTCAGTCAACAACAGAACTTCTACATTTACATTTTAATTTCTCAGCGTTAAATCTGCTGAGGTGTTTAAGTCTTTACGCTGAAACAGTGTCACAGGGATAAGTTCATGAAAAAAAGCTGAGAGAGGCTGTTGCTATGAGCTTGCACCACAACTCATACTCGGCCATTCGACATGTAAACGACCTCGTTTCAAATCTGATTCGAAAGAAATCAAACTAAAAAGGTTCAGTTTTGGAAAAGGGAAAGGAAAAAAACCAGTTAACGAGTATGAAAAAAAAAATAGTATAATAATTTTTTGAATCAAAAACAACACGTATCTGAATAAATTGAAGAAACTACGCACTTTTGCTGCTGTTAAAATAATAATAAAAAAAATTACGCTGATTTGCGCAGTTTTGAAATACAACAATAAATCTTGATTAATAAAAAAATTGTATATAAAAGAATAGTAAATAAATTTAGTTAGTTTTTTGTATATTACTCTTTATATATAAATTCTATACCTCATATACAGGGCTGCACAAAAGTATTCGCATACCATTCTCCTTATTAAAGGAAATTGCTGAAGGGGAATTTTCAACTGAAATATATGTATCTCAACTAGCTGAGCAGCCCGGCGTTGCCCGTGCCCATAATTATATTCTAAAACAAACCTGAAATTTGTATTGCAAAATGTCATAAAAAGACCCAATCTCGTACCGAATCCCTACTGCCTACGGTACCGTTTAGCAGAAGTGCTGTACAAGCACGGCAAGAAAAAAAGGGTTGGGGGTTCTGGAGGTTTTAGTTTCATATTTCACCACCAGGGGGCGAACTCAACAAAACTGTTTCTGGACTTAAGGGTGTTCTTAACTGCTCCGCTCAACAAGCGTAAAACGTTTTGACACATTTACAAATTCATTTTTTAACAGAAAGATATCAAATTGGAATACCTGACTGTGGAAGCGATTTCAAATGGAACTTATTTTTCCATTTTATGATAATTAGATTACCTATCGAGTTATAAGCTATTTCGATGACTTAATCACCCGTTTTTCTCCTGGTTTTCGACCGGTTTTTCTGCTTTCTACGGGAAATGTGATCAAAAGTGACAACTTTGAAGGTTTGTTATGAAAAACCTATTGTGTTTTTTAAAAAAAACAGAAAATTGAGTGCAATTAGATAGTTTCTGAATAATAATACATGCTATTTTCATTCATTTCCGAACAATAATATATTAAAGCATATGTCACAAAGTTGCCCTTTTTGATTTAAGAACACCCTTAAGAAAGATATTTAATGGAATTATTATTCGAAAATAGGGGTAAATACTTTTAAATTTTTATATTAAATAAGTATTTGTCTCTGGACTCTGAAAAATCCACATCTAAAACGGTACGATTTTAAATATTTGATCACGTTCTTCCAAAAATATTTATTTGCCTCCCATACCCATAATTGGACGTCCCCTACTCTTTAAAATCTACATTAGTGTTATAATCCATGTGAACGTTTTATATTAAATAAGTAATATTTATCCCTGGGCTTTGTGAAAAGTCCACATTTGAAATGGTAGAAAACGTTACAATTTTAAATATTTGACCGCTCTCCCTAAAAAGAAATCCCCCCGCTCCATATTTGACGCTCGCTACTCTTTAAAATATTTATTATCTGTTATAAATTTTCTGAAAACTCCAAAACAATCGTTTTGTGATTTTTTTTAAAGATTTTAATTAATTCGCGTTTCAGCATTTCTTTTCCTTTTTTAATAATTGCTAAATAGTTTTTAAAATTAAAACACACGCTTTTATATCAGGTCGGACTAAAAATGTTTTTTTTTTTTTTTTTTGCATAGTTACGATTTTTATATGTGTTTCAGTGTTTGTCATGTGTCTAGGGTGTCAGGTAACTTTTAATTTCTCAAATTGCTTTTGATCCGTTTATCCGGCGTTTTATTTTGATCCTTTTAAGCGTCGACTATAGCCTATGTTTACCGGAAATAGTGTAGCTTTCCAACAGTGAAAGAATTTTTCAAGTCCGTCAAGTAGTTTCGGAGCCTATTCAATTCAAACAAACAAACAATCAAAACTATATTATATATAGATGAACTAAATTTTGGAATGCACGTTGTTAATAGATACAAATGTGTATATTATATACAACGCTGCTAAAAAATTCGGATAATTTTTCGACTGTATATGGGTACAGCTGAAATACATTATACATTTCCATATGGGAAATGAAACATATTATTTTAACATTAAACGGTGCAAATTTGTTGCATTATTTTGAATGTGTTTCATGAAAGTGCTTCATAATCTGTGCTTGACACATGTTTTTTTCCTCTTTCTTGTTACATTATCAACAAAAATGATTATTTGCAAGTTTACATTTTTCGCCAAACTCTAGTTTTTTACATCCCATCAGAAACATTAGTATAACATTTAAAATAAATATTTTGAATTATAATTGATGTAAAATTCATTGCTATAAATATTATTTGATTAGATGAATAGTCTAAATTGAATCTTTTTTATTTTTTTTTAAGCATTTGCGGAGTAAATAATTTTGCAAGTAAATAATTTTTTTTTAAACTGCAGATTTTTACACCCCTGATGTACCAGAAAAATATTTAAAATGCATATTTTGAATAATAATTAATGGAAAATTTACTATGAAGATTCTTATTTGTTTATCTAACTCCTATAAATAGAAGTTTTTGATTTTCTTTTAAACATACCCCAAAAAACTTCAGAAGCATCAGCAGAGCCTTTAAAATAAATATTTTTTTCTGAATAATAATTAATGGAAAAATTATAATTAATATTGCTGTTGTTCTAATGAAATATAAGAAATGGAAGTTTCATTTATTGTTTTTAAGCATCTTCAAGGAAAGTTACTGTCGAGTTTGCTTTTTTCGCCGAACTCCAGTTTTTTGACACACCAGAAACATCAGCAGAGCATTTAAAACAAACATGTTTTTCTGAATAACAATTAATGGAAAATTTGTTATTATGATTGCTGTTTGTGTAGTTTAAATATAGTAAAAAGAAGTTTCTGTTTTTTTTAAGAAGCATTTTCAAAGAAGGTTAGTTTCGAATTTATATTTTTCGATTAACTCTTGTTTTTTTATACACCAGAGGCAACAAAAATGTATTTAAAACAAACATGTTCTCTTTAATAATAATTAATTAAAAAATTATCATTATAATTGCTATAAACTTACCTAAAATATAATAATAAATATAGATTTTTTTTTTCTAGCATTTTCAAAGAATATTATTTTAAAGTTTAATTTAGTTAGTTAAATTTTCGTCAAATCTCAATATTTTACTTCATAGAATTTGCAACAGAATGCTTAAAATAACCTTTCTTTCCGTCAACAATAATTTTTTTTTTAAAAAATGAAAGGAAAAAATGAAAATCAATTTACAATGCTTTATCTTTTTTATACTGAAGTTTGCAAACATACATACATACAGTAAATTATTTTTATGATCCGGTCTAAAAAAGAATCGCCAGGCGTTCGCATGCCTAAATGCCACTCACGGCTGACACAAAGCACTGAAAATAAAACTTGGGCTTTCGCAGAAGAGACGTCACAAATAACAAGTCTGTGTACCGTGAAAAACCGACAACTCGGTTTTTGCCGTTGTCATATAATATGAAATCTTGGTATCTGAGACATAAATCTCTAAGAATTAGTCTAATTCATGTCCCCTGCCTGATATACGCGCACGCAAACTATAAATTATGGCGCTTTAATCCTTAGCGAGCAGGCCATAATGGGTTATATTTCTTTCAGGCTTTTGACTTTTTCAAGTAGGGTTACAGGTCGCTCAAGTTTTTAAAGTCTCTGGCGATCGCCAAATGTAGTTATTCTTTTTCCCATGCTGAGTAATGATTTTTTAAGTTGACGTCAGGAGTTCAATTTCAATATTTAGTAAGATTTTTTTTTCAAACTGCTTACTTTCCGATTTATTTTTGAATTGATTTTTGTTCTCTAATGCATCAAACTAGTAAATTGTCTTATTTAGAAATTACACAAGGTGCCGTGATTGTCGATTCTTTGATGAATTCAGAAAATATTGCAAAAAAAAAGCAATCAAAAATGGCATTTTGAACTGATTTTTTGGAAGCTGGAGATTTGTGAACGAACAAAAGGGTCATACCGAGAAGAGAAGGTAATTGTTCATAAATCAAATTCTAATGAATTGGGCATAAAATGACATCATACGGCACCTTATACGTCTCTTTAAAAATCCCCTCAGCAAGTTTCATGTTTGTACTTTTAAAAATGTGTCTGAAATTGTATCAGAAAATTTCGAGGTGTTGAACGTGGAAAAGTGTTTTCTCGAATAACCCTTAAATTGCATTGTTTTAAATACGTATAATATACCGGGTGTCCAGTAAATGACTGACCCATTTTAAAATTAAATAACAAAAAAACGGTTTGAGATAAAAATGCGCGGTTTGCAGTATTGTTATTAGAATATCAACAAATTTTAAAGTACGCACTTCCTTAAAATAGTTCGAATTCCGGCCAAAAGATGGCGCTGGCGGCATCAGGCTGCAGAAATAGGGTCTCTTTTCTTCTTTTCAAGCTCATGATCTTTCCGGCTCATTTTCCAGAGTCGAATCTGAGTCGAAGTGTTGAATCGACTCTCCACTCAACTGCAGAAATAGGGTTTCTTGTTTGGAACGAGATTTAAAATAACATTTAAGATTGAAATATGTCTATTGTATTAACCTCCTCAGACAAATATCACGGGGAACTACAAAAACTAGTTTAAAATCACTGTAAAACATCCCCAAAGGTGTATCAATCTATAAATAAATATTTATGACATGCAAACATTTATTGAAAAACCTAAAAATAGTTTTAACAATTCTAGAAACATTTGAATTAATTTACAGGATGTTGTTTAATGTTTCAAAATTCTCTTCGAAATATGTTATTTTAATCGCTTAACTGATACTCTTTTTCATGTACAGTAAATTGAAAATATGGGATAAACGCCAGTTTTCTTAAGCTAAAATAATCGTCAGATTTAATTTAAATGTTTCTTCTACTAAATAGTATGAAATTGCATTTAAAAATTTTAGTAGTGTCAGAAATCTTTAAGTGATGGAAGAAGAAAACTATTATTGCTAGTGCGTTGTAGGGGCCAATCAGTTAAATGTTTAAAACAATGGTATGCAAATAGCGTTTCCAAGTCCCCTGTCTATGAAAAAACGGGTCAATTACTTATAAATCGGCACATTGATTTTTTAAAATCTTACAATAAAGGAATCCATCTACAACAAATCATGTCTTAAACATAAAAAAATATTGATCCTGAAGTAGAAAGAAACATGCAAAATTACCTGCTAAGACAAAAACCTGCCTAAAATAAAATATTATTATTTTTTCCGAAAACCGAATTCATCCCTACTTTATATTCATATTTCGTCATTTAACGTATCTAAAAATTTTATTACGAAAGCCATGAGAGATTTTAAGATGTCTTTTGCACACACCTCCCTCCCTCACCCAGGATAGCAAACGTATTTATGCTGAAATGGAAGGATGTTTAAAAAGAAAAAAAAAAGTACCTGTTTTTATATCTTTATAGTCACTCCTTTTCAAAACTTCATAACAAAAAGCATCATAGATCCTGAAATATATTTTCGTCCTAACCCCCCCCCCCCCGGATTTAAATTATTCTGTATGAGGAAAAGAGCACGAAAAGACATTCTGAAAATATCTCCTGTATCTGATTTGAAATAAGGAATATCATTAAAAATATGATTTGTTATCTTTTTTAAAAAATATGTATGAAAAATGCGATTTATTCAATTTATTTTTTAATATTTTCATTTATAAAATTGAACAAAAATAAGTAGACATTCAGTTATATCTAAAATATCTATGACCCCACAAGTGGGCGATAGGTTCTGGCGTTTCAACTGGTAGACGGCAGGTGCTGGGTTCGAACCCAATTGCGTCCGTCGGCCTAACTCTTCGGAGTTTTCCGTGGGGTTTTTTTTCGAACATTGGGTTTCCTATTGTAAATACGGGTTAGGTTCCCTTAGAAAGACCCCCACGGTGGGTATCCCATCCTCTTCGGGCCTATATTCCACGTGTAGATAATCGGCCGACATAAAATAAACCAAGACAAACTAAAATATCTATAGACAATTTCATGGCAAAACATTTTTATGAAAACTTTTTACTGAAATAAAGTTTCGTTTCTTTTACTTCTAGTTTTATTAACATTACATGAGACAAAAGTGTGTTGAAAACGTTTCAGAAGCCAACGCAGTATTCACTGTCCCGATTCTTTCTTTCTTTTACTATCTCCCAATTCTAAATTTTTTTTCCTTTTGGATTCGATGAGTTGAAATACGAATCGGCTTTAAAAGCCGATAGTAAATGAAAGAAAGGATCGGGACAGTGGATACTGCGTTGGCTTCTGAAACGTTTTCAACACCTTTTGTCTCATGTAATATTAATAAAACTAGAAGTAAAAGAAACGAAACTTTATTTCAGTAAAAAGTTTCCATGAAAATGTTTTGACATGAAATTGTCTATAGATATTTTAGTTTGTTTTGGTTTATTTTATGTCGGCCGATTATCTACACGTGGAATATAGGCCTAAAAGGGTGAGATATCCTCCGTGGGGGGTCTTTCTAATGGAACCTAACCCATATTTACACAAGGAAATCCAATGTTCGAAAAAAAACCCACGAAAAACTCCGAACGGTTAGGCCGACGGACGCGATTAGGTTCGAACCCAGCACCTGCCGTCTACCAGTTGAAACATCAGAACCTATCGCCCACCATAGATATTTTAGATATAACTGAATGTCTACTTATTTTTGTTCAATTTTATAAATGAAAATATTACAAAATAAATTGAACATTCGCATTTTTCATACATATTTTTTTAAAAAGATAACAAAACATATTTTTAATAATATTCTTTATTTAAAATCAGATACAGGAGATATTTTCAGAATGTCTTTTCTTGTTTTTTTCCTCATACAGAATATTTTAAATACGGGGGGGGGGGGGGTGAGGACGAAAATATATTTCAGGATCTATGATGCTTTTTGTAGTGAAGTTTTGAAAAGGAGTGACTATAAGGATATAAAAACAGGTATTTTTTTTCTTTTTAAACATCGTTCCATTTCAGCATAAATAAGTTTGCTATCCTGGGTAGGAGAGGGAGGTGTGTGCAAAAGACATCTTAAAATCTCTCATGGCTTTCGTAATAAAATTTTTAGATACGTTAAATGACAAAATATGAATATAAAGTAGGGATGAATTCGGTTTTCGGAAAAAATAATAATATTTTATTTTAGGCAGGTTTTTGTCTTAGCAGGTAATTTTGCATGTTTCTTTCTACTTCAGGATCAATAATTTTTTTATGTTTAAGACATGATTTGTTGTAGATGGATTCCTTTATTGTAAGATTTTAAAAAATCAATGTGCCGATTTATAAGTAATTGACCCGTTTTTTCATAAACAGGGGACTTGGGAACGCTATTTGCATACCACTGTTTTAAACATTTAACTGATTGGCCCCTACAACGCACTAGCAATAATAGTTTTCTTCTTCCATCACTTAAAGCTTTCTGGCACGACTAAAATTTTTAAATGCAATTTCATACTGTTTAGTAGAAGAAACATTTAAATTAAATCTGACGATTATTTTAGCTTAAGAAAACTGGCGTTTATCCCATATTTTCAATTTACTGTACATAAAATAGAGAATCAGTTAAGCGATTAAAATAACATATTCCGAAGGGAATTTTGAAACATTAAAGAACATCCTGTAAATTAATTCAAATGTTTCTAGAATTGTTAAAACTATTTTTAGGTTTTTCAATAAATGTTTGCGTGTCATAAATATTTATTTATAGATTGATACACCTTTGGTGATGTTTTACAATGATTTTAAATACCTTTTTGTAGTTCCCCGTGATATTTGTCTGAGGAGGTTAATACAATAGACATATTTCAATCTTAAATGTTATTTCAAATCTCGTTCCAAACAAGAAACCCTATTTCTGCAGTTGGGTGGAGAGTCGATTCAACACTTCGACTCAGATTCGACTCTGGAAAATGAGCCGGAAAGATCATGAGCTTGAAAAGAAGAAAAGAGACTCTATTTCTGCAGCCTGATGCCGTCAGCGCCATCTTTTGGCCGAAATTCGAACTATTTTAAGGAAGTGCGTACTTTAAAATTTGTTGATATTCTAATTACAATACTGCAAACCGCGTATTTTTATCTCAAACCGTTTTTTTGTTATTTAATTTTAAAATGGGTCAGTCATTTACTGGACACCCGGTATATATATATATATATATATATATATATATATATATATATACAGTAAAACCTCCATAACGGACACTCCCGAATAGCGGACACCTCTATTTAACGGACAGTTTTCCAATCCCCACTCCCAAAACCTACATTTTTGTATGCTTGACCTCCGAATAACGGACATTCCGAATAGCGGACACTATTTTTGGCGATAAAAAATGAAAAAAAAAAAATTATCCAGAAAAAAAAAAAAAAAAAAAAAAAAAAAAAAAAACGAAAAAAGAGTAAACTAGTCGTTGGGGGCCACCGTAATACTTACCCATCATGGATATGTATATGAAAATAAAACATGTGAAAACTATTTATACAATGCATTGCAATTCATAAACAAAATTTAAATATTGTTAATATACATAGTAATGCTCTATTAAAGAACTGCTGATTACCGATATCGACAAATTATATAAAACGCCAAATTACTCAAGTAGTACCGAACTGCGTAAAAGAAACATCCTTATAACTCCAAAAATAATAACTCTATTAACTAACAATTAGCTGCATCGGATTAAGCGTCTCCTTTCCAATTAAAATATACCTCTGAATTGAAATTTGAATGAAATACAGGGTCATGAAAAATCGAAGAATGTGGAAAACAAGATTACAAATATCTCGGCAACTAATAATCCGATTGACTTTGTTCTACATGCAAAATGTGTGTTATTTTATTGCCTTTTACGTCCATTCCTTAGAACAAAAAAATTCGAAAATTTTTATATACCTTTCATCAGAACGAATTTTTCGAGAGTCCGAAAAAAATAGTTCCGGATAATCGAGGTTGCTGATATTAAATAGGGTTCGTCCCATTCTTACATACTAACTACATACAAAATTTCAAGTCTCTATCTCAATTCGTTCGGGAGATAGAGCGTTTACAGACAGACAGACAGACAGACAGACGGACAGACGGACGGCAAAATTTTTTTTCTAAAAATATGTTTTTCGGAATCTCCACTATCTAAAACGTGTAAATCCGTCAAAAAAAATTTTTCGATTTTCAAAACGATTGCAAGACTTACCCTATACTACGTATGATGGGTAAGTAAAAGGATGCTTCTAAATTTATCAATGTGCCACCAATTTTGTGATCACAGATAAATGTAGAGGATGAGCTAGGGAAACCCCCCCCCCCCCTCTACATTTAGTGTGAAAATGTTGCCCGGAAGGGACATCTTCTTCAACATTGCAATGTCCCCCTGGAAGTTTTTAAGATTTTATGCTTTTAATAGACAAAAAGTGCAATTTCTCCTCCCCGCCCGAAATTCTATAGAGTCCAATAACGTCACATTGAAAAACAAATTATATGTAATTGCAAGCAAAAGTAAACTTTTGTAGCTGATTTTTACTTACCCATCATATGTAGTATAGGGTAAGTCTTGCAATCGTTTTGAAAATCGAAAAAAATTTTTTGACGGATTTACACGTTTTAGATAGTGGAGATTCCGAAAAACATATTTTTAGAAAAAAAATTTTGCCGTCCGTCTGTCTGTCTGTCTGTCTGTCTGTAAACGCTCTATCTCCCGAACAAATTGAGATAGAGACTTGAAATTTTGTATGTAGTTAGTATGTAAGAATGGGACGAACCCTATTTAATATCAGCAACCTCGATTATCCGGAACTATTTTTTTCGGACTCTCGAAAAATTCGTTCTGATGAAAGGTATATAAAACTTTTCGAATTTTTTTGTTGTAAGGAATGGACGTAAAAGGCAATAAAATAACACACATTTTGCATATAGAACGAAGTCGATCGGATAATTAGTTGCCGAGATATTTGTAATCTTGTTTTCCACATTCTTCGATTTTTCATGACCCTGTATTTCATTCAAATTTCAATTCAGAGGTATATTTTAATAGGAAATGAGACGCTTAATCCGACGCAATTAATTGTTAGTTAATAGAATTATTATTTTTGGAGTTATAAGGATGTTTCTTTTACGCAGTTCGGTACTACTTGGGTAGTTTGGCGTTTTATATAATTTGTCGAAATTGGCACATCAGCAGTTCTTTAATATAGCATTACTATGTATATTAACAATATTTAAATTTTGTTTATGAATTGCAATGCATTGTATAAATAGTTTCACATGTTTTATTTTCATATATATATCCATGATGGGTAAGTATTACAGTGGCCCCCAACGACTAGTTTCTTAAGAATGTAATAAACAGTAGATAAAGGTGTGCACAATTTTATTTCAGTTTTATTGCTTAAAAAATAATTTTAATTTCTGATTAATCATAAAATGTAGGTTTTAGGAATATAAAAGTCAATTAATGAATTTTAAGCATTTCTTAGTGATTTTTGAATCTCTGAGGTTTTCCCAATAGCGGACACCTCCGAATAGCGGACAATTTCGGCGTTCCCAAGATGTCCGTTATTTAGAGGTTTTACTGTATATATATTTTTAAGGGGATATCAAGCAATACCCCCCCCCTCCCCCTTGCTGTTCGACAACGTGAAAATTTTCTGACATATTATCTTATTTTTAAACAGGAAAGCATATGATACTTGCAGCCATGATTATTGAAGGGATTTGTAAAAGAATGATATTTTCCATTTTTCGATAAATATTTTAACTTATCGAGTTAACTTAGTGTCGTAACTTTTACATTAGATCTATGAAGAAACATGAAGTAAGGTTTCAAGACTTTGCAGAGATAGGCAAATTGTTCCCATTCTTAAAATCGCCTTCTGAAAGTGCTCCAGCTCAGAATGGACTGATGTAAAAGCGAAGTTGTTCAGTCTTTAAAAAAAAAAAAAAAAAAAACCTTACTTTAAATGGACATACCGTATTTTATGAAAGATACGCCACGGCGTTTGCCAGTTTGAAAGTTAATTTTTTTTTCGAGTGTGGCGCCTATATCATG
This sequence comes from Maratus speculifer, assembly GCA_964019185.1. NCBI lineage: Eukaryota > Metazoa > Arthropoda > Arachnida > Araneae > Salticidae > Maratus > Maratus speculifer. The sequence goes on from OZ025289.1 coordinate 79,237,958, forward strand.
TATGGTGTTTACGATTATTTTATTTCACGCACATAAAATTGAAATAAGATTAAAATTCAAAAAACAATAAAATATTTAAAACCTGATTTAAATATTTTAGATATCTTAAGAGTCCATTTCAATCCAAACTACTTACTTTCAGTTTTATTTTTAAATTCATTTTTGCTCTCAAACGCATCAAACTCCCAAATTCTCTTATTTAGAAAATACGTAAGGTGCTGAGCTTGTTGATCTTTTGATAAATGCAGAAAATAATGAGGAAAAAAAAAAAAAAAACGCTATTAAAGTCAACGTTTTGAAAAGAATTTTCCGGAGCGGTAGATCTAGAAATGAAAAACAGGATCAAGCTGAAATAATAATCGTTTATAAATCAAACTCTAATGAATTAAGCGAAAAATGAAATCACACAGCACCTCATACATCTCTTCAAAAATCACCTCAATAAGTTTCATGTTTCTACTTTTAAAAATGAGTCTGAAATTGTATCAGAAAATTTCGAGCTGCTGAAAGTGGGAAAATATTTTTTTCGAATACACCCTTAAGTTATTAAAAATGAGGCTCCCCACATTGTCCAGAAAACTATAAATAAAGTTAGATCCATGTGATTCGTTCATCAAAAGTAGCGTTCCTCACAGGGACAGCGTTTACGACGTGTACGGCGATTCCGATATTTTTAAACTTATTAAGGGTGTATTTCGATTCAGACTGCTTGTTTTCCGATTTATTTTTGAATTCACTTTTGCTCTCAAACACATGAAACTCGCAGATTCTCTTATTTAGAAAGTGCATAAGGTGCTGAAAAGGTCAATTCTTTGATAAGTGTACAAAATATTGCAAAAAAAGCAATCAAAAACGGCAATTTGAACCGATTTTTCCGAAGTGGGAGATAAGGGAACGAAAAAAAGGGTCTTCCAGAGAAGTTAATTGTTTATAAATCAAAATCTAATGAATTGAGCGTAAAAAGACTTTACTCGGCACCTCATACGTCCCTTCAAGAATCCCCCCAGCAAGTTTCATGATTCTACTTTTAAAAATATGTCTGAAATTGTATCAGAAAATTTCGAGCTGTTGAAGATGGAAAAGCGTTTTTTCGAATACATCCTTAAATACGGTACTTGATTTCCAAGAAGATATTTCTTTGAAAATTTATAAAACTGCATCTCTTGAAGAATTTTAAAGAAACACCTCTCACTAGGGAACTGCAAGATGTTTAAGTCACCGATTTTGATGAAAGTGGTATCGTTGGAAAGATCTCATCGTGAGCAATAAAAAACTCAATAAAACTACCCATCGGAAATGAGTCGTTTTCGAGATATCCGAAAATTTATGTCATATAGCTAGTGCACACTTAATGAGAGACCGCAAAAAATTTTAGTTCCGATTTTAACGAAAGTGGTATTGTTGAAAAGATATCATTGTAAGGATTAAAATACTCAATAGAATCACCCATCGGAAATAAGAAGTTTTCGAGATTTCCGACAATTTGTGTCACGTAGCTAATGCACACTTACTGAGAAACTGCGTTAATTGACATAAATTGCCGAATATCTCGAAAACGGCTCATTTCCGATAGGTAGTTCCATTGATATTTTTACTTCTCATAATGATATCTTCCCAAAGACACCATTTTTATCAAAATTAAGGCAACAATTTTTTACGGTCCCCCGTTAAGTGTGCACTAGCCCAGTATGCATTAGTTACATGACATAAATTATCGGATATCTCGAAAACGGCTCATTTCCGACGGGTAGTTCTATTGAGTTTTTTATTCCTCATGATGAGATCTTTCCAACAATACCACTTTGCTCTTTCGTCAAAATCTAAACTTTTTTTTGTGATTCTCCAGTAAGTATGCATTAGTTACGTGACATAAATTGTCGAATACCTCGAAAACGGCTCATTTCCGACAGTTATTTCCAGTGAGTTTTTTATTGCTCATGATGAGACCTTTCCAACGCTATCACTTTCGTCAAAATCGGTGACTTACACTTTTTGCAGTTCCCAGAAAAGTAGAAAAATTGCAACAAAAAACTAGCTATTACCACGGATACTAAGTTCGGCTCCATATATGTCTGAGAAATAACTCTCTAAAAGGAATTTTTTGAAGAACAAACAATATTCGAAATTAACGGACGCCTACTTTGAAGACAATCTTCATATTAACTGTTCATCTCGTGAATCAAAGCATAAACAAGTGGGTAAGATGTGATTGAAGATTGCATAGGAGGTTTCGTTTAATTTTTCTTTTAAAACAACGTATTCTTGAATTAATAAATCCAATAAAAGAAAATTCAATTCAATTAAGAATTTCAATTAAAAAATTCCAGTTTAATTCCAAAAAATATTATGAATGTCAATGGACGAAACCCTAATAGTATATACCCTTAAATTGACAAAAAAAAAAAAAAAAAAAAAAAGTACTGAAATCCTTTTAATTAAACCCATCTTAATCTGAAAATTTCAATTTTCAGCACCGGGACTCCAACTAAGAACTTTCTGTTTACTAGCTATCTGTTTACTATATATGTTCCTCTAACCTATGATGTCTACAGCCAAAACGTTTAAAATAAGGTTCTCTTTTTAAATTTTAAATTGCAAAAATGAGCGGATAACTCTGAATAAATTAATTTTATTAAAATAATAAACTTTTTCAAAATTTTATAATTTGTCGTATGACACTAGCTATTCAGCTATAAGCACACGAAATTTAAAGTCTCTGGCATTCACAATTTTTGTGTACGGACTCTGTGATGGACGGACAGACGGAGGAAAGAGACGAATAAGGTTTCATCAAATCTAAAAAAAACCCTAAAAACTGGCTCAAGACCGCAATTTTTTGCATTAACTTTTCAATGAATACGTGTCTTTTTCTATTTTATTATGCATATTTAAAAATTTTCACAACGTAATATTTGTGAAAGTAGTAATTTTCAAAAAATCCCTTTCGGCATGGCCTATAGGCGGAGGTAGATTTCGAAAAGTTTTCATCTCAAAAAAAAAAAAAAAAAAAAAAAAAAAAAAAAATGCCTATCTCTACTTAAATGCTCATTTTGCCAATATATTTTGAATTATATTCTTACTTTATTTAAAAAATTGACCAATATGCTCATTATATAGTTCCTAAATAACAAAAAACTGTTAATTAAATTTGTTTGACAGCAAAATTGAATTTAAAAATGAGTCATAAAATAACCAATTTATTATTTTAATACATCCACAATTCTTTAATCAAGATCGCTTTGAGAAATTTTGTGCGAAGTGCCCACTTTGACAGATTTTTTAAAATATATATTTAGCCTTTATCAAAAATCTGACCAATACGGCACATTACACAGTTCCTAAATAACAAATAACTGTCAATTGAATGCGTTTAAGAGCAAAATTGAATTTAAAAATGAGTCATAAAATAAACAATTTGTTATTTGAATACAACCTCAATTCTTTTATCATGATCGCTTTAGGAAATTTTTTTGCGAAGTGCTTACTTTGACAGCTTTTAAAATATATATATTCACCCTTTATCAAAAAATCGACGAATAAGCACATTATATAGTTCCTAAGTAACAAAAAACTGTCAATTGAATGCGTGTCAGAGCAAAATTGGATTTAAAAATGAGTCATAAAATAACCAATTTGTTATTTGAATACCCACAGTTCATTAATCATCTCGCTTTGGGAAATTTTGTGCGAAGTGCCCATTTTGGCAGCCTTTTTTGAAATATATTCTGCCTTTATCAAAAAACTGGCCACTCCGTCACATCATATAGTTCCTAAATAAGACAACCTGTAAATTGGATGCGTTTGAGAACAAAAAAAGATTTAAAAATGACTCGGTAAAAACGCAATTTCTTAAATTTCCTCAAATTTTAATCACAACTTCGTGAAATTCTGTTCAAAATACCCTTTTTGGCAGCCTTTTAAAAAAATATATTCTGCCTTTATCAAAAAACTGGCCAATACGTCAAGTTATATAGTTCCTAAATAATAGGTCCTGTAAATTGGATGGGTTTGAGAACAAAAATGAATTTAAAAATGACTCATGAAAAACGCAATTTGTTATACTTAATGAATTTTTTAATGATGAAAACTTCGGGAAATCTGTTCAAAATACCTTTTTTGGCAGCCTTTTTAAAAATATATTCTGCCTTTATCAAAAAATTGGCCAATAAGTCGCATTATATAGTTGCTAAATAAGAGGATCTGTCATTTGGATGCTTTTAAAATCAAAAATGAATTTTAAAATGAGTCAGAATATAAGCAGTTTGGATTTGAGGTTTTTTCTCCAACTCCTATTTTTGTTTAATTTATTTTTGCTATAAGAATTGGTTCTATGAAAAACTTGTCAATATAAAAGTTGTAGATATTATTGTGAAGATATAAAATAAATTTAATTAGATTTAATTGCTTAAGAATTGAGTAAGTTATGGGTTTTTTTCTTTTTCCTCCCCCCTTTTTCTTTTCGTTTTTAATTTTTTTCATCGGTAAAAATTGGTCCTATCAAAAACTTGTAAATACAAAAGTTTTAGATAATATTGAGTACATTTATATAAAATTTAGTTGGATTTGATATCTTCAGAATTGACAAAGTTATGAATTTTTTTCTCCCAAAAACCATGTTTTTTTCGCCCCTTGAGCCCATTTATAACTTTATCAAAAATCTGTCACGCATAAACTTTTTCCTCATTGTTTAGAAGTAATATAAACTTTAAACCGATTCGATATCTATTTTAATTAAAAAGTTATCGCGTTTTTTCTGTTTTCACAAAAACCCTCCTAACTTCCACCCCCTTGGTCCGATTTTGCCCATTAACGAACTTAACCGAGATTTTATACCCCTTGATTTTATGTAAAAGTTTGATGAAGATCTGAGCATAATTATGGAAGTTATCGTGTCTAGAAGAAAGTGATATACACCGATAGATAGATAGATATATATATATATATATATATATATATATATATATATAAACTTTTTTACTGATGGTAGTTTTGGGGTCTAGGAGTCATGATTCGTGTAGATCCGCAAAAAATTTTCAGAAATTCCAACATGGGAGACAATGCAATAGGTAGTATTTCATACGAAATCTACCTAAAACGAATACCTCTGTTTTCTATTTCCTATTATATGTATGTGTATGTAAAAGTAACAATTTAAAAGTAATAAGTACATATATTTACTTTCGTGTTTTTTCTCTAGACCTCGATAAACTTTTTTCAAAAGTATCCGGACCTCACTAAAAACTACTTGCCGACTCCTGGTCTATACCAATGTCTCTGCTGAGTTCGTAGGCAAGCTTCATTCGTCATCTTGTTTCAAAATGGCGGCCATTTGCACCATGCATTGTCTTGCAACGCTTAAATATTATTAATATCCATTAGCTCAATTTCTCGCTAAGCTTGGCGACATTTGGTATATACCAATGTCTCAGCTGAGTTCGTTAGTCAGCTTCATTCGCCATCTTGTTTCAAAATGACGGCTATTTGCACCATGCATTGTCTTGCAATGCTAAAATATTATTGATATCCATTAGCTTCAATTTCTCACCAAACTTGGCGACACTTGGGGAAATGTCACAGAATTTTTTGACAAAAGCAATCATGAATGATGCCAACTTGACTATAGTTTTCTAATTCGGCGTAATTCTCATTCAAATTCATTATTGACGAATATTCTTTATCGGGTTCATCGCATATATTAGCTTTTTAAAATTAGAGTAAAATTAGTTTCGAGTAACACTAGCAAAATTTTAAAACCAAGAAGTATGAAACCTACCTTTTTCTCCCGGCACTGCCTAAAAGGATTTTTTTTTTTTTTTTTTTTTTTTTTTTTGTCGAGTTTTTTGAATAACGACATCGTTTTTTTTTGTTGGATTTGTGCGTTATTCTGTGATAGAGACGTCATATGCGTGATTTTTTTTTTTTTTTTTTTTTTTTTTTTTTTGTAGATGTTTAAGACTGGATCGTAAATAGGAATTTTTTCAATGGATGTGAATAATGTCATTTTATATAAAATAAAACGTTTGTTTTAAGTCTTCAAACTGAATTACGCTTTGTACTATTTATATTTGTGCATATATAATTTTTTTTTCTTTTCATCGGGGGCGACATTAAATTGTGAAGTAGCAGAATTCCTGTTTTCTAGTTTCAATTCTTATTTTGAGGCTACGATATTAAGTTAAATACAGTGTCCTCTTAATTCGCGGATTTTATGATTTGTATATGTTATTCTGCGATAGTGACATCATATGCATATTTTTTTGAGTATGTTGTTTAAGACTGGATCGCAAATATGAATTTCTTCCATGGGTGTGAACGACGTCATTTTATAAGCGTGTGTATTATGTCTTCAAACTGAATTATACTTTGCAGTACCTACATTTAAGCATATATACATTTTTCTTTTCATCGGGGGCGACACTAAATTGAAAAATAGCAGTATTCCTGTTTTCTTGCGGATTTTTTATGATTTGTTGATTTGTATATGCAAATTCTGCGATAGTGACACCATATGCATACTTTTTTGTAAATGCTGTTTAAGACTGGATCGTAAATATCAGTTTCTTCAACGGATGCGAATGATATAAATTTATATAAAATAAAAGCGTGTCTTTTATGTTATCAAACTGAATTATGCTTTGTAGTATCTACATTTAAGCATATATTCATTTTTCTTTTCATCGGGGGTGACACTAAATTGAAAAATAGCAGTATTCCTATTTTCTAATTTCAATGCTTATTTTCAGGCAGCGATATTAAGTCTCCTCTTAATTCGCGGTTTTTTTTTTTACAGGATGGCATAAGTTATCGAGCGAATTCCAGAATGATCAAAGGGGGAGACATAAATAAGATAATCTGCTGTCAAGCTTTTGCCAAAATGATGAGGAAGAGGAAAGGCGTCTTTAACTCGACGTTTGATGTGTTCCGCACGTCACACTGCTTGCCCAATTTTATCTGGAAAAAAGAAAAACAAAATGTATGACTTGATCGTACGTTTTGTCAACTTTGAGAGATTATTCTCGTTTTATATGCCACTTCATGCGACAGAACTATTAGAATCGGATTTTTTTCCCATGTTGTGTATGGGAATTGGAAAAAGAACTTTGAGTGAGATATGCAATCGTATAATAATGTGCCGCTTGGGAGATATTATATTTCTGATTCACCGGTGTAAAAAAAAGTTAAGATAATAATATGCAGATTGAGGTACTATATCTCAAATTCATTGGTGTAAAATAGTTAAGTATGAAAGACGAAGTGCTAATTTTATCTGGTGTCACCTTAAAATTCCAAACGGACGCAATTAAGGGTGTATTCCGATCAAAACCACTGACTTTCAGATTTATTTTTAAACTCATTTTTGCTCTCAAATGCACCAAACTTTCAAAATCTCTTATTTAGAAACTACATGAGGTGCTGTGTTTATCGACTTTTTGGTAAATATGGAAAATATTGCTAAAAATGCTCCCTAAGTTGCCAATTAGAACAGAAATTTACGAATCTGGAGATCTGAGGACGAAAAAATGATCGAACTCAGAAAATAATTCTTTAAAAATCAAATTCTAATTAATTCAGCGAAAAATTAACATCACACGGCATCTTATACATCACTTCAAAAATCACGCCAGCAAGTTTCATGTTTCTACTTTTAAAAATGAGTCCGAAAATGCATCGGAAAATTTCGAGCTGTTGAAGGTGGAAAATCGTTTTTTCGAATACACCCTTAACATAGTCAAGATGAATCAATATGTAATAGCTTTCTTTGGTCTCAATATTCTCAACTGCTTTGCTCAACAGGCACAAAACGTTATGACACAATCGCAAATTAATTTTTTAAGGGTGTATTTCGATTCAAACTGCCTATTTTCTGATTTATTTTTGAATCCATTATTGCTCTCAAATACACCAAACTTTCAAAATCTCTTATTTGGAAAGTACACAAGGTGCCGTAATTGTCGATTCTTTGATAAATGCAGAAAATATTGCAAAAAAAGCAATCAAAAACGGCATTTCGAACCGATTTTTCCCAAGCGGGTGGTCTGGGAACGAAAAAAGGGGTCATACTGAGAAGATAATTGTTTATAACTCATATTCTAATGAATTGAGCGTAAAAAGCCATCACACGGCACCTCATACTTCCCTTCAAGAATCCCCTCAGCAAGTTTCATGTCTCTACTTTTAAAAATGTGTCTGAAATTGTATCAAAAAATTTCGAGCTGTTGAAGGTGGACAAGCGTTTTTTCGAATACACCCTTAAGTATTTTTTTTCGTAGTGGAATGGAAAACAGTTGGTTGACAGTAGGAAAGACATAAAATTCGTAGGCTTGGTTATGGAAGCGATTTTGTCGAATCGAAGCGATGGAGTCCAATTGTGTTTTTAATAATTAAATTATCTATCGAATTATAAGCGATTTTGATCACATGATCACGCGTTTTTCTGCTTTCGTGGGGAAATACGGTTCAAAGCGGCTACTTTTGACGGTTTGTTCTGAAAAATCTGTTGCATTTTGCAAAAGAACAGAAAAATTAGTGTGATTAAATCTTTTCTAAACCGCAAAACCTGCTAGTCTCATGCATGTCCTAACAAAAATCCAGACTGCCTATTTTCTGATTCATTTTTAAGGGTGTATTTCGATTCAAACTGCTTATTTTCCGATTTATTTCTAAATTAATTTTTGCCCTCGAATGCGTGAAACTGGCAAATTGTATTATTCTGAAAGTACTCAAGGCGCCGTAATGGTCGATTCTTTGATAAATATAGCAAATATTGCAAAAAAGGCTGACAAAGTTGCGAATTTGAACGGATTTTTCAGAAGCGGGAGATCTGTGAACGAAAAAAAGGGTCATACTGAGAGGATAATTGTTTATAAATGAAATTCTAATGAATTGAGCAAAAAAGACATCACACGGCACCTTATACGTTACTTCAAAAATCCCCTCAGCAAGTTTCATGTTTCTACTTTTAAAAATATGTCTGAAATTGTATCGGAAAATTTCGTGCTGTTGAAGGTGGAAACGCGTTTTTTCGAATACACCCTTAAGGGTGTATTTCGATTCAAACTGCTTGTTTTCCGATTTATTTTTGAATTCACTTTTGCTCTCAAACACATGAAACTCGCAGATTCTCTTATTTAGAAAGTGCACAAGGTGCCGTAAAGGTTAATTCTTTGATAAGTGTACAAAATATTGCAAAAAAAGCAATCAAAAACGGCAATTTGAACCGAATTTTCCGAAGTGGGAGATAAGGGAACGAAAAAAAGGGTCTTCCAGAGAAGTTAATTGCTTATAAATCAAATTCTAATGAATTGAACGTAAAAAGACTTTACTCGGCACCTCATACGTCCCTTCAAGAATCCCCTCAGCAAGTTTCATGATTCTACTTTTAAAAATATGTCTGAAATTGTATCGTATGAGGTGCCGAGTAAAGTCTTTTTACGTTCAATTCATTAGAATTTGATTTATAAGCAATTAACTTCTCTGGAAGACCCGTTTTTTCGTTCCCTTATCTCCCACTTCAGAAAAATCGGTTCAAATTGCCGTTTTTGATTGCTTTTTTTGCAATATTTTGTACACTTATCAAAGAATTGACCTTTACGGCACCTTGTGCACTTTCTAAATAAGAGAATCTGCGAGTTTCATGTGTTTGAGAGCAAAAGTTAATTCAAAAATAAATCGGAAAACAAGCAGTTTGAATCGAAATACACCCTTAAATTCATTTCTGTTCTGAAACGCATCATATTGGCAGATTCTCTAATTCAGAAACTATATGATGGACTGTACTTGGCGATATTTTGATAAAAGCAGAATATATTGCAAAAAACATTGTCAAAGTTGGGGTTTTGAGCCAAATTTCTCAAAGCGATTGAGCTTGGATTGAAAATAATGATCATATTGAGAAAATAATTGTTCATAAATGAAGTTCTAATAAATTGATTGAAAAATGATAAATTTAAAAGTTTTTTGACATATTTAAATGGACGAAATTTTGAAATAAGTTGGCAGATGAATTTAACCAACAAACTCGGACAAGACATTAGTTTGTGCTATGTACATACACCAAGTTACATGCAAATCGGTTTATAAATACGCTCGTTATTACGTGAAAATAATCAGATCATTTTAAAATGTCAGCCATACTAAAAATTCAAAGTGCTATAACTTAGCCATTTTTTAAGAGATAGACAAAACAAAAAATGCATCTTCCGATTTGTGTATACCTAATTTTAAATTTAAAAAAGAGAATATTGCCCAGTTAAACTGATGGCATTGAGTTCACAGGCTACGCATATTAATTATACATTATACATACAGCGTTATTAATTATACATACAGCGTTATATTTTTAAGGTTTAATTCCGCTGGAAAAAAAATTATTTGGGGGAGGGGGGGGACAGCGACAGCTCCCTCCATTTCCCCGTTTTATACTTAATCATTGAACTTCCTAATCTAAACAGGGATATGCTTTATCATATAAAAAATCTATATCGAAAATTCAGAGCAAATCGGAAAATTCTTAATAAAAACCCATTTATATAATTTAAGAGGAGTTATCCCCCCCTTTTATACTTAACCATTAAACTTCCAAAACTATTCAGAGACTCACCTTATCAAAAAGAACCTACATGTAAAATTAAAAGCAATTCGGACAATACTGCAGGAAAACCCATTTATCAAATTTAAAAGGGGGAGTAATCGAAAATACCCCCTTTATACTTAAAAAGCGATCCCCACAGCTAATTAGGGAAGCATCTTATCACTATGAACCTGTATCCAAAAATTGAAGCAAATCAGTTAATTCTGCATTAAAAAAATAACATTCTGCGCATAAGAGAAAACATTTAAGGATGTATTCGAAAAAACGCTTTTCCACCTTCAATAGCTTGAAATTTTCTGATACAATTTCAGACATATTTTTAAAAGTAGAAATACGAAACTTGCTGGGGGTATTTTTGAAGAGACGTATAAGTTGCCGTGTGATGTCATTTTGCGCTCAATTCATTGGAATTCAATTTCTAAACAATTATCTTCTCAGTATGACTCTTTTTTTCGTTCACAAATCTCCCGCTTCGGAAAAATCGGTTCAAACTGCCATTTTTTATTGCTTTTTTTGCAATATTTTCTGCATTTATCAAAGAATCGACAATCACAGCACCTTGTGTACTTTCTAAATAAGACAATTTGCCAGTTTGATGCATGTAAGAGCAAAAGTGAATTTAAAAATAAATCAGAAAATAAACAATTTGAATCGAAATACACCCTTAAGTAAATTAAGAGGGGTAATCCCACCGATCCTCCATTTATACTTACCCAATGAATTCCCAAAACCAAAGGGGGAAGCGCCTTACCAGAATGAATCCATATCCAAAATTTCAAGCGAATCGGTAAATTCTGTGTGAAAAGCCCATTAATATAAATCAAGGGGTAGGGCATTAGATCAACCATTCCCCCTTTTTATATTTATCCAATGAACACCTAATACTAGTCACGGAGGCGGCTCATCAGAATGATCCTATATCTAAATTTTGAACAAAAACTGATAATTCTGCATGAAAAACCCATTTAAATCAAATAAGGGGAGGTGCATTAGCCCCCAGTTCAATCTCTTAAGCATAATCGAATGAACGCCAAAAACTAATCAGGGAAGCGCCTTATTAGAATATACATATATCCAAAATTTCAAATGAATCAGATTTTTTTTTTATCATGAGTTATCGCATTACGCACGTACGCACATACATACAGAATGGACGGGCACATAAGCTCTCAGGCTTTGATAGCCTGTGAGCTAAAAATACACGGCCGCTTATACATCTCTTCAAAAATCACGTCAACAAATTTCAATTTTTTACTTTTACAAATGAATCGTAAATATTTCAGAAAATTATGAGTTATTGAGGGTGGAAAAATATTTTTTTGAAACACCATTAAGGGGGTTGGTCAGTCAACTACCAAGTTCCCTTCACTAATGTAAAGTCTATGGACCTTTGATGCATTCATATATTTGAAATATATCCTTGGGAAATTAATATTTTTATTTTTTATTTTTTGTATACACTTCTTAAGAGATATCTCTGTTTTTATTAGTTTTGAAGATTTTTGTTAAGTATTACTTAATTTTTTATGAAGTATTAAAATTTTACTCACAGTTCACCACCTTTTAAGGGTGTATTCGAAAGAATATATTTCCCCACATTATTACGCAAAACCGATTTCTTTTGCGTACCCGTGTAAATTAATAAAAAAATGCTATGAATGTTCTGTTTTAACGTGATCGTAGTGAAATTCAGTCATTTACAACAGTTTCAGTACATTTGAAATAGTGTAATATCCTTAAAATACTCTCCAAACAATTTTACCCCATATACCGTAATGTAATTGAATTATTTTGACTGGCCTTGTAAATGAACCATTAACCGTAAGATATTTCATATGCAATATCAAACATGCTTTGGAGATTGTAAGTAAGCTTTATCAATTACATGAAAATCCGAGTTTACGGGAATTACAATGTGGACAGACGACCTAGACGTGTAGACGAATAGACAAACCGAATGCATAAGACCTTTTCAACTTTGTTGGAAAGTGTCAAAAAAGTACATAAATAAACCTTAGAGGTCTGAAAAAGTATTAAAAAGGCCGCAACTGATTTGTAAATTTTCTTGTTTATATCAGTTTTATGCCTTTCTTAGAAAGAAACTGATACAAACAAGGCGAGCTTTGAAAGGAAATGGCATTTAGGTAATTAATTATAAAAATATTAAAGAAAATTGCTAAAATAATACAGCCGACTTAATGATAGTATGAAAAGTTAATGATTCAGAAAACTCGATTCTCCAGAAATGAAAAGAATATCTAATTAAGCCCATTGGAACTATAATTAAATGTACGATTATCGACGTAATTATCTGTAAATGATTATAGTATATTCACTTTAATTAATTGATTAACACACTTAAACTGAAATTTACCTGGAATAATTACAATATGTCGAAAAACTAATCTGTCCAAAATATATTATTTATGTGATTATTTGATTTAAATATGCAGTAATTTGCATAAATGCGATTACATGAGCGTTATGTTTGTATTATATGTCGTATTATTTTCTAATTATTCATTTATCGCTTAATTAAGTTTTATCTAGATTAGTTTCAAGATAAAAAATAAAGATGTAATGTTGTTTCTCCAAATGAAATCAAAAGCTATAAAATTGATATTGCGAGATAATGGCAAAGATGATATATTTAAGGGTGTATTTCGATTCAAACTGCTTAATTTCCGATTTATTTTTGAATTCATTTTTTCTCTCATACACATCAAACTGGCAAATTGCCTTATTTAGAAAGTACACAAAGTGCCGTGATTACCGATTCCATAATAAATGTAGAAAATATTGCAAAAAATGCAATCAAAAACGGCATTTTGAACTGATTTTTCCGAAGCGGGAGATCTGGGAACGAAAAAAAGGGTCATACTGAGAAGATAATTGCTTATAAATCAAATTCTAATGAATTGAGCGTAAAAAGACATCACACGACACCTTATACGTCTCTCCAAAAATCCCCTCAGCAAGTTTCATGTTCCTACTTTTAAAAATGTGTCTGAAATTGTATCAGAAAATTTCGAGCTGTTGAAGGTGGAAAAGCGTTTAGGGTGTATTTCGATTCAAACTGCCTACTTTCCGATTTATTTTTGAACTCATTATTGCTCTCAAATACACCAAACTTTCAAAATCTCTTATTTGGAAAGTACACAAGGTGCTGTGAAGGTCAATTCTTTGATAAATGCAGAAAATACAGCAAAAAAAAAAAAAAAAAAAAAAAAAAAAAAGCAATCAAAAACGGCATTTCGAACCGATTTTTTCCAAGCGGGAGAGTTGAGAACGAAAAAAGGGGTCATACTGAGAAGATAATTGTTTATAACTCAAATTCTAATGAATTGAGAGTAAAAAAACATCGCTCGGCACCACATACATCCCTTCAAGAATCCTCTCAGCAAATTTCATGTTTCTACGTTTAAAAATGTGTCTGAAATTGTATCGGAAAATTTCGAGCTGTTGAAGATGGAAAAGCGTTTTTTCGAATACACCCTTAAGGGTGTTCTTAACTGCCTCGCTCAACAAGCGCAAAACGTTTTGACACATTTACAAATTCATTTTTTAACAGAAGTACATGAGATTGGAATACCTGACTATGGAAGCGATTACGAATCGAACATATTTTTCCATTTACGCATAAAAAACATTTCGTATTTATTTACTTAGAACAGGTGTCACAAATAAAAAATTAAAAAGTTGACATGTTTCGGTTCATTCATAAGAACCGTATTCATAACACATAAAATCAGTAGAAAACTAAATAACACTGGATATAAATATAATTTAAAAACCCAAAACACAAAACATTGCGCCCCCTATGATCGTGAATAGCCATTGCCACCGCGGCATATAAATATAATATATTTTGATCATATATTAAATTTAATATGTATAAAATTAATATTAATAAAAGTAGAAAACTAAATGACACTGGATATAAATATAATTTAAAAACACAAAACACAAAATATTGCGCCCCCTATGATCGTGAATAGCCAATGCCACCGCGGCTCCCCCTATTAGACTCACCCTCTAAATATTTATTAAGTAATTCTAACCACAAACTCGGAATGTCATAAGAATAAGAATCATTACAAATCCTATCCCTCCTAGAATATATCTCTATGGATTCACGGATGATTGATTTTCGGAATAAACTTGAAATGAACACTAATCTACTATCTTTAAAACAAATTTTAACCCCCCTCTTTAAAAACAATCTTGATAACGCAGTCTTATCCCTACTAGATTTTATGTCACTTTCATGCTCTTTCTTTCGAACCCCAAACTTTCTACCTGTCATACCGATATAAAAATTAATATCCCCCCCTTCATTCTCATATGGAATTTCATACACCCGCGCTAGATCATCCTGTGGAACCGGATCAAAAGCTCTGTATAGAAGATGTTTTAACTTAGGAGGTGGCTTAGCAACTAATTCTATTTTAAACTTTTTTAGTTTAGCTTTAAGCCTCTCAAAATTACCCTTTATATAAGGAAACGATAGTCTTTTAACCCCAATCTCTTCCCCCTTCTCACATGCATTATCAACCAAATTACAATTAACCTGAGAATTATTTTTACCCCTATAATTTTTAACCAATTTATTAATTTTATCCTTTTTGTAACCATTCAACTTAGCAATATTAAAAATATAATTCAACTCCTCATACAAAAATTCATCAGAACAAATAATAAACGCACAATTAACCATGAACCGGAATGTAGAAAATTTATACCCAAAGGGTGAATACTCAGAAAATGGAATAATATGCTGACTAGCTATATCCTTCCTGTAAACTTTCCTTTTTAACATAGAACCCTCCCTAATAAGTGACACCTGTTCTAAGTAAATAAATATGAAATGTTTTTTATACGTAAATAAAAAAGGTGAAGTGATTTTTTTTTAGTTTTTAGTTTTGAAAAAACGAAAGCTAACAACAGTTTTAACATTATATTTTTCCATTTTATGATAGTTAAATTACCTATCCAGTTCTGAGCTATTTCGATCAAGTGATCAACCGTTTTTCTACTGCATTTTGACTGGTTTTTCTGCTTTCGTTAGGAAATGTGCTCAAAAATGTCAACTTTGACGACTTGTTATAATAAAATCTATTGTGTTAAAAAAAAAAAAAAAAAAAAAAAAAAAAAAAAAAAAAAAAAAAAAACAGAAAATTGAGTGTAATTTGGCAGTTTCTGAATAACAACATCTGCTATTTTCATGCATTTCCGAACAAAAATAAATTAAAGCATGTGTCACAAAGTTACCCTTTTTGATTTAAGAACACCCTTAAGTATTTTTTTTCGTAATGGAATGGAAAACAGTTGGTTTAGTCAGTTTGTTCAAGAAAATACATATAATTTTCCATACTATATCTCCACAGTTTTCTTTTCTTTTCTTTCTTTCTTTCTTTTTCTTCTTTCTACCTTCCTATCTTTTCTTTATTTCTTTTCTTTCTTTCTCTTTTTTTTAAAATTAGATTTTGAACCTTGAGACCTGAAAAAGTTAGAGTTTATTTTTAATTATTACTAGAAAAAAATAAGGGCACAAATGGCTAGTAAATTTTCTTGTTCATATCAGTTTTAACTTTCTTTAAAGAGAAATTGATACAAACAAGGCGAGCCTTGAAAGAATGTGGCATTTATGTAATTAATTATAAAATTATAAAAAAATTAGTAAAATAATACACCAGACTTAATGATAGTATGAAAAGTTAATGATTCAGAAAACCTGATTCCCCAGAAATGAAAAGAATATCTAATCAAGTCCATTGAAACCATAATTAAATGTACGATTATCGACGTAATTATCTGTAAATGATTATAGTATATTCACTTTAATTAATTGATTAACGCAGTTAAACTGAAATTTACCTGGCATAATTACATTATGTCGGAAAAAATAATCTGTTCCAAAATGTATTATTTATGTGATTATTTGATTTAAATGTTCAGTAATTTGCATAAATGCGATTACATGAGCGTTGTGTTTGTATTATGTCGTATCATTTTCTAATTATTCATTTATCGCTTAATTATGTTTGATCCAGAATATTTTTGAGATAAAAAGTAAAGATGAAATGTAGTTTCTCCAAATGCAATCAAATGCTATAAAATTGGTTTCACCAGATAATGGCAAATATGTTATATTTAAATATTTTTTCAGAGTGAAATAGAAAAAATACATGTAATTTTACTTACTGTATCTCCACAGATTTCTTTTCTTTTGAATTCTTCTTTCTTTTTCTGTTTTCTTTGTCTTCCTTTCTTTTCTTTCTTTTTTTTTTTCCTTTTTTGTAGATTTTAGTCTATTTTCAATTTTTTTAATTTTCAGTTTGTTAATATAAATCTGTAACTGAAATTAAAAAAATGTACATTAATAAACCTAGAAAACACGAGTTATTTAATTTAAAATTGAATAATTATAACAACACCTCCTCCCCCCAAAGAGAAAAAAAAAGTTTGTTTTTCAGTGTTTTTATGTTTTTAAATTGTATATTTCAAGTTTTTTTTTTTTTTTTTTTTTTTTTTTTTTTTTTGTTTGGTGTTGAGATGCGGAAAGTGCTAATTCTGGCTAAATATATACTTTTGCTAAAATATATTTAGCCAGAACTAGCTACATACTATAGAATTATACATAATATCTAACATTTAAACATTTTTCTTAATATTTTCAAAATATAAATTTAATGATACACATAATAGAATGAATAGATACATTAAAATTAAGCATAAATCAGTATTTCTGTCCAGACAAATTCAAATTTATAAACGCTACTTTTAGCCATATATTATTCGATTTATAACGACGTAACGCATATTTATCATTCCGTCGCATTTACTTAAAATTTGCTTTCGGTTCTTTATCTTGAAAGTTTGGTGAAATTTATCAGTGGTTTTAGAGCACAAATCCTCGTTTGCTTGTTTTGTAGGAACTTTGCTGCCGACAGCTTGACATGAGAGATATACGACTTAATCTGAAACACGTGGTTTGCCATTTAAAAAGCCCTTTTTCTTTGATGATCCGAAGGATTAAGCTGAAGAATTATTTCCCTTTAGCATTTTTCTATTGTGAGATGAGGACTGATATAAACTAGCGGATATAAAAGCAGTTTTGAGTCATATTTAACAGTATCAAGTGATCGCTTAAAGCTGATGGCATTTTATTTATTTGAACTGATCTGAAATGTGATCAATTTATTGTACAGTTGGAAGTAACTTTTGAGTTTTATCAGAATTACGGCATGGTTTATAAATGCCAATTTATAGATCAGTGTATTTCTCTAAACTTTCAAAATTATGGAAATTTAGAGAAAACGACTATGTAACGACTATATCAGTTGCAAACTGATCATACTTATACAGGGTGTTACTAAACTTAACTGAAAAATTCGAAGGAGTGATAAGCGGCATCAACACTGTAAAAAATATCCGTTAATATACTCAAACTTTTCCCTAAAAATTACGGAATAGTTTCATTTTTCCGAAAAAAAAAAACAGAAGAATTTCCGTATTTGACATTTTGGAGTTACTAATCCCGTTAAATAACGGAAGCGTTCCGTTATTTTTGTCAATTTTCCGAAAACAGTAGAGTTTAGTGGTGCCATCTACCAGGAAAATAAAAAAACCTTATACTGAGTTGATGTTTTTTAAACAATTTGCTAGACTATTTCTCTATAGCATTCTGTTTTAATAATAAAAAGCTAACGTATTTTTAAAATATTAAGAAAATATTAATAATTAAAAAAATTAAAAAAAATATTAATTCTTTTTAAGTTTGAAATAGCTGAAAGGGAAAGTTGATTGTGATTTTAAAATAATTTGTAATTTATTTTTATCATATATATATATATATATATATATTAAGTGCGTTGGATATTTTGAAAAAAGTGGAAAAAAATTCTTCTTTTAATTTTAATATATATATTTTTTAATTTATTCAAATTAAGAAGTTTGCACATAAAATTAAAAATATATCGAAATATATTTACCGAAATTCTTATAATTTTGGCGATTACATAAGTTATAAAAAATCAATAACTGAAATTTATTTTATAACCCATTGTAGTTATCTTTGAGTTTACCTTAGATCGTCATAAAATAATTTGTTAAAATGCACGGGTTTTTTTTCTTTCTTTTAGTATGTTAGTATTTTTTAAAATAAATAAATAAATATCAATAATATTACAACAAAATTTTAAAAAATTTCCAAAAAAAAAAAAAAAAAAAAAAAAAAAAAACGGAAACAAAATTTTTAATAAATTCTTTCATGCATGTAGTATTTTAAAGACAAATTTTTATGCATATAAAGCTGAAATTAATAAGCTAAATATTCGAAATTATGGAAATAAAATCGAAACTATGCAAAGAAATTATGGAAATTAAGAAAGGTAATTTTGGGGATTACATATGTTATAAAAAATCAATAACTGATTTTTATATATATATATATATAACCCACTGTAATTATCTTTATTGAGTTTCTTCGATCGTCATAAAATAATTTGTTAAAATGCACGTTTTTTTTCCTTTCTTTTAGTATGTTAGTATTTTTTAAAATAAATAAGTAAATAAATATCAATAATATTACAACAGAATTTTAAAACTTTTCAAAAAAAAAAAAAAAAAAAAAAAAAAAAAAAAAAAAAGGAAACAAAACTCTTAATAAATTCTTTCATGCATGTAATATTTTAAAGACTAGTTTTTATACATATAAAACTGAAATTAATAAGCTAAATATTCGAAATTATGGAAATAAAATCGAAACTATGGAAAGAAATTATGGAAATTAAGAAAGGTAATTTTGGGGATTACGTATGTTATAAAAAATCAATAACTGTTTTTTTTTTTTTTTTTTTTTTTTTTTTGTATATATAACCCATTGTAATTATCTTTATTGAGTTTACCTTCGATCGTCATAAAATAATTTGTTAAAATGCACGGTTTTTTTTCTTTCTTTTAGCATGTTGGTATTTTTTTAAATAAACAAATAAATATCAATAATATTACAATAGAATTTTAAAACTTTTTCAAAAAAGAAGGAAATAAAACTCTTAATAAATTCTTTCATGCATGTAATATTTTAAAGACTAATTTTTACATATATAAAGCCAATATTAATAAGCTAAATATTCGAAATTATGCAAAGAAAATCTATAAAACATTTATAATTATCCATTCAATAGAAAAATATTATCTCTACAAAAATGAACCTGCGTTCAAAATCTTATCTTTACTTTACGAAATGTATCCGAAATAACTAAAGATATTTAAAAGGGCCGTTTGAATAAACCTGGTGTAATGGTATTACACTGCAAGCTACGACACAAGAGGCCCCGGGTTCGAATCCCATGGAAAGTATGTAACATTTCTTCACTGTTGTTTAAATTAATTGTGTATAATGTGTCCTTGATATTAACGTGTCTTTGAAAAGTAAAGAATAAAAATCACAAAGATGTTAGTTAGTCCTTGAAAAATTCTTTTAACTTTTCAAACAAAAATTTTTACATAAGGAAAAAAATTAAAAAAAAAAAACGGAAATATTTTGTGAAAAAACGGAACTATTTCTGGAATTTACGGAAACTTTTTTCCGTTAAAAAACGGAAATAGTACTGGCGTCTAGATTACCAGTACTATTTCCGTTTTTTAACGGAAAATTTTTTTACAGTGAAGTGTATTAAAAATTACTCTAGATTAAAACATGGAATCGCAATACATTAATGCTACAGGTGTACTATAGAGTGAATACATTTTAACAGTTTTAATAAATACTGTTAAAACGGAAGTGTTTATAACGAAAACATGTCTAAAACGGAAATATTCCTTGTCCCGGCGAAAATTTAGTTTCATTCTGATATTATGAAAGCCAAATATAAAACTTGTGCTGCAATATTAGAAAGAAAAAAAAAAAGAGATAATTTTTGTTAAATGAAATGATACAAAGCAAGTCTCAATTCTTTACAAAAGATACATACTAGCTATCTGCATGGGCCGATTTCCATTAATGGCATTTGGGCCGGGTCGGGTCCGATATTATTTTTTTTCTAAAGATTTGGCCAGGCCAGGCGTGATCACTATCCTTTCGGCCCAGGCTCGGCCACTTTTTCCCTGAAGGATCAGGCCGGGCAGGCCTAACTTATTTTTTCCGTACGAAGTCGGAACTCATTTCATTCTTCCTAGCCTTCACGGACCAAAATATTTCGTCCCAGTTGAATCAAATCTTATGAAAATCATTTTCTCGACGTGGCCAAGTTTGTTCAAAATTCAGTAAAATTTGGCTTGGTCCAAAAACTTTTACAGACAAGTTGGAAATTGCAAGTGAAGCGTATCAAATGAGGTGCGTTCGTACCATAATGAGGTTTTAAAAATATTCAGATCTTGCTGTCATAGTAGACAGTACTTCGGATGCAGTATAGTGGCCAAAATCTTTTTTGTGTTCCTGTAAATATACAGGAAGTAACTTTTATTACACCTTAACAACGCATATCATTTTCATAAAATGCGAAATAGTTTAATATAAAACACACCCCAAACAATGTTCCCCCGTATAGCATTATGTAGTGGAATTCTTTTGTGTGGCCCTGTAATTTAATAATAAATGTTCTTTAGAATGTATATTTTAGTATATATGTATACTTCATAGGTTCATGTCAATTCTCATATATTCGAAAGAGCTTAACATAATTAAAATGTACTTGAAACTATTTCTTCCTATTGACCGCAATGTAACGGAATTCTTTTCACTGTCTCTGTAATTGATCTATGCATTCGATTTTCATAAAATTTGAAATGACTCGACAAAATTATGTAATTATTATATATTTTAAATTTCAAACGATTAAAATGAATTTGATTCTTTTTTCCCCATTGACAGTAATGTAACGGAATACTTTTTATTGTCCATGTAATTGATCTATGCATCCGGTTTTCATAAATTTGAAATGATTCAACAAAATTATTTAATAATTATGTATTTTAAATTTCCAATGATTGAAATTTATTTGAAACTTTTTTTCCCCATTGACCGTAATGTAACGGAATACTTTTGATTGTCCCTGTAATTGAACTATGCATTCGATTTTCATAAAATTTGAAATGACTCGACAAAATTATGTAATAAATATATATTTTAATTTTCAAACGATTCGATTGGGTAGTTTTTGCTTTGTTATATGCGGACAGATAGACGGATGGACTGAACGACAACTATAAGGTGCTACGTATTTACATAATTACGAACGCACCTAAAAAAGGGCATACACTTTTAAATCGCCATTATTCTACAATTAAACATTAAATTTATTCTTTTTAAAGAATCGTAGATTTCTAGGCATGTTAAAATAGAGTTAAATGCTTGAAAAAAAAACCTGCCTAATGACTGAATATTCTTTTAAATTGAAAAGTGGAAAATATTTTAAATTTCTTTTAAGCTGTTCATCCATGCAAAAGGAATTCAATAATACGCTAGAAACATAAATATATATTATGCATTTACTGCTTAGTATAGCTTAGCTATACTAACAGAAGGGAACTTGTCTATAACGAATTATTTTTTTTTCTAATGCGATTCCACCATTGAAGATTTTACTTTTACCATATGCCAGTTTTTAGATTTTTATGTCTCCATTACATAGAATATGGATTAATAATATTAATGATAACTGAAAAATTTACATACAACAAACAGAGGTTCATTAAAAACATAAATATCGCAGCTTATGCATAAATGAAGCTTATAAACATGAAAAAAAAATATATATATACTAATATAAGTTTTTTTGGTCAGAATAAATTCCATGCGAGTAAAAATCAATGTTCTCCAGAAATTGAATCGGGCCGGGCTCAAGCCGAAATTTTAATTTTTATAACGGGCCGGGTCGGGCCAATATTTTTGTTCGTTCGACGGGTATGGCAGAATTTGTTTCGGATCGGGTCCGGGCCTGGAAATTCCGGCCTATGCAGACCTCTAATACATACCTTAAAATGCTTACACAATCTAAAACTTAATAAATAAAAAATAACTCTATCTTAAGGGTGTATAAGGGGTATATATTAATGTATTTATTCATTCTATTATGTGTATCATTAAATTTATATATTGAAAATATTAAGGGTGTATTCTAAAAAACGCTTTCCCACCTTCAACAGCTAGAAAATTTCTGATACAATTTCAGACACATTTTTTAAAATAGAAAATGAAACTTGCTGAGGGGATTTTTAAAGAGAGGTATAAGATGCCGTGTGATGTCTTTTTACGCTCAATTCATTAGGATTTGATTTATAAACAATAATCTTCTCAGTATGACCCTCTTTTTCGTTCACAGATCTCCCGCTTCGAAAAAATCGGTTCAATTTGCCTTTTTTGATAGCTTTTTTTGTAGTATTTTCTGCATTTATCAAAGAATTGACAATCACGGCACCTTGTGTACTTTCTTAATAAGACAATTTGCCAGTTTGATGCATATGAGAGCAAAAACGAATTTAAAAATAAATCGGAAAATAAGCAGTTCGAATCGAAATACATCCTTAATGCGTATACTAACGTCGAAGTCACTCAATTGGTAGAGCAATGGCAATTGATGGTGGTATTAAAAAAAAAATCTAAAATTAAAAAATTTAAAATTTTATGATATATTTTCAGATTTATCTTTAAAAGTAAAAACATAAAAATTACTGACGTGATTTCTGAAGAAATGTATAAGTGGCCGTGTGTTTTAATATTTCGCTCTAAGCTAATTTTGAATTAGAGAATTAATTAAAACTTTTCATTTATAAACAGTTATTTTTCAAATGTGACCATTTTTTTTCGTCCCTAGTTCTCTCGCTGCAGGAAATTCAGCTTAAAACGCCAAGTTTGATAGCCTATTTTGCAATATACTCTACCTTTACCAAAAAATCGACAATCACGGCATATTATATGGTTTTTGAATAAGAGAATTTGCCAAATTGGATGCGCTTCGGAACAAAAAGGAATTTAAAAATATGCCTATAAGAAGTTTGCATTTGAATTTATATTCTTAAGCAAAATATTCGACTCTTGACTTGGCAATTTTTTACTCTATTGGAAAAATTTGAAATCGTATTACTCCTATAGCCGCGAAACGTTATTTGTATATCATTTTGTTTATCAAATACCGTGTGTTTATTTATTTATTTATTTAAGTTGTGAAAGTAAAATTCTATAACAAAAGAGCTATTAATATTGATCCAAATGACAACTGTAATTTCACGAATATACTGCAAAGCAATGGGAATTTTTTAAGAATGTCTTTTTTTTTTTTTCCTCAAAAAAAGAGAAAAAATGCCTCTAAATCCTTGCAGTGATTGTACTTTTGATTCTGAAAACGGGAGATAAAATCTCTTGTGTTAGTTACGCAGTTCTTTCCCAGTGCTTTACTCCATATTTTTATTTCGCTCTGTTTCTGCAAAGATTTTTGTAGCCCGTTTTCTAAATAAATGCATTTTTTTTTTTCAAATGCGTTAAAGTATTTTTTTTTTCAAAATTCTGCCCATAATTTAAAAAAATGCAAATAATTGTTTTATTATTATTATTATTATGTTTAAAAATTTCCATTTATTTGGTAGCATATTGGTGGAATTTCAGATTATTTGGATCAGTGATTCTTTTGTTATAGTATTTTATTTTTATGACTTAAAAAAAAATCACTTTGCATAATAATCACTTCAAAAATAATCACTTTGCAATTTTTCAAATCCGCATTGCTTGGGACCTGAGGCTGTGTTTTTTATATCTTTTAAACATAATTTGCGTGTTGTAGTGCAAACGAAATTGGAAACTACAATAAATGCTTACAATATAATAAAATATTAAAATAATAAAGTTAAAAACTAAAACAATAAAAAATAAGATGATTTTAAAAATGTTTATATTATTGTAAGTAAATGTCAAATAAATGATTAATAACATATAATTAGATATACACCATAAAGAAAAAGTTTTCTTGAATTTTTAAATGCAATTTGCCTCATATAGGTACCCTACTAATTGGTATCAAAATCATGAAATATGGAAATTTTATTCCAGGTTTAGCCAGATTTAATAGTTAAAAAAGCTTGATTTACACGTAAATATATTTGGTAAAAAAGTTTTAATTACCAGAAATATCCGCAATATCTTTTTTTTTTTTTTTTTTTTTTTTTCAGAAATAAATTTTTACACTCTTCGTGAAAAAGCATGAATTCAGTCATATTAACGAGAATTACGTTTAAAATACATACTGAATGACGTAAAAATAAAGCAATCTTGTAAATCTTGTCCCCAAATCTAAACTGAAAATTTCATTCTTTACATCTGTGATGACTCGCAGATTTTAGACGTTTGAAGATATTAGGTTTACGGATTTGAGAGAGTCTACTGCACTAACGAATTTTGTGCAACTTTAATATTTTCTCCCGATAAAGAACAGGTAAAATACAGCATAGATTTACTTCTTTTGTTTTGGATACTTAGGAAATCTGATTTAAAATTAAAATTGTTCATGAAAGACATAGAAAATTATTCAAGCAAAAGACTTAAAAGAATTAAAATTTTCATGATAAAAAAACAAGCATTATTTTTTAATATTTTTGACATTTAATCGGGAAATAATGATAAATTTCGCAAAAGTAATGAAAAAAAAAAATCAAAATTCTTACCTCTGTTTAAGGGTGTATTCGAAAAAACGCTTTTCCACCTTCAGCAGCTCGAAATTTTCCGATACAATTTCAGACACATTTTTAAAAGTAGAATCATGAAACTTGCTGAGGGGATTCTTGAAGGGACGTATGAGGTGCCGAGTAAAGTCTTTTTACGCTCAATTCATTAGAATTTGATTTATAAGCAATTAACTTTTCTGGAAGACCCTTTTTTTCGTTCCCTTATCTTCCACTTCAGAAAAATCGGTTCAAATTGCCGTTTTTGATTGCTTTTTTTGCAATATTTTGTGCACTTATCAAAGAATTGACCTTTACGGCACCTTGTGCACTTTCTAAATAAGAGAATCTGCGAGTTTCATGTGTTTGAGAGCAAAAGCTAATTCAAAAATAAATCGGAAAAAAAGCAGTTTGAATCGAAATACACCCTTAAGAAAGATGCTTGAAGATTTTTCAGTCCCAGAAACATTTATCACTATCTGGGGCTTTATTCATCATTTATTTTTAACCCAAAGATCATTAATCTTTTCTGTTCATCTTTTTGTTTAATGGAAAGCACTTTATTAAAGACATTTAATATAATTTATAAATAGTTTTAAAAAACGTGTTATTAAGGTTATTCTCAAATCCAAACTGGCTACTTTCTGACACATTTTAAAATTTACTTTTGTTTAAAAACGCATGAGATTAGCTGTAAAAAAAAAAAAAAAAAAAAAAAAAAAAAAAAATCGACCCGGGCCTGGCTTAGATAATAAATTTATCCTCTTCAGACCTGGTGTATCCTATAGGATACACATCTTTATAATTTTGTTTTCTCATATATAAATACTATTAAAAAAAGAGAAATTAGTGTGAATGGAGCCTAAGAGATAGCAGAAATAAAGAAAATAGCAATTTGTCTCTCGTAGTACTTTTGCAGTGAGTTACATGATATACAAAAATGGCTTGCAGCAGAAATGCACGAAATGTACAAAAAAAAAAAAAAAAAGAAGAGGAAACGTAAAAATTTTTACTGTGTGTTAAGATACCATTTGTAGACTCCATTAGTAATACAAATTATTAAATATATATTTGTTTTATCTTTTTCTATGTTTTTACAATGCAGAAAAGTAAAATTTAATTTAAAATAACCTAAGAAATTGTTAAAATGCGTGTTTTACAATTCCCCATATATCAAAAAAAAAAAAAAATTATGTACAAAAAATAAATTTTAATTATTTCGTTGTTCAATCTTTCTTAGTTATCAATTAATTAATGTAAATCCATAGCTGAAATTAATAAAAGTAGATCAATAAACCCTCGGGTCTAAAGAGGTTATTCTGAGTTTACATCCCAATCGGGCTGTGCAAACCAATGAAATGAGATCCGGCTCGGCCCAGAGAACTCAACTTCTGCAAAAGGAAGTATGAATCTTAATTTATAAATTATAAATAATTAATTAAACTTAAATGTTAATTAAAGCATCTTAATTTAGTATTAAATCTATATTAATCTATTATTAAAAATATTTTTAAAGAATAACCATGCATGTCTACATTATAAAATTTAAAAATATGACATTGTTCAGATTTTTAATTCTACAAGACATGAAATATGGATAAACAATATTAATGATCCTTCAGACAATTTTATACAAATAGCTAGTTAGCTGTTCATTAAAAATATCTTAGGAGTTTAAAATAAAATTAAAAAAGGCTTTAAAATATTTTTTTAATTAAGCATTAAAACCACGAGTAAGATATTTTTGTGTTTTGAGCCTATTTTAAACCTTTTTTTTTTGTAAATTTATCCCTTTTCTTTATCTGCCTCTCATAGTATTTAACCCATTAGTGCCTAGCGTCCCATTTTTGGGACACTTTAAAAAAAAATAATGTAAGCGCTTTTCACACCACTAAAAATGAGGATAAATAAATACTTTCTTTCTCAAGACAAATTTCTCGATAAATTAAGATAAATGTTATTCTTGTTTAAAAAGTGCGGAAGTGCAAAATTTTAATTTTAACTAAGAAAATAATTCAGGCATTAATGGGTTAAAATTTGAAGTTTACAGTTAAAAAAAAGAAAAAAAAAAGAAAAGAAAAAGAAATAACAGGCTAAAAGAAAATAAATAAAAGTTTTTTATTTTAAAAATGTAATTATGTAACTGAATTAAAGAAAATTTTATAAAACCTTTTCACGCTTCTCGCACTATAGCCAACATTTAAAGTAAGTTTCAACTTCTGAACATAAAGCTAAAAGCAAACTGAAAAAATTCATAAATATTACGAATCCAAAGTTAATCTATTCTTGATTTTTTCTTGTGAAATGCCCACTTTTACAGCTTTTTAAAAATATATCCAGCCTTTATCAAAAAACTGACCAATAAGGCACATTAGACAGTTTTTAAAAAACAGAAACTGTCATTGGATGCTTTTGAAAGCAAAATTGAATTTAAAAAAATCTCTGTCGGCTTGGCCTATAAGCGGAGGTGGATTTCGTAGAGTGCTCATTTCGACAACAAAAAATAAAATAGGATTAGAAATAAATCCAGTTTAACAATTTTATTTGGCGGGTTTTGAAAAAAAAAAAAAACTTTAATTTTAATCTTCTGCAAGAACTAGTTTTATCAGAATCATCTTAAGCGAAATTCGGCTCAAATGCCCATTTTGACAGCATATTTTGAAATAAATTCTGACTTTATCAAAAAATCGGCCACATTATAAAGTTTCTAAATAAGAAAATACAGTCAACTAAATGCGTTTGAAAGCAAAATTGAATTTAAAGATGGAGTCATAAATTAAGCAATTTGTTATTTGAATACATCAACAATTCTTGGATCACGATCGCTTCGGGAAATTTTGTGCGAAGTGCCCACTTTGACAGTTTTTAAAAAATATATATTTTGCCTTTATCAAAATACTGACCAATACAGCACATTATACAGTTCCTAAATAAGATAAAATGTCAATTGGATGGGTTTGAGAGCAAAAATGGATTTAAAAAGGAGTCAGAAAAAACGCAATTTGTTATTTGAATATTTTTTCAATTTTACAATCACAATCACTTCGAAAAATTCTGTTCAAAAGATTAATTTTGGAAGCCTTTTTTAAAATAAATTCTGTCTTTATCAAGAAACTGGCCAATACATCACATTATATATTTTCTAAATAAGAGGACCTTCCATTTGGATGCGTTTAGAATCAAATATTAATTTAAAAATGAGTCAGAATATAAGCAGTTTAGATTTGAGGTTTTTTTTTCAACTACTAATATTGTTTAATTTATTTTTGCTGTAAGAATTGGTCTTATGAAAAATTTGTCAGTATAAAAGTTGTAGATATTATTGAGAGTATGTAAAATAAATTTAATTGGATTTGATAGCTTAAGCATTGTCGAAATTATGGATTTTTTTCTTTTTCCACCGCCCCCCCCCCTTTTGTTTTCGTTTTTAATATCTTTTACTGGCAAGAGTTAGTCCTATCAAGAATTTGTAAGTACAAAAGTTTAAGATAATTTTGAGAACATTTATAAAAAATTTAGTTGGATTTGATATCTTAAGAATTGACAAAGTTATGATTTTTTTTTTTTTCTAAAAACCCTCTTTTTTCGCCCCTTGAGCCCATTTTTAACTATATCAGAAATCTGTCATGCATAAACTTTTGGCCCATTTTTTAGTAGTAATATAAATTTTAAACTGATTCGAAATGATATTTTAATGAAATAGATAGAATGAAATAGATATTTTAAGTAAGCGTATTTTCGGTTTTCACAAAAACTCTCCCTATCCCCCCCCCCCTTAGTCCGCTTTTGCCTATTATCGAAAGACAGATAGATAAACTTTTTTAGTGATAGTAGTTTTACGATCTGGGAGTCATGATCGGTGTACATCTGCAAAAATGTTTCAGAAATTCCAACATAGGAGCGACCGCAATAGGTAGTATTTCATCGAAATTTACCTAAAAAAAAAATAAATAAAAATAATAATAATAATAATAATATCCTGAAAAATGACTGATAAAAAACAAAACACAACTGCCATTAAAACAAAGTGCAACTCTGTAGTTACCGTGAAAATCTGTTAAAAATCAAATCGTAAATCTACAGTTCACAGAGTATATAAAACTGCTTTAGATGAAATCGATGGAATTATCAAAGGAATTTATGATTCCGATTTTCTGACTATTCAGAGAAATTTAATTCAGCAAACATCATTATGCAAGATTTTTGTTTCCTTAACATCCTTATATTCAGATTCAAGAAGCATGTCTCGGATTAAAACAAAGAAATAAAAAAAATTAGTTTTTTTTTTTACACGAAAAATCCCGTAAACTAAGACGACTGGATATCTTATCCATCGCTGTAAAAAAAAAAAAAAAAAAAAAAAAAAAAGGATATTATGTTTATGTATACTGCATAATTTATTTACTATGAGACTACTTTTGGATTTAAGTTTGGGATTTTTTCTTTTCGTGTAAATATTGTATATATATATATGAATTACTCTGGTTATATAATGTCCATTTATCCACATATTTCTTAGTAATTTGGTAATCTGCTTTCTATTTCTCTTCAAACTTCAACTGTTTTTAATAATATGAATGTAAAAATACTGGTTTCATTGGTTCTTTTATTGGTATTGTCTGAATAACTTTGGATGTATTTATAAAAGTATTTATAAATAAATATTCATATATATATATATATATATATATATATATATATATATATATATATATATATATATATATATATATATATATATATATGTATATATATATATATAATATATATATGTATATATGTATATATATATATATATATATATCCTGAAAAATGACTGATGAAAAACAAAACACAACTGCCATAACTGCCAACAAAGTATAACTCTGTAGCTACTGTGAACATCTATTAAAAATCAAATCTTAAATCTACGGTTCACAGAGTATATAAGACTGCTTCGGATGAAATCGGCGGCCTAACAATAAACTCGGGTGTCTTCCTTCTGACATTCAGAACAACTTATGTTTATCTCCTTGAAGAAGAATGATTGGAATCGTAATGAATGAATTAAGAATGGAAGATGAACGAATCAGGGATTGAGACGGGATAAAAATGAATCTCTTCTTTAAAAAAATATGAGATCTGTGATTTCAAATTTGTTTATTTTTGAGAATGCGTGATGATCTTATTAAAACTTTTCATCATTTTTAAGGATGTTCTGAAATATTTCATTTTTAGGTGCGCTCATAATTATATAAATACTTAGATCCAGTAGTCTATAGAGAAGATGTATAGAATTATATAAATCGTCTATAGTCTTTCCGCCTATTTGTATATAACAGAGTAAAAATTACTCAAGCGAATGATTTAAAATTTAATATATATAACATTTCAGAATTTTGTCGATTTATTTCAGATTTTAGAAACATCGAATCAAAATTTAAAAAGCGTTTAGTTAAAGTTTCCTTCATTCTGCTAAATCCCATCATAAATAATTAATTCATTGATATTCCATGACAGGTAGTGATTCTTGATTGACATAGTCATTAAGGGTGTATTCAAAAAACGCTTTTCCACCTTCATCAGCTCGAAACTTTCCGATACAATTTCAGACACATTTTTAAACGTAGAAACATGAAATTTGCTGAGAGGATTCTTGAAGGGACGTAAAAGGTGTCGAGTGATGTTCTTTTTTTATGCTCAATTCATTAGAATTTGATTTATAAGTAATTAACTTCTCAGGAAGACCCTTTTTTTCGTTTTCTTATCTCCCACTTCGGAAAAATCAGTTCAAATTGCTATTTTTGATACCTTTTTTTGTAATATTTTGTGCACTTATCAAAGAATTGACCTTTATGGCACCTTGTGCACTTTCTAAATAAGAGAATCTGCGAGTTTCATGTGTTTGAGAGCAAAAGTGAATTCAAAAATAAATCGGAAAACAAGCAGTTTGAATCGAAATACACCCTTAAAGGATGTTCTCAAATAATTTCATTTTTAGATGCGTTAGGAATTATATACATAGGTAGTACCTAGAGTCATCGTCTTTGGTCCGCCCGTCTATCCGTATATAACAGAGCAAAAATTATAGAACCGAATGGTTTGTAATTTAATATATAGAATGTTACAGAATGTTGTCGAGACATTTCAAATTTTATGAAAACTGAATCAAAATTTAAAAAGAAATTAATAAAAGTTTCCTCTAGTCTGCTAAATTCCATCATACGTAATTAATTCATCGATATTCCATGATAGGTAATGATTATTGATTAATATAGTCATTACACGTCAGATTTAAGATGGAATCATATTATTTCATATGTATGCTTAATTTCCTCATATCCAGGTTCAAGATGCATGTCTCAGACTATGACAAAAGAAAAAAAAATGCATTTGTTTTTTGATACAAAGAATCCCATAAAATAAGACAACTAATGAGACACATCTTATCCATCGCCGTAAAAAAAAAAAAAAAAACAATATCCTGAAAAATGACAGATGAGAAATAAAACATAACTGTCATTAAAACAAAGTATAACTCTGTAGCTACTGTGAACATCTGTTAAAAATCAAATCGTAAATCTATGGTTAAAACTGCATGGGATGAAATCGCCGGCCTGACAATGAACTCGAGTGTCTTCCTTCTGACATTCAGAACAATTTATGTTTATCTCCTTGAAGAAGAATGATTGGAATCGTAATGAATGAATTAAGAATGGAAGATGAATGAGTCAGGGATTGAGACGGGATAAAAATGAATCTCTTCTTTTAAAAAATCTGGGATCTGTTATTTCAAACTTGTTTACTTTGAGAATGAGTGATGATCTTATTAAAAGTTTTCATCATTTTTAAGGATGTTCTCAAATATTTCATTTTTAGGTGCGTTCTTAATTATATAAATACGTAGCCCCTACAGTCGTCGTGTATGGTCTGTCCGTATATAACAGAGCAAAAATTATACAACCGAATGGTTTGTAATTTAAGGGTGTATTTCGATTCAAACTGCCTATTTTCCGATTTATTTTTGAACACATTATTGCTCTCAAATACACCAAACTTTCAAAATCTCTTATTTGGAAAGTACACAAGGTGCCTTAATTGTCGATTCTTTGATAAAAGCAGAAAATATTGCAAAAACAGCAATCAAAAACGGTATTTCGAACCGATTTTTCCCAAGCGGGAGATTTGAGAGCGAAAAAAGGGGTCATACTGAGAAGGTAATTGTTTATAAGTCAAATTCTAATGAATTGAGCGTAAAAAACATCACTCGGCACCTCATATGTCCCTTCAAGAATCCTCTCAGCAAATTTCATGTTTCTACGTTTAAAAACGTGTCTGAAATTGTATCGGGAAATTTCGAGCTGTTGAAGATGGAAAAGCGTTTTTTCGAATACACTCTTAATATATAAAACATTGCAGAAGTTTGTCGAGTTTTTGAAAATCTAATCAAAATTTAAAAAGAAATTAATAAAAGTTTTTTCTATTCTGCTAAATTCCATCATACGTAATTAATTCATTGATATTCCATAATAGGTAATGATTCTTGATTGAGATAGTCATTACACGTCAGATTTAAGATGGAATCATATTATTTCATATGTATGCTTAACTTCCTTATATCCAGGTTCAAGAAGCATTTCTCAGATTAAGGGTGCATTCGAAAAAACGCTTTTCCACCTTCAGCAGCTCGAAATTTTCCGATACAATTTCAGACACATTTTTAAAAGTAGAATCATGAAACTTGCGGAGGGGATTCTTGAAGGGACGTATGAGGTGCTGAGTAAAATCTTTTTACGCTCAATTTATTAGAATTTGATTTATAAGCAATTATCTTCCCAGCATGACCCTTTTTTTCGTTTCCAAATCTCCCTCTTCGGGAAAATCTGTTCAAATTGCCGTTTTTGATTGCTTTTTTTTGCAATATTTTGTACACTTATCAAAGAATTGACCTTTACGGCACCTTGTGCACTTTCTAAATAAGAGAATCTGCGAGTTTCATGTGTTTGAGAGCAAAAGTGAATTCAAAAATAAATCGGAAAACAAGCAGTTTGAATCGAAATACACCCTTAAGACAAAAAGAAAAAAAAATGCATTTGTTTTTTGACACGAAAAATCCCTTAAAATAAGACAATTAATGCGACAATACTCATCCATTGAACAGAAAAAAAAGTCTAAAAAATGACAGATGAAACATAAAACAAACTGTCATTAAAACAAAGTATAACTGTGTAGCTACTGTGAACATCTGTTGAAAATCAAATCGTAAATCTACGGTTAAAACTGCTTCGGATGAAATCGGCGGCCTAACAATAAACTCGAGTGTCTTCCTTCTGACATTCAGAACAATTTATGTTTATCTCCTTGAAGAAGAATGATTGGAATCGTAATGAATGAATTAAGAATGGAAGATGCATGAGTCAGG
Organism: Maratus speculifer; assembly: GCA_964019185.1. Lineage (NCBI taxonomy): Eukaryota > Metazoa > Arthropoda > Arachnida > Araneae > Salticidae > Maratus > Maratus speculifer. Next base: position 79,271,605 of record OZ025289.1, read on the forward strand.
GATTGAGACGGGTTAAGAATGAATCCCTTCTTTAAAAAAATCTGGGATCTGTTATTTCAAACTTGTTTATGTTTGACAATGAGTGATGATCTTATTAAAATTTTCATCATTTTTAAGGATGTTCTCTAATATTTCATTATTAGGTATGTTTTTATTAAATATGTAGTCTCTACAGTCATCGTCTATGGTCCGTCCGCCTGTTCGCATATAACAGCGCAAAAATTACACAATCAAATGGTTTGTAATTTAATACATATAACGTTGCAGATTTTTGCCGAGTTATATAAAATTTTATGATAATCGAATCAAAATTTAAAATTAGATTAAAAAAAGTTTCATTCATCCAAAGGTGTATTCCGATCAAAACCGCTCATTTTCCAATTTATTTTTAGATCCACTTTTGCTCTCAAATACACCAAACTTTGAAAATCTCTTATTCAGAAACTATATAATGTGCCGTGTCTGTTGATTTTTTGATAAATGCAGAAAATAATACAAAAAATGCTGTCAAAGTTGGTCTTTCGAACAGAATTTTACGAGGCGGGAGATCTGAGATCCAAAAAAAAGGGTCATGCTGAAAAAAATAATTGTTGATAAATCAAATTCTAATTAATGCAGCGAGAAATTACATCACACAGCATCTTATACATTACTTCAAAAATCATCTCAGCAAGTTTCACGTTTCTATTTTTAAAAATGAGTCTGGAAATGTATCGGAAAAGTTTGAGCTGTTGAAGGTGGAAAATAATGTTTTCGAATATACCTTTAAATCTCATCATACGTAATTATGATATTTTATGATAGGTAATGATTTTAGGTTGACATGGTAATTACGTCAGATTTAAGATAGAATTATATTATTCCCCTTGTTACTTAATTTAATAAATGTTAAAAAATAAATTGGTAAATGTGTCAAAACGTTTTGCGCTTGTTTTGCAGAGCAACTGAGAACAGCCTTAATAATACTTTGTATTAATATATTTGTTATGAATAAAAAAAGTTCAAAGTGACAAAAATTGAAAAGATTTTTGCTTTGATGCATCATAAAATCATCACCTCTAACAAGAAAGTTTTGCTTTCTAAACTCAATCCGCATTCCCCCCACTGTATATTTCTTAATCATTATTCTCGTCGCAAAAGTCGTTACAAACGGGAACCAGATCATTATTTCTCCTTTCAATCAAATCCTACTTATAGATGGAAAAAAGATACAGAAGATCTTACATCTGTGTCACAAATGGGAAAAATAGCAGAAATTTTGGTTTCGCTCTCCCAAAAATTTAGAATTTCTTTTTCTACTTATTGCTCTGATGAAGTGAAGTGAAGAGAGAAAAGAAAAAATTTCGAAACTTTGCATCCGGTTCGGATTCTTTTCTTGTCTCCAGAATAAAGTTTTTCTTTCAGTTTTTACCTCCTGTTGGTGGCAGCAGCTGGTGCGACAATTTGCGGGCAAGAGTATCGGTAAGGTACCGTCTCCTCTCTATTTGGACGTAACAACTCGTCGGATAACGGAGTGATAAATAAATAAACAAAAATAAAAAAATATTCTGTCACTTCGTCAGATGCTTTCAGGGTTGCTTGGGCGCCATTCTTGGCGATGTTGGGATGATGGAGGTGGCATTTCAAGTGTGTTTTGTGGATTGATTTATTGAAATAACAGAAAAATCAAGAAACATAGTGGGGAAAGTGCAAATTAGAACAAATTAATCTTATATATATGATATTTTATAAGGAAATATTTTATTTTACTTTATTTATTAGTCTTAAACATTTACAGGTTATTTAAAAATTATCAAATAAATTTTGATGTGATTTTTTTTTTTTTTTTTTTTTTTTTTTTTTTTTTTTTTTTTTGGTGTAAGGAATGCTTTGATTAAAAATTTTTTAAATACATGTATATTTTTCCAAGAATGAAATTTTACAGATACTGATACACTTGAAGTTAGAAACAAATGTACCATCACACCACTTTTTAAAATATTTAACTAAAAATTCCCAAATTCCCATTGCTGGGTAAGGGGGCCTTTTATTTATAACTTTCACAATGAATATAAAAATGACGACGCGATTTACGAGTTAATCAATTCGCACTGAGCTTCGCGTACGTGATTTAGTGAGTACTCAGAAATCAAATTCCTTAATACTGGAAAAAAGTAAAAAAAAAAAAAAAAAAAAAAAAAAAAAAAAAAGAACTACGATTTTTGTTTATATATATATAGTGCTAAAAAATGAAAAATTTTATGCATTACGCTCGTCACGCAAGGAATGTTTATTATGAAGGTTCCGTATTTAAGGATGTATTTCGATTCAAATTGCTTATTTTCCGATTTATTTTTAAATCCACTTTTTCTCTTACATGCATCAAACTGGCAAATTGTCTTATTTAGAAAGTACACAAGGTGCTGTGATTGTCGATTCTTTGATAAATGCAGAAAATATTGAAAAAAAAAAAAAAAAAAAAAAAAAAAAAAAAAAAGCAATCAAAAATGGTAATTTGAACCGATTTTTCCGAAGCGGGAGATCTATGAACGAAAAAAGGGTCATACTGAGAAGATAACTGTTTATAAATCGAATTCCAATGAATTGAGCGTAAAATGACATCACACGGCACCTTATACGTAGTAGTAGATGTTATTTTAAATCTTGCAGGAAAACTATAGCGATTAGGCCTAGGTCACAGAGTTTTAGAGAAAAGCGTTTTTTTTACCATTCAATGCTAATTCAGATTTGCGGGCTTCCAGCAAAAGTGTCGAGGAGCGCTGGAAACGTAGCAGAAGTATAAAAGGATTGTCTACATTGGCTATCGCAAAAAGTCGTCGGTAATTAGCCGAGATATTAACCCTTAACCCCTTCGCGACGGGAGACTTTTACGAAATTTTTAATTTATTGCCACCGGTTTAAAATAACAGAAATTTGTGAATTATTGAATCGATTAAAAAAGGGCAAATTTTACAGTATAATTTTACTGGTGGCGATAAAGGAGGATTCTTAACCCTTTTTGCGGCACGTATGCGTGTCGCTCGTCCCCAAGGGGTTAAAGACACAGACGGTTTGGAAATGTCAGGGATGGCTTTTAAAGTTAGATTAGGGGCTGTATATATACAAACTTATTACTTATCAATTGTTTGGCAATTTTGAACCCCTTACCCCCTTACGATATCATAGGTTATCATGCCTCGAACTCTCCCACCTCCTCCATGCTGATATCGTTATCAATGCTTGAAAATAAAATTTTCGTTTTCGTTTTCAATTTTTTTTTTTTTTTTTTTTTTTTTTTACTTTTGCTTGAGTGGGATACAGATACTGTTATACATTTAAATTTTATTGGTTCAAATCAAAAAAAGTGAATAAGATATCATTTTGTTGTTTTTATGATGGCCAATTATGAACATGTGGGATATGGGTCCTAAACAAGAAGGAGGTGCCCTTCTTGGGGATATTTCTAATAAAATCTAACACATAATTACGCCAGGAAATCCAAAGCTCGAAGAAAATCAAGGAAAACTCCGAACGATTAGGCTGATGGCCGCGATTGGGTTCGAACCCAGCATCTGCCGTCTGCTAGTTTCGAAGAACCTCTCAGCTACTGGTGAGGCAAATGTCATTTTGTATGTTAATTTATATTAAGGTAACACTTAAAAGAAATAGCTACTATTTAAAATTGTCCAATAATAACTTTTTGTTACACAGTGTATTCAACAGCACTAAAGACTTCTTGAACTTACCCCTCAGGGGGGGGGGGGGGATAGAATTTCATAAGAACAAAACAGATGGATAACTTTCTTTCCCATAAATTTATTAGTAAACAAAACAAGTATCATTTACAATATGCTTCCCATCTGGTTTATGAAATTACAGTTTAAGTATGTATACACATATGACAGAAGAATATTAATACCAAACGTTGGTTTATTACATATTTTGGAATTCAATAATTTTATAATCATTTAATGATTTAACATTAACTTTATATTTCAATAAAAATAGATAACAGACTGAAAATATATAATATAGTACTTTAATGTGAGATACAAGTTACAAATAAAAAAAGAAAATTTTGATTGAATCAAAGATGATAACGACATCAAAAGCCAACTCATTCCTTTCCCCTACACATATATTCCGATACATGTGTCAGACACCTATTCTCCCTAAAATGATAGCGTTATAAATGAACAGCCCCTAACTACTTTTAATGGTATACTTGTGTATTGCAATGCCCAGTAGCAGTACTTAATCATTAACATTATTTAATCATCGCTTATTAAATTTTATTAATAGATTTAATTAATGTAACTATACAATTATTCTTATATGTATATTATTCAATTATCCAATATAAAATATATTATTGCAATTTGTCAAATATCTCTCACCCTCAGTTTTATTTTTTATTTTTTTAATAACTATTTCGTATTATTCATACAAGACCACCCTTTTCCGCACTCTAACATCTACCCATCCAGCCATCCTATTTAGTATGTATTTTTATATTTATTTTCCATTTCTTAACTTATTATTCTTGTTATGTTTTTATATTTTTTATACATTTTTTTTTTTTTTTACTCAAATATCTATATATTTATCTAAAAATTAAACTTTTAATGTTTGTATTTGAATCTTAAAATTAATTTATGCTGATACTAACTTTATAAATATCCCCTAGATGTTTAAACATTATTCTACTGTTCAGTAAAATATATACATTTTTAAAAAAGGTCAAAAAATACCCAGAAACGTTTAAGTGTAAAAACGTTTTTGTAATTATTCCTTATATTTTCCCTCGATATTCCATGCAAAGGCTATTAATTACTGAAAACACATTTATTCGCCCTACTCTTAATTCTTCAGAATCATGATAGAGCAAGCGAAAAAAAAGTTTACCGAGTGAGAAATAAATCACCCATAGCATCAACGAGAAATTATTATTTCGAATAAAGATTAACGGAAAAACATTCATTTTAAATAACGAGTCAAGTAATAATGAAGTTTCGAAGCCTTCATTAACAAAAGCTAATTGTTTAATTTGATAAATTAAGCAACTTTAATGCACCATTTATATCGGGAACATACACCCAGAAAAAGGAATTGATGAAAACTACAAAATTTAACACTCTTATAAAATTTTAACCACATTTCATCAATTTTATTTGGGTCTTACTATAGTCTTGTATTTTCAATTTGTAATTTAAACAATTTTTTTTTTCAAAATTTAAATTGGTGTGCAGTAGCCATAAGTCACTCACGTAATTTTGTTTAATTGACTTATATATAGCTATAAAGGATGACCATAATTTTTGTATAAAAAAACTTTTCAAATTGAGAAGGATTGATGACGTTATTATTACGTTATTTTGGCACTTCGGATAAAAATTAAAAACAAAAAATCCCCCCCCCCCCAAAAAAAAAAAAAAAAAAAAATCAACACTATTTTTTTTTCATTTAATTAAACAGAATTTTCATTGACCCATATTTAAACGAAAAGATTTGTTGGACCGAACAAAATTTGTTGATTCAACAAAACTTTTTTTCTGGTTGTATATTCGCAAATTAAATAAGTTTTTAAAATATTTTAGGAATTGAAATTATAAAAATTTTAATGATTTTTAATTTTTGCATTTAGCGCCCTGTCACGTCATTCTTTGTAAGCAAGTTTGAAAGCAAACAGTTTCATATACAAATAAAGATTTAAAAAAAAAAAAAAAAAAAAAAAAAAAAAAAAAAAAAGACTATTGTAATTAGCAAACCTGCAGATTCAGGGTCTTATCATTAGCCGTATAATAAACATTTATATTTTAATCATACTTTACATCATATCTCAAATTTCTGCTCAATTTAATTTTTTAATAGGTTTCGGCATATAAAAATCATGAAATTTCTAAAAAAAATGTTATTGCATTAAAAATTTCTTTGTTTCTTTTTTATATTTAAAATAATGTTTAAATCATGTTTCTGTTGTAACTGGAACAGGAAATATTATTTTTTTTTCGTTTTGGTTTGTTGTTAAAGTTTTCAAGCAATGGTTGTTATGGAAATAAGTTCTTATGAAACAGCAATTTTCTTCATTGTGTATTTTTTCACTATTTTCCCTATTTAAACTGTTATAAATAAAGGACTATTAAAAGTAAATTGTCCTAACTTCGAACATGATTTTTTTCAGCTGTTTTACTTTCATTTTGTATCTGCAAATTTGAAAAAAAAAAAAAAAAAAAAAAAAAATACTTTTGAATGCATGATTTTTTTATAGTTACATCATTTTGTTTAAAATTTTTAATTTAAATATTTTTTTATTTAAATTAATATTTTAAAATATTCTAAATTCAAATTAAAGCTTATTTACATTTGTTTATTAAATTGAAAAAAATAATTTTTACAAATAATATTTCGCGTTATAACGATTTTAAATTATTTCAACTTTTTAATAATTTTCAAATTTTAAATTTAAAAAATATGTATATGAGAAGTTTTAACATGTGATTTTGTTTACAAATGACATGCTTAAAATTTTCACTCAATGTATAAATATTACATTAAAATGTGTCTTGGAACCTCTCAAACAATATTCTGCAATTCAGTAAAATTTATATCTTTTGTTAAGGGTGTATTTCGATTCAAACTGCTTTTTTTCCCGATTTATTTTTGAATTCATTATTGGTCTCAAATACACCAAACTTTCAAAATCTCTTATTTGGAAAATACACAAGGTCGATTGATTGTCGTGATTGTCGATTCTTTGATAAATGCAGAAAATATTGCAAAAAAAGCAATCAAAAACGGCATTTTGAACCGATTTTTCCCAAGCGGGCCATCTGGGAACGAAAAAAAGAGACATACTAATAAGGCAATTGTTTATAACTCAAATTCTAATGAATTGAGCTTAAGGGTGTATTCGAAAAAATGCTTTTCCATCTTCAACAGCTCGAAATTTTCCGATACAATTTCAGACACTTTTTTAAAAGTAGAAACATGAAATTTGCTGAGGGGATTCTTGAAGGGACGTATGAGGTGCCGAGTGATGTTTTTTTACGCTCAATTCATTAGAATTTGAGTTATAAACAATTATCTTCTCAGTATGACCCCTTTTTTCGTTCTCAAATCTCCCGCTTGGGAAAAATCGGTTCGAAATGCCGTTTTTGATTGCTTTTTTTGCAATATTTTGTGCACTTATCAAAGAATTGACTTTTACGGCACCTTGTGCACTTCCCAAAAAAGAGATTTTGAAAGTTTGGTGTATTTGAGAGCAATAATGAGTTCAAAAATAAATCGGAAAATAGGCAGTTTGAATCGAAATACACCCTTAAAAAGACTTTACACGGCACCTCATACGTCCCTTCAAAAATACCCTCAGCAAGTTTCATGATTCTACTTTTAAAAATGTACCTGAAATTGTATCAGAAAATTTCGAGCTGTTGGAGGTGGAAAAACATTTTTTCGAATACACCCTTAAAAAAGGACAAAAAATGCCTTGAAAATTTCGTGTGAAAATATTTTCACATTTATTCCTCATAGTTTCCCTCAATATTCCATGAAAAGGCTATTAATTATTGAAAGCACATTTATTCACCCTACTCATAATTCTTCAAAATCATGATAGAGCAAGTGAAAAAAAGTTCACCGAGTGAGAAATAAATCATCGAGTAGCATCAACGAGAAATTATTTTTTCGAATAAAGATTAACGGTAAAACATTCATTTTAAATAACGAGTCAAGTAATAATGAAGTTTCGAAGCCTTCATTAACAAAAGCTAATTGCTTAATTTGATAAATTAAACAGTTTTAATGTATCATTTATAAAGAGAACATACTTTCGCAAATTAAATAAGTTTCGAAAAGTAATTTTTAAGAAATGAAATTATAAAAATTTTAATTATTGTGTTAGTGTGCTGTTACGTCATTCTTTTTTAGCAAGTTTTTAAGGATGCATTCGAAAAAATAGTTTTCCATCTTCAACAGCTCCAAGTTTTCTGGTATATTTTCAGACTCATTCTTAAGGGTGTATTTCGATTCAAACTGCCTATTTTCCGATTTATTTTTGAACTCATTATTGCTCTCAAACACACCAAACTTTCAAAATCTCTTATTTGGAAAGTACACAAGGTGCCGTAATTGTCGATTCTTTGATAAGTGCAGAAAATATTGCAAAAAAAGCAATCAAAAACGTCATTTCGAACCGATTTTTCCAAGCGGGAGATTTGAGAACGAAAAAAGGGGTCATACTGAGAAGATAATTGTTTATAACTCAAATTCTAATGAATTGAGCTTAAAAAAAATCACTCGGCACCTCATACGTCCCTTCAAGAATCCTCTCAGCAAATTTCATGTTTCTACGTTTAAAAATGTGTCTGAAATTGTATCGGAAAATTTCGAGCTGTTGAAGATGGAAAAGCGTTTTTTCGAATACACCCTTAAAAGTAAAAACATGAAACTTGCTGAGGTGATTTTTGAAGAGATGTACTAGATGCCGTGTGTTTTCATTTTTTTCTCAATTCATTAGAATTTCATTTATGAAGAATTATTTTCTCAAGATGGCCTTTTTTTCGTTCACAGATCTCACTGTTGGAAAATTCGGTTCAAAATTCTAACTTTGGCAACATTTTTTTTTTTTTTCAATATTTTCGTTATTTTTCAAAAAATCAATAATAATGGCACACTGTGTAGTTTTTTAATAAAAAAATTTACCAGTTTGATGTGTTTGAGAGCAAAAACGAATTTAAAAATAAATCAGAAAATAAGCAGTTTGGATTGGAACACATCGTTAAGGGTGGATTTCGATTAAAACTGCTTATTTTCCGATTTATTTTTGAATTAACTTTTGCTCTCAAACGCATCAAACTGGCGAATTGTCTTATTTAGAAAGTGCACAAGGTGCCGTGATTGTCAATTCTTTGATAAATGCAAGAAATATTGCAAAAAAAAAAAAAAAAAAAAGCAATCAAAAACGGAGTTTTGAACCGATTTTTCCGAAGCAGGAGATTTGTGAAAGAAAAAAGAGGTCATACTGAGAAGGTAATTGTTTATAAATCAAATTCTAATGAATTGAGCTTAAAAAGACATCACACGGCATCTTGTACGTCTCTTCAAAAATCCCGTCAGAAAGTTTCGCGTTTCTACTTTTAAAAATGTACCTGAAATTGTATGGGAAAACTTCGAGCTGAAGGTGGAAAAGCGTTTTTTCAAATACACCCTTAAAGCATATTCATTGAATATTGCTCATATATATATTTTATTGTTTTTTGGAAATTTTTATGTATTTTCGTAAGCAGGCTTTTAAACAATGCAGTTTCATCTACATACATAGAAAAAAAAGGGAAGAGGGACTATTGTAGTTAGTAAACCTGCAGATTCTTGGTTTCAACATCAGCCGCATATAAATAACATTTCTGTACTTGATAACTCAAATTCATGCGCAATTTAATTTTTTAAGGGGATTCGGAACACAAAAATCTTAAAATTTACTTTAAAAAAAAAAAAAAAAAAAAAAAAAAAAAAAAAAAAAAAGGTTATTGCATTTAAAATGTCTTTATTTTTTCTTGCTTAGAATGATGTTTAAATCATGTTTCTATCTAAATTGGAGCAGAATATGTATACATGTTTTTGTTTTGTTTTGTTTTGTTTTCAATATCTAGTTTTAAAGCAATGGTTATTATGGAAATAACTTCTTGTGAAATAGCGTTTTTCTTTATGATGTATTGTTTTATCATGTCTCTTATTTAAACTATTATAAGTCAAGAACCGTTAAAGATAAAATGCTCAAACTTCGAACATGTCTTTTACTTTAATTTTGATTCAATAAATTTGAAAAAAAAATGTTTGATTTTAAATATATGATTTTTTTAAGCTAAATTATTTTGTTTCAAATTTTTAATTTAAATATTTTTTTTTATTTAAATTAATATTTTAAAACATGCTGAATCAAACTTAACATTTTTATAAATTTGTTTATTAAATTGAAATCAAAATAATTTCTATAATTAATATTTCGAGTTATAATCATTTTAAATTACCTCATTTTAAAAATAATTTCCGAACTTTAAAGTAAATAAAACTATCACAAGTTTTAACATGTGATTTTATTTACAAATAATATGGCTAAACTTTACAAAAAATTTCAAAATTGTGACTCAATAAATCAAAATTATTTTAAAATGTGTCTCGGAGTCCCTGAAACAAAAATATGAAATTCAGTAAAATCTATATATTTTTTTAAAAAGATCGAAAAATATCCAGAAAAGTTCATGTAAAAATATTTTCCCATTTATTGCATACATTTATCCTCAATATTCCATGCAAAGGCTATTAATTACCAACAACACATTTATTCGCCCTAGTCATAATTCTTCAGAATCATGATAGAGCAAGCGAAAAAATAGTTCACCGAATGAGAAATAAATCATCGAGTATAAGCATCAACGAGAAATTATTATTTCGAGTATAGATTAACGGAAAAACATTCATTTTAAATAACGAGTCAAGCAATAATGAAGTTTCGAAGCCTTGATTAACAAAAGCTAATTGCTTAAGGGTGTATTTCGATTCAAACTGCTTTTTTTCCGATTTATTTTTGAATTAGCTTTTGCTCTCAAACACATGAAACTCGCAGATTCTCTTATTTAGAAAGTGCACAAGGTGCCGTAAAGGTCAATTCTTTGATAAGTGCACAAAATATTGCAAAAAAAGCAATCAAAAACGGCAATTTGAACCGATTTTTCTGAAGTGGAAGATAAGGGAACGAAAAAAAGGGTCTTCCAGAAAAGTTAATTGCTTATAAATCAAATTCTAATGAATTGAGCGTAAAAAGACTTTACTCGGCACCTCATACGTCCCTTCAAGAATCCCCTCAGCAAGTTTCATGATTCTACTTTTAAAAATGTGTCTGAAATTGTATCGGAAAATTTCGAGCTGCTGAAGGTGGAAAAGCGTTTTTTCGAATACACCCTTAATTTGATAAATTAAACAATTTTAAAGTACTATTTATAAGGAGAACATATTTTCGCATATGAAATAAGTTTTTAAAAGCAATTTTTAAGAAATGAAATTATAAAATGTTTAATGATTTTTTTAAATTATAGTATTAGTGTGCTGTTACGTCATATTTTGTAAGCAAGATTTTAAGGGTGTATTTCGATTCAAACTGCTTGTTTTCCGATTTATTTTTGAATTCACTTTTGCTCTCAAACACATGGAACTCGCAGATTCTCTTATTTAGAAAGTGCACAAGGTGCCGTAAAGGTCAATTCTTTGATAAGTGTACAAAATATTTAAAAAAAAGGAATCAAAAACGGCAATTTGAACCGATTTTTTCGGAAGTGGGAGATAAGGGAACGAAAAAAAGGGTCTTCCAGAGAAGTTAATTGCTTATAAATCAAATTCTAATGAATTGAGCGTAAAAAGACTTTACTCGGCACCTCACACGTCCCTTCAAGAATCCCCTCAGCAAGTTTCATGATTCTACTTTTAAAAATGTGTCTGAAATTGTATCGGAAAATTTCGAGCTGCTGAAGGTGGATAAGCGTTTTTTCGAATACACCCTTAAGCACTTTCATATACAAACAAAGCAAAAAAAAAAAAAAAAAAAAAAAAAAACTGTTGTAATTAGTGAATCTGTTGATACATAGTCTCAATATCAGCTGTATAAACAACATTTTTATTTCCATCATATTTTACATAATGTCTCAAATTCATGCGCAATTTAATTTTTTTTAAATGGGTTTGGGACACAAAAATTGTGAAATTTTCTAAAAATAAATGTTATTGCATTAAAAATATTTTTGTCTTTTCCTGCTTAAAATGATGTTTAAATCATGTTTGTATCTTAATTGGAATTGGAAATATTACTTTTTTTCGTTTTGGTTTTGTTTTCAATTTCTAGTTTTCAAGCAATGGTAGTTATGGAAACGACTTCTTGTCAAATAGCGTTTTAATTTTTTTTTCACCATTTCTCCTGTTTAAACTGTTATAAGCCAAGAACCGTTAAAGACAAATTGTTCAAAGTTAAAATATGTATTATTCGGTGGTTTTTCTTTAATTTTGATTCAGCAAATTTGAAAAAAAAAAAAAAAATTACTTTTGAATATATGATTTTTTTGTTTTTTTAAGTTGCATCACTTTGTTTGAAATTTTTAATTTAAATATGTTTTTTACTTAAATTTATATTTTAAAACATGCTAAATCAAAATAAAAGTTTAATATTTTTGTTTATTAAAATGAAAAAAAGAATGAATTTCTACAGTCAATATTTCGAGTTATAACAATTTTAAATTACCCCACCTTTTAAATAACTTTAAAAAAAGAGAATTTTTAATAGAGGATTTTGTTTACAAATGATATAGTTAACCTCCAGAAAAAAATTCAGAATTTAAATTCAATAAATAGAAATTATTTTAAAATGTGTCTTGGAGTCCCTCAAGCAGTATTTTGCTATTCAGCAAAATCTATATATTTTTTAAAAAAGGATAAAAAATATCCAGAAAAGTTCGTGTAAAAATGTTTTCGCATTTATTCCTTATATTTTCCCTCAATATTCCATTAATTACTGAAAATTCATTTATTCGCCCTAGTCATAATTCTTCTGAATCATGATAGAGCAAGCGAAAAAAAAGTTCACTGAGTGAGAAATAAATCATCCAGTAGCATCAACGAGAAATTATTATTTCGAATAAAGATTAACGGAAAAACATTCATTTTAAATAACGAGTCAAGTTATAATGAAGTTTAGAAGCCTTCATTAACAAAAGCTAATTGCTTAATTTGATAAATTAAACAATTTTAATGTACCATTTATAAAGAGAATATATTTTTGACAATTAAATAAGATTTTAAAAGTAATCTTTAAGAAATGAATTGTAAAATTTTTAATTACGGAATTTGTGTATTAAAAACATTTATTTATTACGTCGTTTGTTTATTACGTCATTCTTATTCGAAAAAACGCCTTTCCACCTTCATTAGCTCGAAAGTTTCTGATACAATTTCATACATAATTTTAAAAGTAGGAACTTGAAACTTGCTCAGGTGATTTTTGAAGAGACATATAAGTTGCCGTGTCATGTCATTTTACGCTCAATTCATTAGAATTTGATTTATAAACAATTATCTTGTCAGTATGATCCTTTTTTTTTTCGTTCCTATATCTCCGCTTCGGAGAAATCGGTTCAAAATGCCGTTTTTGATTGCTTTTTTTTTTTTTTTTTTTTTTTTTTTTTTTTTCAATATTTTCTGTATTTATCAAAGAATCGATAATCACGGCACCTTGTGTGCTTTCTAAATAAGACAATTTGCCAGTTTGATGCATATGAGAGCAAAAATGAATTTTAAAATAAATCGGAAAATAAGCAGTTTGAATCGAAATACACCCAAATACTAAATACAAATATTACCAAACTACACATCTATTCACCTATTCATAATTTCTGAGAATAATAATGACGAAATAGACAGGGAGAAAAAAATATCTGAATGTATAACAAATCATCCAGTAGCATTATCAAGAAATTATTGTTTCAAATAAAGATTAAAGAAAAAGAATTCATTTTAAGTAACGGTTAAAGCGATATGAAGTTCAGAAAGCTTCATTTGTAAAAGCTAATTGCTTAGTTTGAAAAATTAAGCAAGTTTAATGTCTTATTTATAAAGCAAACATTTTCATCAATTAATGAAATTTTTAAAAGTAACTTTGATAAAACGAAACCGTATTAGCTTTAAAATGGTTCTTAATGACTGTTTTAGTGTATTGTTACATCACAGCTGAGCGTACTATATCCTATATCGAAAGTTGAAACTTTTAAGTACTGGTTAAGGATGTTCTCAACTGATCCGCTCAACAAGCGAAAAGCGTTTTGACACATTTACAAATTCATTTTTTAACAGAAAGTTATAAAATTTTAATGCCTGACTAGGAAAGCGATTTCGAATTGAACTTATTTTTCCATTTTATGATAATTAAATTACTTATCGAGTTATAAGCTAGTTCGATGACGCAATCACCCGTTTTTCGGTTCAAATCGTTGACTTTAACAGCATTTTTTTTACAATTGTTTCTGCTTTTATCAAAAAACTAACGATCACGGTACCTTATGCACTTTCTAAATAAGAGAATTTCCCAGTTTGATGCGTTTGAGAGCAAAAATAAACTTAAAAATAAATCCGCAAATAAGCAATTTAAATTGAAACCATACAAATATGGAAAACTTTTCCTGTAAATCTGTTTCTCCTTTATATTGCTAAGGAGGCGGTGAAGAGATGTTTTTTTTTTGTTTTTATAAGCAGTCGACTTTTGAATGGTAAATGATTTGAAGTTAGAATTTTTTTTCTAATAAATTTGGATAATAATACTATGTATGATAATAATGTATTCGAAAAAACGCTTTTCCACCTTCAGCAGCTCGAAATTTTCCGATACAATTTCAGACACATTTTTAAAAGTAGAATCATGAAACTTGCTGAGGGGATTCTTGAAGGGACGTATGAGGTGCCGAGTAAAGTCTTTTTACGCTCAATTCATTAGAATTTGATTTATAAGCAATTAACTTCTCTGGAAGACCCTTTTTTCGTTCCCTTATCTCCCACTTCGGAAAAATCGGTTAAAATTGCCGTTTTTGATTGCTTTTTTTGCAATATTTTGTACACTTATCAAAGAATTGACCTTTACGGCACCTTGTGCACTTTCTAAATAAGAGAATCTGCGAGTTTCATGTGTTTGAGAGCAAAAGTGAATTCAAAAATAAATCGGAAAACAAGCAGTTTGAATCGAAATACACTCTTAAGTTAATTAGCAATGAGTTAGCTCAGAGAGTCTCTTCACAGTGATTGTAAATCTGTTTCGTTTTCAAACTGACAGATGGAACAAAGAAACATTTCTGTCAAATGAAAATAATTCTGTGTATTAGCATACGTATATCTTATGTAAGAATCACAATATAAGGCAATCTTTTTGTTTCCTTAATAGTAAACGTAGCCTATAATATATTATATATCCTATTTATAATAACCTATAATATATCTGTGCACTGAAAAATATATTTTTTCACCCTCAATAGTTCAAAATTTTCTAATACATTTAAAGAATCATTTTTACTTACATTGAATTCATTATTAATCATTAAAAGTAAAAGCATGAAACTTGCTTATATGATTTATGAAATGATGTATAAGAAGCCGGATGTTTTCATTTATCATTCAATTTATTAGAACTTGATAGATCTTTCCTGTTTTAAAATGCTAAAGTTTTTTTTTTTTTTTTTTTTTTCATTTAAGAGAGAGATTAATTTTGTTTAAATATTTTTATTATATATGTGATAAATGCACTTATGAAATTAGCCTTCATTTTTATTTATTTATTTATTTTAAATAAAATGTGTTAGATTTCATCATTTTACATATCATTTTATACATATCAGTAAAAAAATTATATTAAATGTAATATTAGAAGATGTATCTGAAAATCTTTATGCAATCTTGTAACATCCCCTTTCAAAAAAAAAAAAAAAAAAAAGTTTAAAATATCAGTATTTAAAAAATAGCAAGGATTTTTGAAAATACAACTCTTTTAAACCTTTTTAAAATTTTGAATTAAATATGTAGTTAATTTGAAATGAAGTGATTTTATCATTTGTACCATATTAAAAAAAAAGTTGAAAAGAAAAATTTTCTTTTTAAGTAAAATAAATAAATAAATAAATAAAGTCACACACTTTTTCTTTTTTTGCAAGAGCAATTATTATTTATATATAAGTATATCTCTTGATATAATTTATTTTAATCCGATTATAACAGCGGATAAATAAATTTGAATTCTTTAAAAAGAAAAAAAAAAGCATAATAAACAAGCTATAAAATATTATCCTTTAGTATGATTACGAAATCAGATTCCCTATTAAAAATAAAATGTTGAAAGATTTAAATAAACGTTAAGAGATTTTTATAAAAACTCAACACTTCATTTTAAATAAAAGCGAATGAAAAATGCCCAATACGATCGCAATAAATGCAAAGACAAATTGGTTCTGAATACTCCAGAAAAAGTCACGAGAAAAAAAAATCCACGTGGAATAAATCACTTTAAAGAGTCGGCTTTAAATTATTTCTTTAAAGATTTGAAGGAGAAAAAAAAAAAAACGAAAAAAAGAATGAAACTAAATAGGAACGTTTTTGCTAATGAGCGTCGAGCTAATGAAGTAAGGAAAGATTAATTAATAAAAGCCTCATTAGTTAATTTGATAGCTTGCATTTTGATGAATTATGATTAATTACTATTTTTTTTAATTAAATTAGATGAAGAAGAAAATGCGTATATGCGCATTGACAAAATCAAAGCGTTCATTTGATATTTTTCTAAACCGATAAGTTAAAATTTTGCTGTTCGATTAACTAAGATAACATTTACGAACTTCAAAATAAATTCTGAATAATATTTAACTTTTTAATTTTTATTCTTTTCTTTAAAAAAAAAAATTGCAAATTTAACTTGATTGTATATGTTACTTTGAGAAAGTTATTATTGCTTATGTATATTTAAAATTCGCATAAATAGTCTTACATATTTAGACCAGTTTTTGAATTATTGTTTTTTAATTAGGTAACGGTATTGATTTTAAAGTTGGTAATAAAGGATGAAAATAAGAATTCTTAAATAAATTACTATTAGAAAAGCAGATATTTGAACTATGTAGTGGCTTGGCATAGTAGTGAAAATTTATTACAATCCTATGTTGTCACTTTCATTCCAATTTAAAACTCTCGATTGCCGTAAGTCAGAGAATCTGTATCCTTGTCAGACAATTTCAATAATAAACAGCAAATATTGCTGTTTTAAATTGCTAGCGTTAATTTGGAATAGCAGAATAATAAATTCCACTATATTGGAAACAGAGGTGGTAGCAAATATGCAAACCATGGGGAATAGAAGATTAACCATATTATGTATTTTCAGATGGGTGTATTTGAAAAAATGATTTTCCACCTTCAACAGCTCAAAATTTTCCGATACATTTCCAGACTCATTTTTAAAAATAGAAACATTAAACTTGCTGGGATGATTTTTGAAGTGATGTATAAGATGCTGTGTGATGTAATTCCTAGCTGCATTAATTAGAATTTGATGTATAACAATTATTTTTTCAGCATGACCCTTTTTTTCGACCATAGATCTCCCGCCTAGGAAAATTCTGTTCGAAAGACCTACTTTGACAGCATTTATTGTAATATTTTCTGCATTTATCAAAAAATCAACAAACACGGCACCTTATATAGTTTCTATCAGGGACGTAGCCAGGGAGGGGGCTAAGGGGGCTGAAGCCCCTCCCGAAAGTTTAGAAACACTTTACAAAATTATCGCTATGACAATAAAATAAGCTTTGTTTGTTTTCATCTTCGATTACATTAAAATCAGTTGCATTTTAGCTGTAAAAATATAATTTATTCAATTACAGTTACAGTAATCATATTACAATTAACCATCACAAAGACGTATGATGAAGCCGCTAATAAATCTGGTCATGTTAGAGGCAGAGCCTGATCAAGCTGAAGTTGAGCCCCCCCCTACCTACCCATTTTCGAGGACACTTTCACAAACACTCTCAAACAAACACACTTTCACACACGAGGAGACTTTTACATTTTACGTTTCATGTTTTATAAGACAATATTATTTGAAAATTATTTGATTAAGGAAAAAAAGCCACATAATTTGTGGGCCCCTGAATTGTTGGGCCCAGGGCCAAGGCCCCGAAGGCCCGTGCAATAATTAGGAACTGGTTAGAGGGGTCCATTCTAAAATTTTTCAGAGTATCCAAAAATCAGATACGTCCACTTTGAAAGCCATCTGTTAAATCCTGCCTTATCCAACAGCATGCTGATTCCCATAAGTCGAAAGTATCATCCCAACAAACACTCGACTTACGGCCGTAAGCTGGTTTCATCGCGGCCAAAAAGAGTTACGGCCATTTGTGACTAAACAGTATTGTGCCATAAATGACTCGCCGTCAATTGCGGCAGCGGTCGTCAAGCCGATAACGGATCGGCGATGAAAGAGTTGTTGCGTTTACTTTGCCGGCCAACTCTTAAGGGTCGGTTTCTGGCTAGCATATAACGGCCAACCATCTTGTAGAAAGCAGAGGGCTAATGTCGTTTAATCAGTATTTTTATTTAAAGAGAGGAAATATTTTTTGTCTCCATTTTTTTCAGTCTAAATTAAGTATTTTAAATGTGAGTTTAAAGAGCATATAAAAATTATGCGATATATATATTTAAAACAGTAAAATAGATGGCTTATTTATTTTTAGTTTGGAAAAAAATTGAAATGATTTTAAAAATGTATACAATATTCCAAGTATTTTTTTTTCAGCGGCGCCCTATTATATTCATTATTCGCAAAAAAAAAAAAAAAAAAAAAAAAAAAAAAAAAAGGCAGAAAGAAAGTGAATAAATATTTAAAGTAGATTTATAATAAATAAATAAATAAAAACTCATTTATATTGTGCTTAAAGTAGTCTTTCTCCCACCAATCTCAGTAATTCCAAACTTTCGCATTACATACACATCATTTTTAGCCATAAATGCGTAAATATTTCTAAAATTGACGATTGCAGTATGTCTAAAATTGACTTAAAAATACAATTAATTTCTCTCTCTCTCTCTTTTTCAGGAAAGATCATAATTTTCCTTATTCAAAATGTTTGTTTCGGTGAAAGTAATTAACAAAACGCGGAATTTATTTTTCTATGCTCTAAAATGTACATTAAACGACTTCTTATCTTTCACACATTTTTATAAATTACGAATAAAATTATCTTCTCTGTAAATTATGTATTAAAATGCATATTTGTATGTTTTTATAAACATGCTGGAATGAAATTCACTTGAAAATATTTTCCTTAATATACAAAAGCAAAATATGTCATATTGAATACAATAACAAAAAAATTTCTTTTAAAGAAAAAAAAAAAAAAACCCTTAAACGTTGAACGAATTCCAATTTGAAGAAGCATTTAATAAAAACATCGATTTAAATTCATATTTGTTCGGAAACAAATGAAATTGCAGGAGCTGTTACTCATAAATCATGTAATTGAAAGATGGTTTATATTTTTTAGTAAATGTAAAAAAAAAAAAAAAAAAAAAAAAAAAAATCAGCAATTATTGTTAAATTAGGCATATTGTATCTGTATTCTGAAGATGATACTGCAAGACAGAAGGAAAAATGGTTGTTACGTGAACATAACCGCTTGCATCCGAATAATTTATTTATTTATAAGAAAATGGAAAACTTATTCAATTTCAAATCGCTTTAGTTATCAGGCTAGCCAGTATAATGCCTTTTCCTTTAAAAATGAGTCAGAAATTGCATAATATGTAGCGTTGTTGAACAGAGAATTTTGGCGGTCGCCTTATAACTGAACGAAATCTTTTGTGAAAACAAAACATTATATAAAATTATTTGTATAAATATATATTATATATTTAAATATTTATTAGCAATATTTTATAAGATATAATTCATATTTACAATAGACTCTGTCTAAGACGGAATCTATTGGGACAGAGAAAATTATCCATAATAGACAATATTTCACCTTAGAAAAATTTTACTCTATGTCTATGGATTCACAAATACTTGAAAATCTTTCACAATTAAACTAATTTCCGTCTTATATAGAGTCCGTCTTATAGAGAGTATACTGTATTTGTATTGTTATATTTATTTTGTTAAAAAATTAATTTTTTTAAGAAGATAATTGTGATTGTTAAAAGACATTTTCGTCTCCCCCCACCCCCCTCATTTCCAAGCAGATGATGAAATTTTATAAAAACTTTCTTTATCTTTCAAAAACAGAGGAAAAAAATTCTTGTAACAAAAAAAAAAAAGTTTGAAAAAGACATGATTGAAGACAAAAGTTTTCTTTTGAATACATAATTTATAATTATAGATTTTGATAAATAACAACTAGTAAAAAAATATCCCCCTAAAAACCTTTCTTTCTTCCCATTACACCTTCTAAAAAAATTTGGTGAATAGTAGAAGCAAAAGCAAAAGTGGAGAATATACTGCTTGCGCTCTAGGTCACTATTGCCTGAGGCAAAGATATCGAAACATTGATGATGGGGTGAGGGGATTTCTTGGAATTCTGCGGGGTTCGCACTGCTATAGAGAAACTGGACATACCCTTATCATTCTTCTCTGTACTGTAGTATCTATTTGACATTCAACGACTGCAGAAATTCTCGAAAGAATTCAGATTAGTAATGGTAAGTCTTACCTAGTATGTGTTTATTCATTAAAATTTTATTTGATTATAATCTGAGTTTTCTTTCGCATCATTGTTTTTAACATAAATTCGTTGTAAAGTAATGCAAAATAAATCTATGAGAAATTTTTATTAAACGCAGAATATTTACTTGTGATATATCTGGTGCAAAGAATGTGATTAAGAAATATCGTAAAAATGTGATCATTTTAATTTAGTTAAAGGTTATTCTTATTGTCGCATCTTTTTTCGAAGTAATTAGTTTCATTTTACGACGATGTACACGTATGCGATGAACATATTGCGACTCCTTGAATAGTTTAATATATGTAAAACTTATCCTTATTTTAACAGGTAAAATATGCTTTCTTTTCACACGTTAGTTTAAATTAGCAATAAAGAGCATGTGTTTAAAAATACCACAAAAGCTTGATGATCTTAATTTGTATAAAGTTTATTCTTATTGTTGTTATTGTACCTTGTCGAATAATGATTGATATTTTAAAACCGTGCATGGATATTATTACATAATATTTAATATAGATTGCTTTTATCATATTAACATTTTGTGTAAATTACGAAATATCAAGCGTATTTTTTTTATTCTCAAAGTTTAAAATTTCATCTTTACATTTATTTTTATTGTTAAAAAAATATTACTCCCATAATTTAATGCTCGTAAAATTTCAACTAGTATAGAAAATTTTATTAATTAAAAATAGGATAAAATTAAAAAAAGGAATAAAATTTAATTCAATAAAATTACATAAAATCGTTAAAATAATGATGGCATTTAAAATTACTGCAAAGATTAAAGTATGTTTGTGAGATAATTAAAGTAATGTTTGACTATTGTTGATACTTTACTCTAGCGAAAACATCTGCTGCTAAAGGTTTATCCTATGGGAGCAAAAAATTTAAACATCTCTTTCGTATTTCAATATATATTATGTACCATAATTTCCGGCCTGTAATACGCGAATCAAACAATTCTGTTTTGACCCAGAAATTTTATTTAGTAAATGAAGCCAAATATTTACCGTTATTCCATAAATTACAGTTTATTTAAAATATTTCTGGTTTGAAAAACGATTATTTGGTTAGGGAATTATACGCCGAAAATTACAGTATATATACATACACATATATTGCATTATATTGCTGAGTTCAATCTCTGCAAAGAGTTCATTTAGTTTTGTCATTTTGTTCAGTTTTTCATTTATTTAATTTTTATTTAACTAAAATATTATAATTTTCAAAAACAAAGCATTCTAAAAAAAGAAAACTGCAGAAAAAAATAAATAAATAAAATAAATTATAGAGACCTACCTCAGCTATCCAATGCAAGAAAAAATATTAAAATTCGAACGAGATATTTATCCCCCCCCCCCCCCCCACACACACACACACCTTATGATTAGCATTAACAAGTGTATGTTTTCGTGTGAGTAAAATTTCTTCTTAAGCTGTGAAAGAAAACTCTAAATGTGAAATTTAAAAATATCCAAATGATGCAAATATAATGATCGTTTCTCAGATTATAATTTAATAAAGTTTTAATAAATATGTATATACTAGTAACAGGCTTACTAATAAATGTGAAAATCACATAAAATGAAAAGAATATATATATATATATATATATATATATATATATATATATATATATATATATATATATATATATATATATATATATATATATATATATTACAAATACATGAAATTTAAATGTAGCACACATAACAGATCATATTAACGTTATATAAATTGTTTGAGGGTAAATTCAAAATTTGTTCTATGAAAAATTCTTGTTACAAAATTGTTTAAATAATAAACTGTTTTCCCTGAAAGAAAAAGTTAATAGTCATTCAGTACATATTTCAAAATATACATACATAATTTTTTTTAAACTTTTTTGAAACACAATACTTGGTATAGTGAATTAAATAAAAAACTTATTCTTCAAAATTAAAACTTTTAAAATGTACAACATATAATTTTAAAATTATTTAAATATAGATTCAAAGTTTGATCTATAAAAATATTTTCTGGAAGATTTTTTAAATGATAAATGTTTTACATGAAAAACAATATATTAATTATTATTTAGATACAATTTTCAAACAATTGTGAATTTATTATTTTTAAATTTCGAAAATTTTCAAAACCTACTACTTTGCATATTGAAATTATTAATTAGTTACTTAATACTTTTAAAATCTATATGAAATGCAACTATTTAGAAATGGCATTACACATAAATTTTTAAAATATATAATTGAAAAAAAAAAAAAAAAAAAATTAATAAATTCACTTTGTCAAATAATAAGTTTGGAAATTTTTCAAAAAAGTAAATATATATATAATTCTTTTGAAAAAAATACCTAAATGGTTATTAATATATTTTTTTCACGGAAAAACACTTATCATTTAAACAATCTTCCAAGAAATATTTTTTACTGGCAGGCTTTTAAACTGGCAGGCTTTTGGCTAGTTAAAATTGAAAATACACCAGAAAAGGCCTTTTTAATGGGCAGCTTTTGGCTAAATTTAATACTTACAAACACAAATGTCTGTGTGAGGGTGATCGCCTGGCCAGCCTTTATTTTTAATGGCCTTTAAAAGAAAAATTGTGGTCAGTTTGTGGCTGTCTGATATTTTTGATAAAATGTTAATGGCGCATTTGTGGGCAACTTCTTGTATTGGTGGCCAATTATCTTCTGTCCACATTCTGGCCGACGTGACAGTTTTTTGACGGTGCTGTTACGGCCAAAGATGGCGGGCCGTTATCAAACACTTTGGGCCAACGCTAACGACGCCTATAGTGGCCCACCAGTTATGTGTTTGCTTGAACAAGTCCACATGGACTTGTTCAAGCAGTGACAAAAGTTTTTAAAAATCACCTAAAAGCAAATTTAGCGCTTCAAGAAGCAATTGCATAGTATACCCCATGAAACAAAAGAAAATGACTTCTCCGCATTTGTGATATAAAATTTATCGAGAGGCGTAAAATCTTATTAACTTTTGCTAAGCTACATACATTTGCATTATCTCAGAAAATATTTTGAAAAACACGTGGAAGATGTGTTTGGTATCTGTAGCTTTTCTGGCAGTTGGCAGAAGGTCTCATATGCCAATCTGTTTGTGAGAAGGTTTTTTGTCTGACAAAATCATAGTGAGTTCTTCAAAAAAATTCGTGTCATGATATCGGCTGTAACTTATGTTAAAAATGTCCTAATTGTTTTACATATATATAGAAAAAAATGCAGTAGAAATCTTTTGTAAGATATTTTATTATGCATCAAAACTTCGGGAAGACATTTTCCAAGCTGAAATAAAGATCCCAAGACTAACATTTAGACAGAACAACACATACAAACCCTCAAAATATATCCGAAGAGAAGAGTATCACGGTCTTTATTCCCCGTGTAGAAAATCTTATTGAAAATTTTCATGATGATGTGTCAGTGTAGCAAGTGAAAGCTGAATATGAATTAGGGTGCAAACAAATTATTGACACCAACACAGAGAGCCTAAAAATTTCAGTACTGTAATGTGACGTATTACAATAATATCAAACATTTGTTCACAGTCTTGGTTACAAACCCAGTAACTACAGTCAGTGCTCAAAGATCTTTTAATCATTGAAAATAATTAAATCTTTGCCTCGAATCATTAAAATTTTTGCCGTAAATTATACAAATTACTTTTGTAAGATCAGAAAAAATTTCAAGAATCAACCCCTCCCGAAAGGAAATCCTGGCTACGGGCTTGGTTTCTATATAAGAGATTTTCAAAATTTGGTGCATTTCAGAGCAAAAGTGGATCTAAAAATAAATCGGAAAATAAGCGGTTTTGATCGGAATACACCTTTATGTGTTTTTCAGCTAAAATAAATTTTAATGCAGTGTGTAAATAAAATCAATATTTCATACTGGGACGGATAAAAGTAAGAGAATTTTATGCTGTGATTTATGTGATTTTTGAGACGCAATTAATAGAAATGTTTTTTAGTAGTGTTATACGTTTTTCAATTGAAGTAAATTTTATTATTTTAATACGAAAATGATAAAAATAGCTTTCTCGCACATGCATTATTGGCTCTGCAAATGTAGTTTTACATGCTTACGGGAAAAATAAGTATAATGGATGAGTATAGATAGTTGAATTCGGTGATAAACTTAGAGACTTTGTCGCCAAAATTGGCGAAAGTATTTTAAACCCTACATTTATTTTGAAATTTCCTGAAATCATACGTTTGTCATTTGCGTGAAGTATGATTTTTTCTATATCTCTTTTTAATTATAAGTATGCTATATAATTTTAAAACAGATAGTTTTTACACCTATTAATATTGTTGATGATTATAAAATATCAGCCACAAAACATACGGGAATGTCCATTCAGAAATTTTGTGACTATTCAAGCAAATTTTCATAAATAATCCCAATTATATAATAAAATATATAGTTAAAATAAAAATTGATATAACCAATTAAATACCATCATGTTCAACTCACATAATATTATACCTAATTTGTAACAAAACACATTTTACTTGTCTATAGAATAAATCAAACTTTTGTTATTCTTTTGACATCCCAGTCACAAGAGTAACAAAATTTCAATTAATTATACAGACATGCAAAATACATTTTGTCACAAATTAGGCATATTTTATGAGATTAAACTACAATGATATTTCACCGGTTATATCATTTTTTATCTTAATTTTTTGAATTATATAAGTATGATAAACCTCTTATTGTGATATTCCCTTTTATTTTTAACTAGCATTTTTTCAAAATTGCAGCTTAATTATGTAATAACCGTTATAAAAATGGTTATGCATCGCCAAAAAATTTGACCGCTGTGATTTCTTTGAAAAATGTCCATTCTCGAAAGTTTGAAACCACGTGTGTCTCTTTCGCACTTAGAATTAACCGCCAGGTCGTCCCTTGATGAAATATGCATGAATCCTCCACACCATTCGTAAAGGACTTCAAATCGTAAGTTATGCAGTGATCCGAGCTATAAAAAGACAGCATCTGTTTGTGGGAGATTCAGCGTCAAGTGATCATCAGTTGTTCCCATTGACAGATATTTTATGACGCCATTTCTTTTCTTGTTATGCTAATGCCTACTGAGCGACATATGATGAGTGCGGGTGGATAGTGTGCCCCTTTCTCCCAGAAAAAAGTTTGGATCATTTCTGTGGAGGAGAAAGAGAAAATTGAGTATTAGTCTCAACCTCTCAACTAATGACTTCTGTTAAAATGAGATATCATAGATGTGTTTTTGTAATATGAAGTTCAATGTTATTTAACAACACATCGAAGTTTTTTTTTTTCTTTTTCTTTTGTTGGCTGCTATTTAGGGATAATATGATTTTAGAAGGTGGTGATAATTGTATTTATATTGTATATAAAGTGGATTGGGTGTAAATTTCATAGATTTTTGTTTCGTGGATATCATATTAAGGCTTTACCTGAAATTCAAAACGCCATTTTCTGAAAAATCTATTGTGTTATTTAAAGAAAGGGAAAATAAATGCGATTAAATAGTTTCTGAACAACACCTGCCAGTTTCATGCATTTCCGAGCAACAATTAATTAAAATTATCCAGTAAAGTTGCCTTTTTTGATTTGAGAACAGTCTTAACAACTATGACTTCAAAACTGCAACTAACCATTCTAAAAATTGTGATGTGTCGCCAAAAATTTTAACCCTGTAGTTTCTTTAAAATATCCTTATTCTTACAAAAACCGTGTGTGTCTCTTTGGCAATTAAACTTAACTGCCAGGTCGTCCCTTCATGAAATATGCATGAATCCGCCACATGATTCGTAAAGGACTTCACAATCGGAAGTTATGCAGTGAGCCGAGCTGTAAGAAGCCAGCATCTGTTTGTGGGAGATTCAGTGTCAGGTGATCATCAGTTTTTCCGTTGACAGACATTTTATGACGCCACTTGTTTTCTTGGTGTGCTAATGCCTGCTGAACGACATATGATGAGTACGGGTGGATTGTGTGCCCCCTTTTCCTCGAGAAAAGTTTGATCATAAGAGAAAATGAGCATTAGTCTTGAATAATGACTTGTGTTAACATGAGATATCAAAGATAAAGTTTTTGTAATATGAAGTTGAATGTTATTTATCAACATATCAAAAGTTTTTTTTCCTCTTTTTCTTTCTGATGGCTGATATTTAGGGATAATGTGATTTTAGAAGTTGGTGATGATTGTACTTATATTGTATATAAAGCGGATTCGGTGTAAATTTCATAGATTTTTGCTTCGTGAATTTCTTATTAAGGCTTTACCTGAAATTGAAAACGCCATTTTGATATTATTTTCTGTAAAAACTTTTGTGTTTGTAAAAAAGGAAAAATAAATGCGATTATATAGTTTTCTAAAAACAACACCTGACAATTTCATGCATTTCCGAGCAACAATTAAATAAAATTATGCCATAAAATTGTCCTTTTTGATTTGAGAACTGTCTTAACAACTATGACTTCAAACCTGCTACTAACCTTCCTAAAAAATGTCATCTGTCGCCAAAAATTTTAACCCTGTTAGTTTCTTTAAAATATCCCTATTATCACAAGTTTCAAACCGTGTGTATCTCTTTGGCACTTAGACTTAACCGCCAGGTCGTCCCTTGATGAAATATGCATGAATACGCAACATCATTCTGAAGGGCTTCACAATCGTAAGTTATGCAGTGAGCCGAGCTATAAGAAGACAGCATCTGTTTGTGGGAGATTCAGTGTCAGGTGATCATCAGTTTTTCCGTTGACAGACATTTTATGACGCCACTTCTTTTCTTGGTGTACTAATGCATGCTGAACGACATATGATGAGTACGGGTGGATAGTGTGCCCCCTTCTCCCAGAGTAAAATTTGGATCAATTCTGTGGAGAAGAAAGAGAAAATGAGTATTAGTCTCGAATAATGACCTGTGTTAACATGAGATATCAAAGATAAAGTTTTTGTAATATGAAGTTGAATGGTATTTAACGACACTCCAAAGATCTTTTTTTTTTACTTACCCATCATACGTAGTATAGGGTAAGTCTTGCAATCGTTTTGAAAATCGAAAATTTTTTTTGACGGATTTACACGTTTTTGACACTGGAGATTTCGAAAAACATATTTTTAGAAAAAAAATTTTGCCGTCCGTCTGTCTGTCTGTTTGTTTGGCTGTCTGTTTGTCTGTAAGCGCTCTATCTCCCGAACGAATTGAGATAGAGACTTGAAATTTTGTATGTAATTAGTATGTAAGAATGGGACGAAGTCTATTTAATATCAGTAACCTCGATTATCCGGAACTATTTTTTTCGGACTCTCGAAAAATTCGTTCTGATGAAAGGTATATAAAAATTTTCGAAATTTTTTATTTTAAGGAGTGATCGTAAAAGGCAATAAAATAACACAAATTTTGCATAAAGAACGAAGTTGATCGAATTATTAGTTGCCGAGATATCTGTAATCCTGTTTTCCACATTCTTCGATTTTTCATGACCCTATATTTCATTCAAATTTCAATTCAAAGATATATTTTAATTGCAAATGCGACGCTTAATCCGACGCAATAAACTGTTAGTTAATAAGATTATTATTTTTGGAGTTATAAGGACGTTTCTTTTTCGCAGTTCAGTACTACTTGAATAGTTAGGCGTGTTGTATAATTTATCGAAAGAGATTCATCAGCAACTCATTAATACAGCATTACTATGCACAATAAAAATATAAATACACGTTTAAATTTTGTTTTGGATTTGCAATCCATTTTATAAATAGTTTTCAAATCTGTTATTTTCATATATTATATATGCATATATATGATGGGTAAGTATTACGGTGGCCCCCAACGACTAGTTTTTCTTTTTGCTGGCTGATATTTAGGGACAATATGATTTTAGAAGGTGGTGATGATTGTACTTATATTGTATATAAAGTGGATTAGGTGTAAATTTTATAGATTTTTGCTTCGTGAATTTCTTATTAAGGCTTTACCTGAAATTCAAAACGCCATTTTGATATCATTTTCTGAAAAAGCTTTTGTGTTTGTAAAAAAGGAAAAATACATGCGATTATATAGTTTCTCAAAAACAACACCAGCCAGTTTCATGCATTTCCGAGAAACAATTAATTAAAATTATGCCATAAAGTTGTCCTATTTGATTTGAGAACAGTCTTAACAATTATGACTTCAAAACTGCAACTAACGTACTAAAAAATGTGATGTGTCGCCAAAAATTTTAACCCAGTAGTTTCTTTAAAATATCCCCATTCTCACACGATTCAAACCGTGTGTATCTCTTTGGCACTTGGACTTAACCGCCAGGTCGTCCCTTCATGAAATATGCATGAATCCGCCACATGATTCGTAAAGGGCTTCACAATCGTAAGTTATGCAGTGAGCCGAGCTATAAGAAGACAGCATCTGTTTGTTGGAGATTCAGAGTGAGGTGATCATCAGTTCTTTCCGTTGACAGATATATTATGACGCCATTTCTTTTTTTGGTGTCTTAATGTCTGCTGAACGACATATGATGAGTGCGGGTGGATAGTGTGCCCCTTTCTCCCTGAGAAATATTTGGATCATTTCTGTAGAGAAGAAAGAAAAAATGAGTTTTAGTCTAGAATAATGACTTCTGTTAAGGGTGTATTCGAAAAAATGATTTTCCACCTTCATCAGCTCGAAATGTTCCGATACATTTTCGGACTCATTTTTAAAAGTAGAAACATGCAACTTCCTGGGGTGATTTTTGAAGTGATGTATAAGATGCCGTGTGATGTAATTTTTCGCTGAATTAATTAGAATTTGATTTATAAAGAATTATTTTCTGAATTCGATCATTTTTACGTCCTCAGATCTCCAGGTTTGTAAATTTCTGTTCAAATTGGCAACTTTGGGAGCATTTTTTGCAATATTTTCTACATTTACCAAAAAGTTGATAAACACAGCACCTCATGTAGATTTTAAATAAGAGATTCTGAAAGTTTGGTGTATTTGAGAGCAAAAATGAGTTTAAAAATAAATCTGAAAGTCAGCGGTATTGATCGGAATACACCCTTAACATGAGATATCACAGATGGGTTTTTGTAATATGAAGTTGAATGATATTTAACGACACATCAAAGTTTTATTTTTTTATTATATTTTATTTCTTTCTTTCTTTATTTTCATTTCATGGTTGATATTTAGGGACAATTTAATTTTAGAGAGTGGTTATGATTGCATTTATATTGTATAAAGTGGATTCGGTGTAAATCTGTGTTGTAAAGACTAATTTATTATTAATTTAAGGGCCGCGTTCACGTAAAAGTATTTCATTACATAATGGTATAGAGAGAAACACTTTTTGGGCGAATTATTAAATACATTAAATTATTTCATATTTTATAAAATTAATATACCTTGCTAAGATTTATGACAAGTTAGTTTTTTATAATAGAAAGTAGATAGTATTTACTGACAGACACAAAAGATTTCAGATAAATGACTGTATCAGAAATATTGTATCATATTACAACAACATTATAATAGTTTTAAGACTTCGATATAGTACGAGCGCACCTCATTTGTTACACTTGACGTGCAATTTTTGATTTGTTATTATAATCAAATAAAATTTCAAAATTGCAACTAAATTTAGGGGTATTCGTTCTAAAAATATCCGATTAATCGCCAAAAATTTTAACCCTGTAGTTTCTTTAAAATAAGCCAATTCTTACAAGTTTGAAACCCTGTATGTCTCTTTGGCACTTAGACTTAATCGCCAGGTCGTCCCTTGATGAAATATGCATGAATCTGTAGCACCGTTCGTAAAGGTCTTCACAATCGTAAGTTATGCAGTGAGCCGAGCTATAAGAAGACAGCATCTGTTTGTGGGAGATTCAGTGTCAGGTGATCATCAGTTCTTTCCGTTGACAGACATTTTATGAAGCCATTTCTTTGCTTGTTGTGCTAATGTCTGCTGAACGACATATGATGATTGCGGGGTGTGCCCCCTTCTCAACGAGTAAAACTTTGGATCATTTTTGGGGAGAAGAAAGAGAAAATGAGTATTAGTCTCGAATAATGACTTCTGTTAAGGGTGTATTTCGATTCAAACTGCTTGTTTTCCGATTTATTTTTGAATTAACTTTTGCTCTCAAACACATGAAACTCGCAGATTCTCTTATTTAGAAAGTGCACAAGGTGCCGTAAAGGCCAATTCTTTGATAAGTGTACAAAATATTGCAAAAAAAGCAATCAAAAACGGCAATTTGAACCGATTTTTCCGAAATGGGAGATAAGGGAACGAAAAAAGGGGTCTTCCAGAGAAGTTAATTGCTTATAAATCAAATTCTAATGAATTGAGCGTAAAAAGACTTTACTCGGCACCTCATACGTCCCTTCAAGAATCCCCTCAGCAAGTTTCATGATTCTACTTTTAAAAATGTGTCTGAAATTGTATCGGAAAATTTCGAGCTGCTGAAGGTGGAAAAGCGTTTTTTCGAATACACCCTTAACATGAGATATCAGAAATGTGTTTTTGTATTATGTAGTTGAATGTTATTTAACGACATAACAAAGGTATATATTTTTTTCCTTGTTGCTGGCTGATATTGAGAAAAAGATTTGATTTTAGAAGGTGGTGATGATTATACTTATGTTGTATATAACGTGAATTCTATGTAAATTTTATAGATTTTTGCTCCTTATTGACTTTGTCCGCAAGATTGGCGAAAGTATTTTAAGCAATTCATTTATTTCGAAATTTACAGAAATCATATGTTTGTCATTTGCATGAAGTAGGCTTTTTCTATATCTTTTTTTAAAATTAACTTTGCTATTTGATTTTTAGAACGTAGTTTTTTGCCCAAATTAAAAAAAAAAAAAAAAAAAAAAAAAAAAAAAAAAAAAAAAAAACGACATTGTGGACGATTATAAAATATTAGCATCAAAACATTATTCTCCTTTTTATTTCCAAAAATGCAACTAAATTAAGCAATATCTGTTCTAAAAAATGCGGTGGATTGCCAAAATTTTAACCGAGTAGTTTCTATAAAATATCTGTTTTCTCGCAAGCTTTAAACCACATGTGTCTCTTTGGCACTAACAAGGGCACCACCAAACATGGTGCTCACAGATTTTGATGATTTCAAAGTATGTTGTAGGGGTCATACCACTAATTATTCAGCTAAAAGGGTTTTTTCAAATGGGCCTTAGTTTTTGAGAAACTGGGGGTCGAAGTTTAGCGCTCATTTCAAATAGCCGTTCGTATTGCAAGCAGATTGTAGCTGGGTGGCGCTGCGGTAACGTTCGAGACTACTGACCCGGAGTTGGCGGGTTCAACCCCAAGTTAGAGTTTTTTTTTTTCCTTTCTTTATATACTTTTTTACACGTTGCATATTTAAAGCAGAATTGGGAATTCTACAAGCTTTGAACTTATAACTATTTTCTTATGGGGATAGTTTATTTTTTCAATTTTTACTTTTCGATTTTTTCGGAATGAAATATAACGTAGAAATACATCTATATATATATATTGCTAAGTAAAAAAATTAATACCTTTGTAAATTCATTTAATTCATATTATTCATTCAATATCAGTTCATCTGCTTCAATAATTTGTCGATCATCTAATATTTTTAATATTGAATTATGGAATTCTTCAGCCATAGCAATAGAAGCACAGGAAATATCATGCGGTAGAGAATTTGTAAGCAGATTAACATTTTGTAACAACGTCTCGCAATATTTTAATGCATTCGTAATTTCGCCTTCATACCAATATTGCAAATCTTTTATTTGTCTGCAAAAGAAGCTGACATTAGTAAAAAGAATTTCTATTTTTGCGTGATTTACCGAGCAAATAAAAGCAGACGAATAAAATAAACACATATATATTTTTATTTTATTTTATTTTTTTTTTTTATGTATCGTAAATTTTATCTTATTGAAATCATTAACAGACGATTTTTCCGATCTAGTTTACTTTTTTTTTATGAATAGTGTTTTAGTTTGTTAAAATAAAAATGTATATATATATTTTTAATGTAATCTGTCATTTCTTATTTGTGCAAACGATAAATAATGTTTAGGTTGAACATTAGAGATGAATGTATTTAAAGATCAGTAAAAATTTGGATAATATTTTAGCACTGCTGCATTAATATTTTATTACACTTTCGAAGATATGCATTATTTGAATTAACTAATCCTATAAGTGTTTGAGAAATTGCACCTGAAAATTATTTTATATAATTTATACAAAAAAGGATAAATTTTCATTTAAAAAATTCCACAAAAAAGGCGATAGAAAAAAGAAAAATTATTATTTCAGAATTGTGCTTCATAAAAAAAGAAATTACATAATAATTAATAAAAAAGAGTTCTAGGCATAAATTAGTTTTGCAGTTTTATCAATAAAAATATTAGTTTAAAAACTGCACAAAAAATACATTTTTATGAAATAAATTCGAAAATATGAATTTAAATTATTAAGAAAATATTAAAAAGTTCAAAGCTTGTAGAATTCCCAATTCTGCTTTAAATATGCAACGTGTAAAAAAGTATATAAAGAAAGGAAAAAAAAAAAAGCTCTAACTTGGGGTTGAACCCGCCAACTCCGGGTCTGGAGTCTCGAACGTTACCGCAGCGCCACCCAGCCACAATCTGTTTGCAATACGAACAGCTATTTGAAATGAGCGCTAAACTTTGACCCCCAATTTCTCAAAAACTAAGGCCCATTTGAAAAAACCCTTTCAGCTGAATAATTAGTGGTGTGACCCCTACAACATACTTTGAAATCATCAAAATCTGTGAGCACCATGTTTGGTGGTGCCCTTGTAAGACTTAAGGGTGTATTTCGATTCAAACTGCTTGATTTCCGATTTATTTTTGAATTCACTTTTGCTCTCAAACACATGAAACTCGCAGATTCTCTTATTTAGAAAGTGCACAAGGTGCCGTAAAGGTCAATTCTTTGATAAGTGTACAAAATATTGCAAAAAAAGCAATCAAAAACGGCAATTTGAACCGATTTTTCCGAAATGGGAGATAAGGGAACGAAAAAAAGGGTCTTCCAAAAAAGTTAATAGCTTGTAAATCAAATTCTAATGAATTGAGCGTAAAAAGACTTTACTCGGCACTTCATACGTCCCTTCAAGAATCCCCTCAGCAAGTTTCATGATTCTACTTTTAAAAATGTGTCTGAAATTGTATGGGTAAATTTCGAGCTGCTGAAGGTGGAAAAGCGTTTTTTCGAATACACCCTTAACCGCCAGGTCGTCCCTTGATGAAATATGCATGAATCCGCCACACCATTCGTAAAGGGCTTCACAATCGTTAGTTATGCAGTGAGCCGAGCTATAAGAAGACAGCATCTGTTTGTGGGAGATTCAGTGTCAGGTGATCATCAGTTCTTTCCGTTGACAGACATTTTATGAAGCTACTTCTTTGCTTGTTGTGCTAATGTCTGCTGAACGACATATGATGATTTCGGGTGGATAGTGTGCCCCCTTCTCAACGAGTAAAACTTTGGATCATTTTTGGGGAGAAGAAAGAGAAAATGAGTATTAGTCTCGAATAATGACTTCTGTTAACATGAGATATCAGAAATGTGTTTTTGTATTATGAAGTTGAATGTTATTTAACGACATAACAAAGGTATATATTTTTTTCCTTGTTGCTGGCTGATATTGAGAAAAAGATTTGATTTTAGAAGGTGGTGATGATTATACTTATGTTGTATATAACGTGAATTCTATGTAAATTTCATAGATTTTTGCTCCGTATTGACTTTGTCCGCAAGATTGGCGAAAGTATTTTAAACAATCCATTTATTTCGAAATTTGCAGAAATCATATGTTTGTCATTTGCATGAAGTAGGCTTTTGCTATATCTCTTTTTAAACTTAACTATGCTGTATGATTTTTAGAACGTAGTTTTTTGCCCAAATTAAAATAGAAAAAAAAAAAAAAAAAAAAAAAAAAACCGACATTGTGGACGATTATGAAATATTAGCATCAAAACATTACTCTCCATTTTATTTTCAAAAATGCAACTAAATTAAGCAATAACTGTCCTAAAAAATGCGATGGATCGCCAAAATTTTAACACAGTAGTTTCTATAAAATATCTGTTTTCTCGCAAGCTTTAAACCACATGTGTCTCTTTGGCACTAAAGACTTAACCGCCAGGTCGTCCCTTGATGAAATATGCATGAATCCGCCACACCATTCGTAAAGGGCTTCACAATCGTAAGTTATGCAGTGAGCCGAGCTATAAGAAGACAGCATCTGTTTGTGGGAGATTCAGTGTCAGGTGATCATCAGTTCTTTCCGTTGACAGGCATTTTATGACGCAACTTCTTTTCTTGGTGTGCTAATGCCTGCTGAACGACATATGATGAGTGCGGGTGGATAGTGTGCTCCTTTCTTCTCTCAGAGAAAACTTTGGATCATTTCTGGAGGAGAAATAGAAAATGAGTATTAGTCTCGAATAATGACTTCTGTAAACATGAGATATCGAAGATGTGTTTTTGCTATATGAAGTTGAATGTTATTTAACGAGATAAGTAGGGGAAAAATGAGAGTCCGACCTCAGGAGGAGGCGTGAGGCTCGGAGGAGGGAGGAGGGCTCCTCCTCCTCAAACCTCCTCCTCAAGCCTCCTCCTCACTCCTCCTCCACAACCCTCCTCCTCCTAAACCCTCCTCCTCAATCCTCCTCCTCATTCCTCAAGGTTGTCTTATAAGAGAAGGGGTTAAAAGGGGGGATTAATTTTTTTTCGCGAAATTTGAATATTTTATGCTATAAGAGAGGGGTGAAAGGCGGATAATTTTTTTTAAGTATACTACAGTACGAGCGGTTCTTTTGACTGTTGATTAAGAGATGAATGATTCATATTAAATTAAAAATAGTAATTAATTAAAAGGTAATTAAAAATAATAAGTGAAAAATAATGAAGGGACTTAGAATTTTTCGAGCGGTTTTTTTTAGTCAAGTATAGTACGTAGTAGAATTTAAGAAATGAATAATAGCAATTAACGATAATTAGTAATTAATTAAAAAGTAATTAAAAATTATGAGTGAAATTTTTTCAACATACTCCAGTATGAGGGATTATTTTTCGAGTGGTGATTTATTAAGAAATTTTTAATAATTTAAACTTTAAAATTTTCAACAGTTTAAATTTATTTTGAGTCAAGTGTAAAAGTTAATTCAATTTAACAAATGAATCATTAAAATTAATTTCAAATAATAATTTAAAATAATGAAGATACTAATTATTTCGGCATGCTGTAGTATGATAGGTTGTTTTAATGTGGTAATTTTTTCAAATGAATTTTGCTGTTGTTCATTTTAAAAGGTAATTAAAAATAAGGAATGAAGCGACTTTTTTCCACCGTGTTTTAGATGAGGAGTTAAGCGGGTATTTGGGTACACAGAATGTTTTTTCCTATACTATTATATGAGTGGTTTTTAATTTTAATGTGGCGACTTAAAAATTTTCAGTTTGGTGTCATTTAAGAGTTTATTTTTTCGATTTTAAGTGGGAATTTGGAGAGATTGATTTTTTTTTTTTTTTTTTTTTTTTTTTTTTTGTTCCACTGTGCTCTTACATGATGAGTTAAGCGGGTATTTTGGAGGAAATTATTATTTTAGACTAATCATTCACGAAGGATATTTTGCGGATATAAATGTTTAATAGGGGGATTTTAACTTTTTTGCAATGGGATTGACGTGCGCTCGTCGACCTAATCGTACGGAGTTTGTAATTTTCTTTGAATCATGTGTGCATACTGGCTTAGACTATCTTAGAAAGATCTGAATAACCTTAATCCCTGTCTGCCATCATAAATAACACATGCTGGTAATGGGAATTTGTGAATATTAACTTTAAACATTAATTTAATGAAGGAACTTTAAAATTATTTCGAGTACTATTTTTAGTTAACTATGTTATACACTTGATATTTCAAAGTAATTAAAAAATAACTTTAAAATTTGAATGAGAAAATATGTTTCAAAATGGGATTTTACTTATTTGCGCTCGTTGAACTAACCGTTCGGAATCTGTGATTTTCCTCGAATCATGTGTGAATAACTGTTAGATTTCCTTAGAAGGGCTTGAATAAGCTTCAACCATCATAAATAACGCATGTCTGTAACGGGAATTTGAACTTAATTTTTTAAATATTCATTTTAATGAGGTGACTTCGAAAACAATTTGTAGAACTTTTGATCGGTAATAATTTTTATTGGGAAACTTGAAAGAATCTTGTGATTTTTTGGGGTCTAATTTTTAATTGCTGAATTGCAATCTGTATTCGCCTTTCTTTCGTGTGATTGTGTAGATGTTGATGAAAACTATTTCTGTTCCAATTAATGAAATTTAATAATAAAAAGAATAAAGTGTTCCTCACCAGACACCTCTTTTTCAAAATTCGTACATATTTTTAAACATAACAATGTGTTTAATATAAGTAATTTTTGTGTGTCCTTTCCTTTCTGAAAGTGTAAGCGATTTTTAACATAAATATCTTTTGACATGTGTAATTTTTCCCTGGCAGAACAATTTTCAAATAAATAAATTTTAATATTAATAGAATTTTTGACTTTCCGAAGAAAAAAAGGAACTTATTTTTAATGTTTTAATACTTGTCGGTTAAAAAAATTAAACTATATTTATTATCGAAATGAATTCATCTACATTAATTTAAAAACATATAATATTTATAACCAGTAACGCGGAACTTTTTCAAACCCTGTTAATGAGATTTTATTTAACATTGTATTTTATCTTCAAATCAAAATAATTTGTGAAAAATGTTTTTAAATATTTTTAAAACTGTATTGAAAATAATATTTTACATACCTTAACATGAATGAAATCCGAATCGATGTAGAGTTTAATAATTATTTTCTCAAAGAGAGGATACTAAATTCATTGCAGTATATGTGTGTGTGTGTAAACCTAGATGAATCATTCTTATCTGCTTATCTGATAGCGTTTTCCGGAAAGGGTTGAATCTCTGAATCATAGCTGATAAGGAACTGGGGTTCATGTGTTATCTTAATTAATCTTAATGAGTACTATGTCTAATTAAAATTATTTGACTTGAAATAAAATAAGGTCTTTTGAGTAATATCTTTTGAAAATTTAGGATATAATTATTTAAATCAAATTAGAGGATTTTTTTTTCTCATCGATTTATTTTAAATAAAACTAAAATATTTATTTTTTTTTATACTTTGTTAGCAAAATAAAGAGTGTAATACATTCATTTCGGATTTAACTATTTGAAAATTTAAACTAACCTATGATTAAAATGATTACATAAGGTTGAGTATGTGATCTAGTTAAAAACGGAACACGCATTCATATAAAACTTTAAATTCTTACGCTTTTGTGTATAATATAATGTATGTTTTAAATATTAAATGAAAAATATCAATTAACAATAAATGAAAAACATTAACATTAATAAAATATTAATTAAACATTGCATTGATTTAAAACTTAATATTAATATGGGAATACACATCCGTATAAAACTTTAAACATTTATGCTTTGGTGTATAATATTATGTATATATATATTTAATATTAAATGAAAAATATGAATTAACAATAAATTAGAAATATCAATTAACATTAATAAAATATTAATTAAACATTGTGTTGATTTTAATATAGATTCAAAACTTAATGAAAAATATTAATTTCTTATGTAATTAAAATAACACTTTATAAATTAACGAATTATTAATTAATGAAAAATGTTCATTCGAAACAACTTGAGAAATACTCATTTGTAATGAAATATGAAAATAGCAACGAATAAAATATTAATTAAAAATTGAATGAAAATTATGCATTGAAAAAAATATAAAAATCAAATATTCTTACCTAAAAATTTCTCCCATCAGGACTTCAGTTGCGACCTTCCTCGTTGCTTGCTACTTGTAAACTGAGTGATAACACATAGGCCTTATCTTTTGTACCGTGATAACCTCGACCAATGACAATTTTGTACTTGCGCGCCCTCTCACTGAATAGACTGCGTGTGAAACGTGACGTAATCGTTATTCTGTATGCTGCTATCAGCATATAAGAGATTGGTGTCTTAATCGTTTTAGTTAGTATTATTATTTTATAATTAGTTTTCAAATGTCATTAATGGAAGCAGTTCGGTGAGTTGATGAATTCTTCACCCCGATTGAAGGAACAAGACATGGAAGTCTCAACAATGTTCTTATTACGCATGTCCTTTAATTAATTTTTAGAAATTAGATAATCTTTTAATTTTTAGAATTTAGTTAATGTTTTAATTTTTAGAAATTAGTTAATCTTGAATAATTATCTTTACTTTTAACAAAATATAAAATAATTAACATTTTATTAACAAGTCAACTCTTCTTAATTTGCGCGAAATAAAAACCAACTTTCTTCTTTACTGATCACGAAGGAAATGACCGATAACACACATGCTTATCTACCGTTATCTCCACGCATGCGCACTGCTGATAAGTGATGTGCTGATAAGGTGAGTCGAAAAGACTTCATCGTTATCAGTTTTGTACTTGCACACCCTTAAAGCTTACTAACAATAGTGGAACAAAAAAATAATCGGCTTTTTTAAAAAATGTTTTCGACAAGGTTGGAAACAAAAGAGTACTTAAATAAGAGCTCAATTAGGCAAGGATTCATTCTGTTTGATGACATCATGCGAGAAAGACAAGAATGAAGATGATGCGTTTTTGGTTTAATGTAACAAATAATCAGATTTTTTGTTGTAATGAAGGCGATTTATCCGGTTCCAAGTCACGCAGCAAGTTTTGGTGGTGTAAGTGCTTTATATCGTGTTGCAAAAGGCAAAATATCGAAGAAGAAGATTCAGAAATGGTTGAGCGGAGTCGATTCTTATACGCTTCACAAACCGGTTCGGAGAAATTTTCCGACAAACCGAGTCATCGTATATTCAAAAGATCAGCAATGGCAGACCGATCTGGTGGATCTCATCAGTTTACAAAAACACAATCAAGGATTTCGATACCTACTGACCTGTATAGACATTCTGTCTAAATATGCTTGGGCGATTCCCTTAAAAACGAAACGAGGAGAAGAAATTATGAAAGCCTTTCGTTCTATTTTTTCAACACGAAAACCCAAATTTCTTCAATCAGATGCCGGAAAAGAATTTAAGAACAGACTCTTCCAAAGGTTTTTAAAGCAAGAAGGTGTTCGTTTCTTCACAACAAATAATAATACCAAGGCATCGGTAGTCGAACGATTTAATCGAACCTTGAAAACGAAAATGTGGAAATATTTCACACATAACCATACTTATCGTTATTTAGATGTATTGGACCAATTACTGTACAGTTATAATCACACCTATCATTCAAGTATTAAAAGAGCCCCCGTGGAAGTGACAAGAGAAAATGAAAGTGATGTGTGGTTAACTCTTTATGGGGATTTGGAAGATATGAAAAGAAAACCCTGTGTGTTTCAAGCAGGCGATGTGGTGCGTGTGTCGAAACAAAAATTAACCTTCGAAAAAGGGTATGAAACCAATTGGACCGAAGAATTGTTTGTGGTGACGGAATGTGTGGCGAGAGACCCTCCTGTGTACCGAATAAAAGACTTGTTAGACGAACCCATTCAAGGAACCTTCTATTCACAAGAACTTCAAAAAGTGAAAATGAAAGATACTTATACTATTGAAAAAATTTTAAAGAAGCGCACGCGAAAAAGACGAATGGAATATTTTGTCAAATTTAAGGGTTATCCGAATAAATTTAATCAATGGATTCCCTCCTCAGATTTGTCTTCTATATAAGTGACTGCAAAAAGCATGATAGATCATTTGTCATCATGTCGTTCTACCTGACGTTACCT
Source organism: Maratus speculifer (assembly GCA_964019185.1). Classification (NCBI taxonomy): domain Eukaryota; kingdom Metazoa; phylum Arthropoda; class Arachnida; order Araneae; family Salticidae; genus Maratus; species Maratus speculifer. The sequence continues at coordinate 79,311,752 of OZ025289.1, forward strand.
TCCGACAGTTCCAGAAATTATTTTCCTGAGAATAAAATTTCACATTTTATAACACGATTGCCCACACCTATCGAACTGCAAGGAGAATGGGAAGTGGGACTCGTAGAGTTTATTTACCCTCATACTTGGTATAACGTGAATCAACATACGAACTTAATTGGATTCGACTTGAATGATGGGAGGATAATTGGAAGACGAATCCCACCAGGATTTTATGAGACGGTGCCTGATATTTTAAAAGCCATTTCTATCAAAGATATCGAACAAAAAATTGTGTTTTCCTACAGTCCCATCACGAAAAGAGTGACTATCAACGTGCGAGATAAAGCTAAAGTGATTTTAGAAACTGGATTATCTGAAATGTTGGGGTTCGAGCCATGTGAAATCGCTTCTTTAGAGAGTAATATTGAACAAACAGTCGATAGTTCATACGTGGCAGATCCGTGTGCTCATTATAGAGTGTTGATGATTTATTCGGATATTGTCGAACCACAAGTTATTGGAGATGTGTTGGCACCCCTGTTACGAATTGTAAATGCCACCGGAAAAGACGGAGAAGTGATCTGCGTGAAATTTGATCGACCGCATTACTTACCCATCAGTCGAAAATCATTCGACTCATTAGAAATCGTTATAAGGAACCACCTGGGTGAATTAACGCCATTTGAACGTGGACGTTCGTACGTGAAACTTCATTTTCGTCAAAAATATCTCTCGTGATGTTTGTTCCCTATCAGTGTTGTGCGAAATCTTTTGAAGATTATTATACCCATCAGTCAGGTAGTGGCTTAAACTATTATCAAGGTACTACTTTACAAAGAGGTTATGGATTCGGTGGGTTGTTTCGATCGCTGTTTCGTGCAGCAGTGCCCCTTTTCAAATCAGGAGCAAAAGCTGTCGGAAAACAATTGTTTCATTCTGGGGTGAACGTCCTCAGTGATCTCTCACGAGGAGAAGATATTAAAATAGCTGCCAAGCGACGGTTAAAAGAAGCTGGTCAAAACTTGACGGATAAAGCTGCAACCAAAGTGAAGACGATGATTGGTTCAGGTCATCAGTATAAAAAGAGGAAACGTTCTAACAATATCACTATTCCTCGCAAAGTCAAGAGAGTGAAAGTACACGATATTTTCTCTTAAAGATGTCTGGACTCATTCATAAAGATTCTGCTGCTTGTGCCAAATCGGAATTGGATTTGTTTTTAATTCCACCTACTCAAACAGCTATTGAAAAAGGGTATTTTGTTGAATATCATCCCCTTGCTAATATTCGAGATGGAGGACCTGTGGAATTTAACATTTCTGGGAACGGCGAAGATTATATGGATTTGTCGGCTTCTTACCTCTACGTGAAAGTGAAAATCACCAAGTCAGATGGAACGGTCTTACCTGTAGATGAACCTGTCGCCCCTGTCAATTTATTTTTACAAGCTTTGTTTTCACAAGTGGACATCAGTTTAAACGAAAGAGCCATCTCTTCTTCGAGTAACACTTATCCTTATCGTGCCTATATTGAAACCCTGCTGAACTACGGAGAAGACACAAAGAAAAGTTTACTGGGATGTGAATGTTTTTATAAAGATACAAATTTGACTGTGTCGGATCCCACCACAAATGGAAACTCAGGATTGAAGAAACGTTATGAACTAACTAAAAACAGCAAAACCTTGGATATGATTGGACCCATTCATTGTGATATTTTCCAACAAAATCGACTGCTCTTGAATATGGTTGATCTGAAAATTAAAATGACTCGCAGCAAATCAGACTTTTGTTTGATGACTAAGAAGGATAAGATCAAACCCTTTGAAGATTATAAAGTGATTTTAGAACATGCTTCAGTGTTTGTTCGTAAAGTGAAAGTGAGTCCTGGTGTTTTATTGGGTCATGCAAAAGCCCTGGAAAAAAATTCTGCGAAATATCCCATTGATCGAGTCCTATGTAAAACTTATTCAATCTCCACTGGAAGTAAATCATTCATGCAAGATAATGTGTTTTTAGGGGCCATGCCGAAACGTATTATTATTGGACTTTTAGACAATAGTGCTTATACAGGACAATACGATTTGAACCCCTTTTATTTTTATCATCACAAAGCCAACTTTCTAAGCGTCTATGTGGACGGTCAACCGGTACCCAGTAAGCCCCTAGAATTGGACTTCGATGGAAACAACTATATAAGAGCCTATCATCGACTGTTCTCTGGTTTTAATCACGACACTGGCATTTATTTAACACGTGAAGAATTTGCTGATGGTCACACTTTATATAATTTCGACTTAAGCCCTGACCTTTGCGACGGACCTCATTTGAATTTACAACATCAAGGAAATTTACGAATTGAAATCAAATTCGCTGAAGCATTAGAAAAAACGACCACTGTATTGATTTATGCGGAATTTGAAAATATTATTGAAATCAACAAATCGCGTCACGTGATTTGTGACTTTCCCAACTGAATGGATTCATTACAAATCGAGAACATTTTATCACATGAAGCAGTGACCCGAAATTACTTTTTGGGTGTTTTTCCAAGTGATCAACTACCAAGAAGAATCAAGTGTTATCCTGTCTGTTTTATCTGCAACGTGGACAAGTCTACAGAAGCCGGAAGTCACTGGGTGGCTTTTTACCTATCTTCACCTGATGAAGTGGAATTCTTCGATTCTTATGTAAATAAGCCTACCTTTTTTCAAGGACCTATATCGAACTATGCATTGCGTTTTTCACGAGTTTTGTTTAATCCACTTGTTTTACAAACCCATATAACTGCCGTCTGCGGCCAATATTGTATATTTTATCTGTATTCTCGATGTCGAGGTAAAACTCTGAGACAATTTCTGTCACATTTTGTTACTGAAGATGTGTCAAACGACCGACGAGTTTATAATTTTGTAGCCAAACGATTTGGCATTCATGCTCATTTTTATCAATAAATCTTAATTTAAACCAAGAACCTATGTGTCTGTGATTATTTAAAGTGTGTGTTTTACTTGTCTGTGTTTATTTTCAATGGAGTTTCCACGCTTTCAACACCCTTGTACTATGCTTCTTGCAGGTCCTACGGGTGTGGGTAAAAGTTGGTTTCTACGTGATTTATTAAAAGAAAGAAACCTAATGTTTGATCCTCCTCCCGATAAAGAGATTTGGTTTTACGGTATTTACCAAAAACTGTATGATGAAATACCCGATGTTACCTTTGTGGAAGGTTTTCCTTCGAATTATACTGAGTATTTAGGAACAAATTCTTTAATTATCTTAGACGATCTCATGGTTGAATGTGGATCAGACGATCGCCTGACTTATCTCTTTACAAAGGGAAGTCACCATTTAAACATCAGTGTGATATTTATTACACAAAATCTGTTTCATAAAGGCAAAGAAATGAGAGGTGTTTCCCTCAACAGTCAATATTTGATCTTGTTTAAAAATCGCCGGGACATGAGTCAAATCATTCATTTAGGTCGACAATTATATCCAACAAATAGTAAATTTTTCCAAGAAGTGTTTACAGATGCTACTAAAAAACCATTTTCTTATTTATTAGTCGATTTACGGAATGAAACCCCTGAGGAAATGCGGCTGAGAACACTCGTGCTGCCAGGTCAAAGACAATACATATATATGATGAAAAAAGGTTTAAAAAGAAAGACATATGCATTTTAATTTAGTTGAGATCATGACCTTGACGAAGAAACAACTGCGTGATTTGGAGCTAATTAAGACTTGCCCCAAAACCTTACGCAAGCAACTTTTGAAAAAACTACCTTCAAGATCTGTCAAAGCTATTTGTGAGTGTACTCACAATGTACTGAAAGGAAATATACCTCTCTCATCTTATCAAAAGAAGACTTTGAAAAAGTATAAAAACCCTCTTCGAAAAATCGGTACGAAAAAAGGAACTCTTTTTTCAAAAAAGCAGCTGATTGTGCAACACGGTGGATTTTTAAATATTTTAATTCCTGCAGCTTTGAGTGTATTAACGGGTCTTATCAATGGAGCTCGCATCTAAATACGCTCTCATACCGGAAGAAGAGTTGACTAAACATGTCCCCACGAAAAAGCAAATGACTGACTTTGACGTGGCAATGTCAAAAATACTCAACAGTTCACTTCCCGATCATGAGAAAGTTCAACAGTACTATGAACTTTTAAAAAGGAAAATGAATTTACAAGAATTTAATGTCCCTTGGAGATCGAAACCTTTTCAAGATGAAGAAGAGAAAAGGAAGTCTAAACCTCTGGAGACGGAACCTGTTAAAACGGAACCTGTGGCAGCAGAATCTACTGAAATGGAATCTTCTGAAACGAAACCTGAACAGTCCGAAAAACCTTCTGAGTTGGGAGAAGAGGATTACGACTCGTTTGTGATAAGCTCAGCACCAAGTCATATGATGAAACAAGCAAAATCTTTGCTGAAGTTACTGAAATCTAATTCAAGTAAGATGAGCTGGGATCGAACTGGAAAAGTGACTTATAATGGAAACACCTTGCAAGATACGAATTTAGCAGAACTCTTTCATCTCATTTTTAATGTGAATAAGAGACCTGAGAAAGTACCGACGGAATTTCTTCATGCGCTTCGTGAAATTGGAGTACCTTCAACTATAATCAAAAACAAATATTTATCATCTGGAACTTTGAAGAAAGTAATGAAAAATGTATCACCAAGAAGAAACTTTGTAAAACCAAAGAAAAAACCTTCTAACAATGTATTACTTAATCCCCAATGGGCGAGTTTATTTTAATAAAAAGGAATTTAAATTATAAAAAACTGTGTTTTCATTTTTTGCCTTTATTACACAAACATATTGAAAAATAATAATAAAAGAAGGGTACTTACCTAGACACAACCGACTCACACACTTGCTTGGGAAGAAATGAAGTCTTTTCGACTCACCTTATCAGCACATCACTTATCAGCAGTGCGCATGCGTGGAGATAACGGTAGATAAGCATGTGTGTTATCGGTCATTTCCTTCGTGATCAGTAAAGAAGAAAGTTGGTTTTTATTTCGCGCAAATTAAGAAGAGTTGACTTGTTAATAAAATGTTAATTATTTTATATTTTGTTAAAAGTAAAGATAATTATTCAAGATTAACTAATTTCTAAAAATTAAAACATTAACTAAATTCTAAAAATTAAAAGATTATCTAATTTCTAAAAATTAATTAAAGGACATGCGTAATAAGAACATTGTTGAGACTTCCATGTCTTGTTCCTTCAATCGGGGTGAAGAATTCATCAACTCACCGAACTGCTTCCATTAATGACATTTGAAAACTAATTATAAAATAATAATACTAACTAAAACGATTAAGACACCAATCTCTTATATGTTGATAGCAGCATACAGAATAACGATTACGTCACGTTTCACACGCAGTCTATTCAGTGAGAGGGCGCGCAAGTACAAAATTGTCATTGGTCGAGGTTATCACGGTACAAAAGATAAGGCCTATGTGTTATCACTCAGTTTACAAGTAGCAAGCAACGAGGAAGGTCGCAACTGAAGTCCTGATGGGAGAAATTTTTAGGTAAGAATATTTGATTTTTATATTTTTTTCAATGCATAATTTTCATTCAATTTTTAATTAATATTTTATTCGTTGCTATTTTCATATTTCATTACAAATGAGTATTTCTCAAGTTGTTTCGAATGAACATTTTTCATTAATTAATAATTCGTTAATTTATAAAGTGTTATTTTAATTACATAAGAAATTAATATTTTTCATTAAGTTTTGAATCTATATTAAAATCAACACAATGTTTAATTAATATTTTATTAATGTTAATTGATATTTCTAATTTATTGTTAATTCATATTTTTCATTTAATATTAAATATATATATACATAATATTATACACCAAAGCATAAATGTTTAAAGTTTTATACGGATGTGTATTCCCATATTAATATTAAGTTTTAAATCAATGCAATGTTTAATTAATATTTTATTAATGTTAATGTTTTTCATTTATTGTTAATTGATATTTTTCATTTAATATTTAAAACATACATTATATTATACACAAAAGCGTAAGAATTTAAAGTTTTATATGAATGCGTGTTCCGTTTTTAACTAGATCACATACTCAACCTTATGTAATCATTTTAATCATAGGTTAGTTTAAATTTTCAAATAGTTAAATCCGAAATGAATGTATTACACTCTTTATTTTGCTAACAAAGTACAGAAAAAAAAATATTTTAGTTTTATTTAAAATAAATCGATGAGAAAAAAAAAAGCCTCTAATTTGATTTAAATAATTATATCTTAAATTTTCAAAAGATATTACTCAAAAGACCTTATTTTATTTCAAGTCAAATAATTTTAATTAGACATAGTACTCATTAAGATTAATTAAGATAACACATGAACCCCAGTTCCTTATCAGCTATGATTCAGAGATTCAATCCTTTTCGGAAAACGCTATCAGATAAGCAGATAAGAATGATTCATCGAGGTTTACACACACATATACTGCAATGAATTTAGTATCCTCTCTTTGAGAAAATAATTATTAAACTCTACATCGATTCGGATTTCATTCATGTTAAGGTATGTAAAATATTATTTTCAATACAGTTTTAAAAATATTTAAAAGCATTTTTCACAAATTATTTAAATCTGAAGATAAAACCTTTAAATGTTAAATTGTTGATTTTAAACATTTATTTTCTCATTGTTTGAAGTATTTTGTTCTTATTTGGCGGTTTTAACCATTCATTTTCTAACTATTTGAAATATTTTGTATTAATTTGATGATATTATGTTGATACTCCAAACAGTTAGGCCGACGCGCGCGAACACATCTCATTACAAATATTAGTTTAAAAGAGTACCCAAAGTGGGGGTCTTTCTGAAATATCCTAACTACATTGACGCAAGGTTTCCCAAGGTCAAAGGAAAATGACAGACTCCAAACAGTAAAAACCGACGAGCGCGATTAAATATTAGTACGTCAAATTCCATTTTGAAACATTTTTTCATTTAAATTTTAAAGTTATTTTTTAATTATTCTAAAATTTCAACTGCATACTATGCTTCACTAAGTATAACACTCGAAATAATGTATGTGAATGTGTGCAATACGGGAATCATGTGATCTGCCTCCCCTTGGCGATTCCTGGGTAAAAGTTTTGACCCTAGGGCACTTTCAGCTAAAGATCACACCTATCGGTAAAAAAAATTACACACACATACATACACATACATACAACACACACGTACATACATTTGCATGCATCACAAACATACATACACACACATACATACATACGACACACGCATATACACACACATGCATACAACACACAAACATACATACACACACACATACATACAACATACACATACATACATACATACAACATACGTATATACATACACACGCACATGCATTCAACACACAAACATACATACACACACATACATACAACACACACATACATACATGGAACACATACATACAACACACACAAAATAAAAATAATAATCATTTCAATTAAATTTTCACCAAGGTTCGAAGGAAACCACATATTCCAAACCGTTAGGGCGACGAGTGCGATTCAATGCTAGCACGTAAAATCCCATTTCGAAACATATTTTTTCATTCAAATTTTAAAGTTATTTTTTAATTATTCTAAAATATCAAGCGTATAACATAGTTAACTAAAAAATAGTACTCTAAATAATTTTAAAGTTCCTTCATTAAATTAATGTTTAAAGTTATTATTCTCAAATTCCCATAAGCAGCATGTGTTATTTATGACGGTGGGTAGAGATAAAGGTTATTCAGGTCTTTCTAAGATATTCTAAGCCAATATGCAAACATGACTCGAAGAAAATTACAAACTCCGTACGGTTAGGTCGACGAACGCACGTCAATCCCATTGCAAAAAAGTTAAAGTCCTCCTATTAAACATTTATATCCGCAAAATATCCTTCGTGAATGATTAGTCTAAAATAATAATTTCCTCCAAAATATCCGCTTAACTCATCATGTAAGAGTACAGTGGAAAAAAAAAAAAAAACAATCTGCCCAAATTTCCACTTAAAATCGAAAAAATAAACTCTTAAATGACACCAAACTGAAAATTTTTAAGTCACCACATTAAAATTAGAAACTACTCGTACAATAGTACAGAAAAAAACATTCTGTGTCCCCAAAATATCCGCTTAACCCCTTATTAAAAACACGGTGAAAAAAAAAAAAGTCGCTTTATTCTTTATTTTTAATTACTTTTTAATTACCTTTTTAAATGAACAATAGCAAAATTCAATCGAAAAACATACCCCACGTACTGTAACACGCCGAAAATTTTTAAAGTCCCCGCATTAAAATTAAAAAACACCCCCATACTATAGTATGGTTAAAAAACTCTAACTCCCTGAAATTCCCGCTTAAAATTAAAAAAAAAAAAATCCTTTTAACCCTTTCTCTTACAAGACGGTGTCAGGAGGAGGAGGATTGAGGAGGAGGTGTGAGGAGGAGGAGGAGGGCTGTGGAGGAGGAGGCTTGAGGAGGAGGCTCCCACCACCACCACCACGCGCCTCACGCCTCCTCCCGGGGCCGGACAGACATTTTTCCCCTACTGAGATATCAAAGATTTTTTTTATTATTATTATTTTATTTTTATTTTTGTTCGTTTATATTTAGGGACAATTTGATTTTAGAAGGTGATGATGATTGTACTTATCTTTTGTGTAAAGTGTATCGTAAATTGGTAAATCGTATTTTAAAGTAAAGATTATAAAATTAACAATTTTATATTTCTGAAATTACAACGAAATTTCAACTGAATTCACATGGCTGTTCAGATAAAGCATTTAATTCCTTTGGATATGTGAAAAGTCGAATCTATTATTCAGAGTTTTAAAATCACCTACATTGTAAGAATAAACTAAATTACCCCTTCCTTACTTGATATTAATGCGAGTTTGATTAAGATTAAAGAAATCACGAGTGATAATCAATAAAAAACAATGTGTCAAAAATCGACCTACAGTAATCACTCTTGAAATAAATAAAAACATATACATATGTGAGGGTAACAACAAACATCACGATATTGATTAGATTTTAGGAGTTTCAGTTAATTACAGCTAGTCCATAACTGTCTGAAGATAGAACTCGTTTGAGTTTAGATAAGTATTTCTCCTCTTCTAAATTAAAATGCTCTATTATCTTTATAGTACTAAAATAAAAACGGATGCTAATCCATATACTAGTGTGCTAATTTTGAGTAAATTCAATGTAAAGAATAGATTTTTGCTCTGTAGATTTTATCGAAAGCTGTATCTCAGATTCAAAGAGGATTTTTTTTTTTCAGAGACATTTTAAAATTCGTTTTGTTTGGAAACCCATAAAATTTGCAGGAGTTTTTATTTAGGAATTATGTAATCAATATTTTTATTTTATTATTTTTTTTCGGGGGGGGGGGTGGAGGGCTAGGTAAAGGAGAATTTTTTTCTGAAAATATTCTCATGCGGACGTTTTGAATTGAATTCCTGGACGCAATACCACGGAATAATGGATAAGGCGATCGCTATGAGATAACAATTGAATTTAATTAGATTAGAATTTTATTTATCGAAAAGTGCAAAACGTTTTTCAATTTCAAATCACTTCAGCAGTCAGAGGTTCACACTGTTTATCAAGAGATTTGAAAACTGCAAGGGAAAGTCTAGTGAGGTAAATTCTACTCTAAAGTAAATATGGATAGGTTCATTAGTAAGAAATCAAATGGCGTTAGTCTAAACATTTGGTAGTAACCAAGGCCCGACAAGCAAATTTTTGTTCCCAGAGTACTTTCAATTTTTCGTGCGTTTTTAGACTGGATAATTAAACTGGTACTAGTTAAATTAAACTGATACTTTTTTTTTCATATTACACATTTAATAGAAAAGCGTCAATTCAAAAAATCAAATTTTTCTGAAAATTTAAAAACGGTTTCAGAAAAAAAAAAAAAAAAAAAAAAAAAAAAAAAAAAAAAAAAAGATTATTTATTTAAATGTGTTTTTACCTTTATGGAGGTATTTCGAATCAAACTGCTTGTTTTCCGATTTATTTTTGAATTCACTTTTGCTCTCAAACTCATGAAACTCGCAGATTCTCTTATTTAGAAAGTGCACAAGGTCAATTCTTTGATAAGTGCACAAAATATTGCAAAAAAAGCAATCAAAAACGGCAATTTGAACCGATTTTTCCGAATTCGGAGATCTGGGAACGAAAAAAAAGGGTCTTCCTGAGAAGTTAATTGCTTATAAATCAAATTCTAATGAATTGAGCGTAAAAAGACATCACACGGCACCTATCCAGTCCAAACACTATCCAGTCTTTGTTAATACCTATGAAATACATTTAATGCTATTTTAATTATGAATAAATAAAAAAATATGACATTACATCCTTGTAAAAAAAAAAAAATAATAATAATAATTATAATAATAATAATAATAATAACATGACTACTGACAGTACTATCTATCTCTTTAAAGAAATATGAATGACTTATGCAATATAGAAATATGTCACGATTTAAATAATTAATTTAAACGCAACTAATAACAATTTGAATTAAAAAATTCGTGAATTTTTAATTGAAGAATTTTTTAAAAATAAAGCACTAGCTTATTTACCGTCAAATCTTGACGGGTACTATCTTGTCTTTGTTAATACCTATAGTACATTTAATGCTATTTTAATTTTGAATAAATAAAAAAATATAACTTTTACCTACCACCCTTGCAGAAAAAATTAATAAAGAAGATATTTCGGCTGACAGCACTATGTATTTTTTTTTTTTTTTTTTTTTTTTAAGAAACAGGAATGACATATGCAATATAGAAATATGTGACGATTTCAATAATTAATTTGAACGCAGCTAATTAAAAAATTCAAGAATCTTTTAAAAATAAAACACTAGCTTATTTAACTTCAAAACTTGAGGGGTACTATCTAGTCTTTGTTAATACCTAAAATATAACATTTGCCTCCCTTGCAGAAAAAATTAATAAATAAGATATTTCGAGTGACAGCGCTATCTATTTCTTTAAAGAAATAGGAATCATTTATGCAATATAGATATATGTCACGATTTCAATAATTAATTTAAACACATCTAATTAAAAATTCAAGAATTTATTTTAATGAAACACCAGCTTATTTACCGTCAAAACGTGACGGGTACTATCTTGTCTTTGTTAATACTTATGGAACAATTAATTTAATTTTAATTTTGAATAAATAAAAAAAATATAACATTTACCTACCTCCCTTGCAGAAAGATTAATAAAGCTATTTCGACTGGCAGAACTAATCATTTTCTTTAAAGAAATACGAATCATTTAAGCAATATAGAAATATGTCACGATTTAATTAATTAATTTAAACGCAACTAATTAAAAAAATCAAGAATTTTTTTAAAATAAAACACTAGCTTATTTACCGTCAAATCTTGACGGGTACTTTGTTAATACCTATGAAATACATTTAATGCTATTTTAATTTTGAATAAATAACAAAAAAAAAAAACCTCCCTTGCAGAAAAAAATAATAAAAAAGACATTTCCCCGCTGATGAAACTTCATCTACATGATCATTACGTTAAAGAAATAAATTTTTGTGCATCACTTAACATGTTAATTGCATAGTTACACATGTCTGTCGGGTATCATCAAACGTCAACCCAATGACACTTCCTGGAATATGACACCTTCTTTATCTTTTCTTCGTTCGATACTTCTCACACTTAAGATGTAATTAATGAAATCGCTGAATGTTCTTCTGCTCTTCACCCCTCATATCACCCACAACCTGACATCTGTTATAAGTAGAAGGAAAAATGACTTCGATAAGTTTGACATCTCCATGATGACAAAGGTGTTACGTTATCAGAGACATTGGGGATAATAATCAAAGTCGCTATTGATTGTTCCTTCCCTCAAGGCAGTTGTACTTTTTTAAAGGTAAAGGCCGCTTTCAAGTCAAAAAGAACAACTTTGTGACGTAAGTTTTAATTTATTTTTGTTCGAAAATGAATGCAAGCGTTGTTGTTCAGAAACTACCGAATCGCACTCTTTTTTTTTTCTTTTGGAAACAATAGATTTTTTAGAAAATCGTGTCAAAGTGGGTGTTTTGAACTGACTTTCCGCGCGAGAGAAGAAACAAACAGTCAAACTGGTATGAAAAACGCCTTGTCACATGATTAATAAAGCTTATAATTTAATAAGTAACTTATTGATCAAAAAATTTAAAACTCAATTCGATTCCAAATTGTTTTCAAAGTCAGGTCTACGAATTTTATGTCTTCCCGTTAGAAAATGAATTTGTAAATGTGGCAGAACGTTTTCCTCTTGTTGAGCAGAACAGTTAAGAATAGCAGTAATATCCGTTTTTCGAAAAAATGATTTTTCACCTTCAACAGCTCAAATTTTTCCGATACATTTCCAGACTTATTTTTAAAAATAGAAACATGAAACTTGCTGGGGTGATTTTTGAAGTAGTGTATAAGATGCTGTGTGATGTAATTTTTGCTGCATTAACTAGAATTTGATTTATCAACAGTTATTTTTTTCAGCATGACCCTTTTTTTCGATCTCAGATCTCCCGCCTCGGAAAATTGTGTTCGAAAGACCAAATTTGACAGCATTTTTTCTAATATTTTCTGCATTTATCAAAAAATCAACAGACACGGCACCTAATATAGTTTCTAAACAAGAGATTTTCAAAGTTTGGTGCACTTGAGAGCAAAAGTGGATCTAAAAATAAATCGGAAAATAAGCGGTTTTGATCGGAATACACCCTTAAGGGTTTATTTCGATTCAAACTGCTTATTTTCTGATTTATTTTTAAATTTATTGTTTCTCTCAAACGCATCTAAGTTGACAGGTTCTTTTATTTAAAAACTACACAATGTGCCGTGCCTGTCGGTTTTTTGATAAATGCAGAAAATGCTGGGGGAAAAAAATGCTGTCAAAATGGGCGTCTTGAACTAAATTTTCCCAAGCGGGAGTTCTGGGAACGAAAAAAATGTCATACTGAGAAAATAATCTATATATATAAAAGGAATTCTGAGGATAATTGAGGCACAGGCGAAAGCAAATCTTGGCAATGCGCCAACTCGGTCCAGAGGAAGCAAATCTTGGCAATGCGCCAACTCGGTCCAGAGGAAGCAAATCTTGGCAATGCGCCAACTCGGTCCAGAGGTATAAAAGCAAGATAGAAAAATTTCATTAAATATCTTTCTTAAATTCAGAAACAGTTTTGTTGAGTTCGCCCCTTGGTGGTTAAATGTGAAACTAAAAAATTCCAGAAAATCCCTCCTCTCTCCACCATCTTTTTTTTTTCTTGCCGTGTGTGCACAGCACTTCTGCTAAATGGTACCATAGGCACCGGGGATTCGGTACGAGATTGGGTCTTTTTATGACATTTTGCAATACAAATTTCAGGTTAGTTTTAGAATATAATTACGGGCCCGGGCAACGTCGGGCATCTCAGCTAGTTGTTTATAAAACAAATTCTAATGAATTGAGCAAAAAATCACACGACCGCTTATACATCTCTTCAAAAATCTCCTCAGCAAGTTTTATGTTTCTACTTTTAAAAATGAGTCTGAAAATGTATCAGAAAATTTCGAGCTGGTACGGGTGGAAAATCATTTTCTCGAATACATCCAAAATTAAAAAAGGCAACTTTGTGCTATAATTTATTTTTGCTCAGAAATGCATAAAACTAGCAAGTGTTGTTATTTAGAAACTATTTAATCGCACTTATTTTTCTGATTTTTACGGAATAGATATTTCGGAACAAGCCGTCAAAGTTGAGGTTTTGAACCGCTTTTCCGAAGAAAGCAGAAAAACCAGTCAATGAAAGGAAGAAAAACGCGTGATCACGTGATCAAATTAGCTAATAACTCGGTAGTTAATTTAATTATCATAAAATGGAAAACTGAGTTCAGTTCGACAGCGCTTCCATAGCCAGGCCTTCCAATTTTTTATCTTTCCGTTAAAAAATGAATTTGTAAATGTGTCAAATTGTTTTGCGCTTGCTGAGCAGAGCAGTTGAGAACAGTCTTAAGCTGCAAACAGACGACCTACTCATTGTTATCTGTACCGGCAGCATTTTCAGAAAGAATCATGTTTTGAGCACCTTATCGCCAGAACAACAATTGGCGCGGAGATGAAGTCAATGCTACGCACTCTTTCTTTTTTGTGACGTCAAACGCCTAGCGAATAGCAACCCTTCATTCTGCAAAGAGATCGCGCTTATTGTTCATTTGTTTTTCCGTAAATGTTATCAAGCAAAGACTACCATATGAAGAAATGTTATTCACCGTTGTTTACGGTTAAAACATAGTTTAAAACAAAGAACTTTTTCAGATTAAAAGGCTTTAAATTTCACAAAACATTTAAACATAGTTTTTTTTTTTTTTTTTTTTTTTTTTTTTTTTAACGATTCAATAACATTATTTCCTTAACTCGCTATGTTCGAAGAAATTGAGAAGTTAATTAAAAACAGTAGTAAAGATTCTCTTGTAATAATATAATTCGATTAATCAAATGTTTTATGACACATTTGAACTTAGTTTATTCTGTGTTTGGTGATGCAGCTAGCTGAACGTTCTCGCTTTCGCCAACTCGCCAAGGCTGGTGCTCAAAACGTGATTCTTTCTGAAAATGCGTACCGGCATCCTTTCTTGTAGCTACACGGTATTTTTTATTATTATTATTATTATTATTATAACTTAAATTACTTTTAGGGGAAGAAGACGGATGTCCTACAAAACAGAAATCCCTTTTTTCTATTTTTAGAAAATAAATGATTTTGCGTTGAAATATCGGTGTAAAAATTACAGTTTGAAGAAATACAGTAGATGATGAAGAAGTGAAATAAATTTTCAAACTAGACTTAAAGGAAACATTTTTAGAAATTCCATTTTGAGACAAGTTTAATTTTTTTAAAATTCCAAAATAAGAAAAATATTTTTAAAGTTTTGAATTAATTTCAAAATAGAAAAAAAAATATTATCCTTATGTAAAACATAATAATATATATTTGAATATGCTATGTTGAGAAAAAAATGTTGAAATAATAATATACTATGAAATCTTTCTCGACATACAAACTAGATATCTATATGTACTGTATTAGCGTGTTAACACATACATATGCTTAGAAATTTTCTAAAATTTATAGTTTAATTAGTGAAACATTTCAAAAACTGCTATAAAACTTTTTAAATTATAAAATTATAAAATAAAATTATAATTGATTTTCTTTTAATTTTAAAAACTTGTAAACATGTAACTACAAAATAAAAAAAATATTTTAAAATCAAATTAAAAAAAAAATGATTTTTTTTTTTCGTTATTTAAAATGTAAAACTAGAAAAATATTTTTCAAGGAGAAAAATATTGATTCTCAAATAAAGCATGGAATGTGTTATATATCGTGAAATAGATCGTTACGTGCACTATGTACAAATTTATATGTAGTAAAAGTTTGAATTGCTCTGAAGTGGTGTCTAGGGTAAAAAAAATTGGCCCAGGCGTTTTTTTTGGTGAAAAAACTTAGTTTAATGTTCTGGGTTATGTTATCACAATTATATAGACTGGAACACAATTATGTACAATTTTATGGATTTGCAAAAATAAGAAAAACGTACATGAACAGGCCGTCTGCCTATCCAAGCTTGCTGTTATTCCATTACCCACAGGCCCGTCTGACCTGGGTTTCGCTGTAAAATATGCGGACAGCTACAGAACCGTCTGTTCTCTGCTGAATTCCGCGAGCATCTGTCCTCTTCTCTAAAAAAAACCACTTACACCATCACAATTTTACCGTTAGTCGCGATGATAGGGTTCTCATCACGAGCCTCCAGATGCTTACTCAGCAATAGAAAGTTCATTGCCGCAGCTGTTACTAAGGGCTTTGTGAATGGATCCCACAACTCGGCCTACCTGACCGTGCTGGGTCCTCCCAGTCATCATCTGTTCTTAAACCAAACTGGTACCGGATGACTTTTACAGGCGTCTAATATTCACAACAAACTAAATAAAATAAAATAAATGAAATGCACAAGATAATATTAAAGTCAAATTTTTTTTTTTTTTGATTGTCTCTTGGACACAGTTCTGTCCTTGATTTACTTATATTAGTCCAAAAACAAATTTCGTCTATCGTTCATCACAACATATAATAACAATAACAAAAAATAATACTAAATACTAATAAAAACAATAATAATAATCACACACATTTTATGTCAAAGCACAGTTGCTTTGCTTTAGTTAGTAGTAGTCCACGGTTTCATATGATCTGCAGCACTAGAGGTCATCTGTGGACCTTCATGGTCTCCAATTTTTCTCACATTGTAACGATCGTTTCTTTTTACTGTGGTGATCTCATAAGGGCCAAGAAACTTAGGCTTTAGTTTGGTGCCTGTCCCAAACTGTGTTTTTTGAATGGCCACCAAATCACCGAGCTTATATGTGTTGGCCTTTTTTCGCTTTCTGTTGTACGTTTTCACATTTTCCTGCTGTATTTTTAATATGTTTTGCTTCGCTACTTCTCTATTAGAATTCCTTTCCGATACGAATGAATTTAATTCCTCATCATCTAACAACTCTTTAATTCGCATGTCGGTTTTTTGCCGCATTTTTACTCCTGTCAATAGTTCGAAAGGTGGGAATTTGGTACTTCTCGATACGGTGCTATTTATGATGCGTTGTACGGGCGCGACAAATTTGTACCATTTAGTGGGGTCTTCTATGCTAAGTTTTGCTAAAATTGGTATAAGAATTCTGTGCATGCGCTCTATTTGTCCATTCCCTCTCGGAATCCCTGTTGTTATTGGAATATGTTCTATATTCTCTTCCTTGCAGTATTCTTCAAAATCGGCAGAAGTGAAAGCCGGACCTTTGTCGGTGACTATCCGCGACGGATTTCCGAAAATATCATGTTGTCGGGTTAACCTATCAATGACTTCTTTAGCGGCAGTCGTTTTAACAGGGTACAGCCAAACAAATTTAGTGAATGCATCCACAACGGTAAAAATATGATTATAATTTTTATTTGTAGATGGCATGGGACCAATGTGATCTATGTGATAAGTCTCGAGGGGTATATTTTGTTTGGGAATCGGATTTAGTAGGCCTTCTCCTTTTCCCTGCTTTTTATTGCAAAGTATACACTCTACGCAGTTGGCTATGACGCTCTCAATTTGTTTTCTTAATTGGGGTATATAATAATTTTCTTTCAGAAGCGTTTCGGTTTTAACTACGGCATAATGACCTCTGCTATGAATATTGCGTATTATTTCCTTTTGCATGTCGGTAGGGATCATTAGAAGTTCTCGGTCATTTTCATATTTGTATACGATATCGTTTCTTATAAGATATTCTGAACTTTCATTTTTTTCAATCAATTTTTTTATTGCTTGTATGTGTTCGTCTTCTTGTTGAGCATTCTTTATTTTTAATGTTAATTCATCATGCGATCGGGTGACTATTAGCACTGTATTTCTACTTAATGCGTCTACATGTTTCATTTGGGATCCTGATCGGTGAACAATTTCATAATCAAACTCTTGTAAAAACAGAGCCCATCTGGCTATTTTTGGCGTAATGTCTTTTTTGTCCATGGTTTTTTGGAATGCGGAACAATCTGTCACAATTTTAAATTTAGTGCCTAATAAGTAATTTCGGAATTTCTTAACTGATTCTATTACCGCGAGAGTCTCTAATTCGTAACTTGAATATTTCGCTTGAGTAGGGGTAGTTTTACGGCTCATGTAATAAATAGGATGTAAACTTTTGGTCTCATCTTCTTGTAGTAGGACACTGCCAAACCCTATGGCGCTAGCATCGGTATGCAATTCTAGCCTAGCACCTCGTCGGAATGTATGCAATACTGGGGGGTTCACTAGTTTTTCTTTAAGCGTCTCAAAAGCTTGTTTTTCAATAATTCCAAATTTAAATGTATTTCCTGCCCTTAATAAATCACTTAAAGGTCTCGCTATAGTTGCATAATGGGGGATGTATTTTCTGAAATAAGAAGTTAGACCTAGAAAACTGTGTAATTGTTTAAGGGTGCGGGGTTCAGGGAATTTCTTTACTGCCAAAGTTTTGGCTTCCGAAGGTCTAGTAGTTCCGTTCTCGACAATATAACCTAAAAACTCAATTTTCCGTTTAAGGAATTGACATTTTGCAAAATTAAATTCTAGTCCGTAATCCGATGCAACTTCTAATACACGTTTCAGTTTCAATAGAGCCTCTTCCTCAGTCTCCGCGAGTACTATGACATCGTCTAGGTAAACTAACATTATTTTTTCTTTAATTAATTGTTTAAAAACAGCTTGTATGTATCTTTGAAACTGTTGAGGGCCAAGTGAAAGTCCGAACGGGAGTTTTAGGTACTCGTACTGAGAGTTATGTGTGACAAATGCTGTGTATTTTCTGCTGTCCTCTGCTACGTCTATGTGGAAAAAACCATTTTTTAAATCCAAAGTAGTGAAAACCTTCGCGCTCTCAATGCTGTCTAACACGTCCTCAATCCTCGGTAAGGGAAAATTATCTTTAATTATTTTTTTATTTAAGAGTCTATAATCAACACAAAGTCT
Organism: Maratus speculifer; assembly: GCA_964019185.1. Lineage (NCBI taxonomy): Eukaryota > Metazoa > Arthropoda > Arachnida > Araneae > Salticidae > Maratus > Maratus speculifer. The sequence continues at coordinate 79,330,383 of OZ025289.1, forward strand.
CCAAGAATCGTCTTTCTTTCGCGCTAATACGATAGGAGATGCATAATTGGAGTTACTTTCCTTTATGATTCCCATTTCCAGCCATTCGTTTATCTGTTTGTCGACAAATTCCTGTTCTGGAAATGCTAACCTACGCGGTCGTTGTGCTATCGGAATATCATCTGTTAATATTATGTTTACTTTCAACTCCGTATCCTTAATTTTATTTGGTTTATAATTAGAGATCAATTCTGTTAGCTCTTTTTTGATGGTTTTGTTTGAAATGTGATTTACTTCAATTTCCTGAAAATTAATCGAATCGGCTGTTTCAGCTAAATAAATTTCTGTATTTTTTGTTAAGTCTAAACACGGTTCAATTTCCAATAATTTATTTTCATGAATGCTTGTTTGCATGTTTACGCTTTCACTGCAGTCTAAAGCTGTCTCATTCTGTTTAATTTGTTCTTTTCCCACACATTCAGCTGTCGAAGCAATCTTTTCTACCATGGGACTGTTTTGATTTTCTGACCGCAACATCGTAAGAAATCTGGGTGTAATATAGCTGACGCGCTTGATTTTTGTCACGACTTGTTCTCGTGGAACCGCAGTGACGTAATTTACTCTCACTTCCCTTAATTTCCGTTTCCCCGTAATTTGCAATCCCTTTTCTGTAATATTGAAAGTTAACTGTTTTAGAAAATTATTCCCCAAAATTATGGAGTGATTCAAATTTTTTACGATGTATAAATCTGCATTTACTGAATAGCCATCTATTTCAATATTTACTGTTATGAATCCTAGGGGAGTAATTTGGTTACCTCCAATTCCTGATAACACTAAATCGTTGTCGTGTAATTTAGGGCATCCCAAAGTTTTATAAATTTCGTTACTACACATGTTCACATCGGAGCCTGTGTCAACAAGACTTTCTATATTTTTATCTAGAATTCTCACATTTTTCATTATTTTATCTAACGAATTCGAGGTATTGCTTACGGCTGCATTCGCATTTTTTGCGGAATTATATGTACATTGGTCAGATCTGTGACCAGGTGTTTTGCACCTCCAGCAAATCGGGCCTTCTTTTTTTCGGGGGCAGTGTTTCGATATATGGGACAATTCATTACAATTGAAACAGCGAATTTTTTCATTTGAATTTTTCTGCGCACCCGTGAAATTTTTTTCATATGATACACGACTCGTATCATTTCGGTGAAACACTCTATTATTTTCAATACCCTGATTTAGGCGTTTCTTAAATTCCATCTTTGGATGTTTGGTTTCATCTTTCCGCAAATTAATTCGGGCAGTTTCAAAATCATCCAACTTACCTGTCAATTCCTCTAAATTTGTAATTTTGGGTAATTCATCTCAAAAATGTTGTTTCATTTCAAATGACAACTTTCTCCTAATTTGTTCAATAATTAGAATATTTTTTAATTCCTCAAACGTTGATATTTGTAATCCCTCTAACCATTCATTCAAAAAATTTGAAAGTTCAAACGAGAAATCTTTCCACGATGCTAAATTTTCCTTCTTATGTAAGAAAAATTTTTGTCGAAACTGTTCGGGCGTAAGTTTAAAACGTCTTAATAGTATTTTCTTTACGTGATCATATTCGTTCGATTTTTCCTCACTTTCACGATTTATTAAACTCACTATGTCGAGCGGTAGTAATGCCAGAATATATGTTACCCATTCTTCCTTAGGAATTTCTAACCGTTTTGCCTGCCGTTCGAATAAGGTTAAATAAACACTAATTTCCTCCTCATTATCGTATCTTTTTAACAGTTTTAAAACATCGGGACCTTTCCCTATTGCCGCTGAATTTATTACTTGAGCTTTATTATTCTCTAATTCTAATATCTTTAATTGATATTCGCGATCTTCCGTTTCTTTAGCTTTTAAATTCTTCTCCTCCTCCTCGCGTTCACTAACTATCCCACTAAGCAAATTTTTAACAAAGTCTTCATCATACCCATCTGATTTAATCACCATATCAGCCAATACACTTTTAGTTGCATTCTCGGGCGGGTTCAGGCCCAATTCGATCACCAAAGTAATCAGATCTATTTTTTTCGATCTAATTAAGTGATTCATAATAATTTTTTTTTTTTTTTTTTTAACACATAAAACCAAATAATATCAATGCACATATAATAATAAAAAATATATCTATATATCAATATATTTTATACCCTTTTATATATATATTTCAATAATTGTTTACACACACACATATATATATATCTATAAACATAGCACTTACTTCACATAGCACTTACTTTACCAGAGGATATTTTTTTTTTCGTTTTAATCTAAAAAAAAAATTTATGCAAGTACGACGGCTGGCATGTTTTTAAAAAAATAAATAAATAAATAGATAGCCTGCAAAAAAAAAACACAGCAGGCTTTTTCACTACGTACGTTCAACTTCACTTTGTACGTTCAACTTCACTTTGTACGTTCAACTTCACTTTGTACGTTCAACTTCACTTTGAAAAAGAGAAGAAAAAAAAATATAGTCTGCGAAAAAAAAAACACAGCAGACTATTAAAAAATTTATCATAGATATCAACAGTCTGCGAAAAAAAAAGCACAGCAGACTTTTTTTTTTAAAAAATTTCCACTAAATGAAAAAACAAAACACAACAGCGGCTTCTTGATTCTTCTTTTTTTTTTTTTCTTACGATAAAACTGTTTTGTAGTTGCAGGGGGAAAACACAGGTTTTTCTCTTTTTTCTTTTCTCTTTCCGAAGATTCATAACCTCAAAGCGAGGCGCTCCTTGCTGAAAGATCCTGAAGACTGACCCAACATCTGCGCTGACTGTCTACGGAAGGGAGGGGGCCACAAGTTTCACTCCGTTGAAGCTGGTTGACGACGATGACCGTCTTACGAGAGAGGGGGGGGGGATTCTCTCATCTAATCCTTTCCTCAAATTTCTCCAGAAACTGATCCAGGGCGAGCACCCCACGTTGTAGTAAAAGTTTGAATTGCTCTGAAGTGGTGTCTAGGGTAAAAAAAATTGGCCCAGGCGTTTTTTTTGGTGAAAAAACTTAGTTTAATGTTCTGGGTTATGTTATCACAATTATATAGACTGGAACACAATTATGTACAATTTTATGGATTTGCAAAAATAAGAAAAACGTACATGAACAGGCCGTCTGCCTATCCAAGCTTGCTGTTATTCCATTACCCACAGGCCCGTCTGACCTGGGTTTCGCTGTAAAATATGCGGACAGCTACAGAACCGTCTGTTCTCTGCTGAATTCCGCGAGCATCTGTCCTCTTCTCTAAAAAAAACCACTTACACCATCACAATTTTACCGTTAGTCGCGATGATAGGGTTCTCATCACGAGCCTCCAGATGCTTACTCAGCAATAGAAAGTTCATTGCCGCAGCTGTTACTAAGGGCTTTGTGAATGGATCCCACATATATATACTACATAACTATGTGTAGCCATGTTAGCATATTATAAAAATTTCTGTAATTAATAATTTTATGAAATAATTTTTAAATATTCTTTTTTTATTGTAAAATTATTAAAATATTTTTATAAATTGTAACTAATTTTGAACTAGAAAAATATTTATTTAAAACATAATATTTATTTCCAAATATTATTTTACATAAACCATGAAAATAATTACATAATAGTAAAACATATACATATGCAATGTGTTAGCATGTTAACAAGTTTAGGAAAATTTCATTGATTAATAATTCAGTTTTTAAAAAAATTAATTATTGAAATTTTTATAATTTTTTTCTAAAATTATTAAAATATTTTTATAACTTGTAATTAATTTTGAAGTAGAAAAAAATCTTTATTATAACATGAAACATAGCATATTCTCAATACAGTATGTATATTGTATATGCATATGGACTATTCCATGGTATAACTAACATTACATTTAGAACTATTTTTTGCAATTTTAGTAATATAACACACAAAAAAACTATTTCAAAAGTAAATTTGACGTGGGGTGTATTTCGATTCAAACTGCTTATTTTTCGATTTATTTTTTAATTCATTTTTGCTCTCAAATGCACCAAACTTTCAAAATCTTTTATTTGGAAAGTACACAAGGTGCCGTGATTGTCGATTCTTTGATAAATGCAGAAAATGTTGCAAGAAAAAGCAATCAAAAACGGCATTTCGAATCGATTTTTCCGATGCGGGAGATTTGGGAATGAAAAAAAGGGTCATACTGAGAAGATAATTGTTTATAAACCAAATTCTAATGGGTTGAGCGTAAAATGACATCACACAGCACCTCATACGTCCGTTCAAGAATCCCCTCAGCAAGTTTCATGTTTCTACTTTTAAAAATGTGTCTGAAATGAAATCGGAAAATTTCGAGTTGTTGAAGGTGGAAAAGCGTTTTTTGGAATACACCCTTAATTAAACTTATTAAAACCTAATTTAGATGAAATTTACCTAATTCTAATGTTATTTCTTCATTTTTGTACTTATATTTACTATGTTAACTGTCATTACTGAAAAAGGAATGTAAGTAACCATATAAAATGTAATTTTCACTACTGTTTTTTAGGTTATTTTCATCCACATTGACCCTTAGATAGGCTTCATTGACAAATCATGTTAATTTTACATTTGAATATTTTTTTAGTGTTATATTACTAAAATTAGCGCTGTAAATTGTTCTAAATGTAACATAAGTTATACCATGGAATGACGCATATATATCATACATATATATCATGTCCCCTATATACATGAAAACAATGAATGTATGTTTAAAAAAATTATACAATGGGAATTATACAATATACACCCTTCAGGGTGTATTCGAAAAAATGATTTTCCACTTTCAACAGCTCAAAATTTTCTAATACATTTCCAGACTCATTTTTTAAAGTAGAAACATGAAACTTGCTGGGATGATTTTTGAAATGATGTATTAGATGCTGTGTGAAGTAATTTCTCGCTGCATTAATTAGAATTTGATTTATGAACAATTATTTTTTCAGCATGACCCTTTTTTTCGATCTCAGATCTCCCGCCTCGGAAAATTCTGTTCGAAAGATCAATTTTGGCAGCATTTTTTGTAATATTTTCTGCATTTATCAAAAAATCAACTGACACGTGTCCGACTACTCTTTTAATTGCCGTTGATCGTTTAAAAATTGACATAAGTCGTATTACCCAGGGGTAGTCGGTACGTAAAGAAAAGGAAATACAAACACTGAATTGATTGCAGAGACCACATTATTAGGAAATCAAGCAAATATTTATTTCGCTAAGCGCAATAAACATAGAGTGATCTAAGATACAGAAGTATTCTAAGTTAAGAAGAATCATAATCTAAGTCTAGTTCATTTCATAACAATACCGCACATTGCATTCGATAATAAAATAGAAAGAAATTAGGGGATGCCTCGGAAAACCTAATAATTTAAAGCCCACTTACCCATAATCATTAGCCGCATTGCTGGGAAGCGTTTCATCTCCATCCTTAGGATCTGAATTTCCAGGAAAGGGAACTGCTCACACTCAAAATCCCAACTCCAAAAAACCCCCTTAACTCCTTCTCCTCCTCCCTTTTTCTAACTCTCTCCCCCCTTTGCTCATTTTCATTATGCATCCCCTTGAAATGCTTCAAATCCAATCCTCTGCGAATAGCAACATTATTGGGTACATTAATACAATATGTTATCCTCCATTCGCTCGATTTCTGTTTCCTTGACCACCCTTTTTTTTTTCTTCAGAGCCCCAAAAGAAAGGGTATAACAGATGACTCTAAACGAGGCTTCCCGCTCGAATTCCAGGCGCAAGCCCTTCGTCGCACCTCAAAATTCCTACTATTCATGTTCACCTGAAACCATCTCAAGCCCCTTCTTTTTCTTTCTTTTTGAATACCATCCCTCTCATACTTACCAAGAGGGGGGGGGGGGGGGCTTTGCTTTTATTATATAATTCGACATTTCTTTTCGTTAAAAATGTTTTATAACATTCGCTTTTTTTTCTCAGCATAGCATTGCATTTTTACTTTAGCTATCTAACTTTTACTGATCGCACGAACACCTGAGATGCACACCTGAGATTCTTCTAATTCAGCTACTTGAAATCCCGGCGATTTATTACTTTTTATTATTATTATTTAAGGGTTGGAACCCCTATATGAGTGGGTCTGCATTCTATCTCCCTTTCTGCATTGTATGAATCAAATAGTCAGCTCCCCGACACACGGCACCTACTATAGTTTCTAAATAAGAGCTTTTCAAAGTTTGGTCTATTTGAGAGCAAAAGTGGATCTAAAAATAAATCGGAAAATAAGCGGTTTTGATCGGAATACACCCTTAAAATTTTTTGATACAATTCCAGACACATTTTTAAAAGTAGAAACATGAAACTTGCTGAGGGTATTTTTGAAGAGACGTATAAGGTGCCGCTCAATTCGTTAGAATTTGATTTATAAACAATTATCTTCTCAGTATGACTTTTCTTTTCGCTCACAGATCTCCCACTTCGGAAAAATCGGTTCAAAATGCCGTTTTTGATTGCCTTTTTTTGCAATTTTTTCTGCATTTTTCAAAGAATCGACAATCACGGCACTTTGTGTACATTTTAAATAAGACAATTTGCCAGTTTCATGCATATGAGAGTAAAAATGAATTTAAAAATAAATCGGAAAATAAGAGTTAAAATCGATTTTCCCCCTAATGAAAATATCTTATATTCTCGATCAATAGATTTCAAAACATTAGAAATACCTTAAGGGTATATTTCGATTCAAACTGCTTATTTTCCGATTTATTTTTGACTTCATTATTGTTTTCAAATACACGAAACTTTCAGTATCTCTTATTTGGAAAGTACACAAGGTGCCGTAATTGTCAATCCTTTGATAAATGCAGAAAATATTGCAAAAAAAGCAATCAAAAACGGCATTTTGAACAGATTTTCTCCTAGCGGGAGATCTGTGAACGAAAAAAGGGTCATACTAAGAAGATAACTGTGTATAAATCAAATTCTAATGAATTGAGCTTAAAAAGACATCACACCTCGAAATTTTCTGATACAATTTCAGACACATTTTTAAAAATAGAAACATGAAATTTGCTGAGGGGATTTTTGAAGGGACATATAAGGTGCCGTGTGATGTCTTTTTAAGCTCAATTCATTATAATTTGATTTATACACAGTTATCTTCTTAGTATGACCCTTTTTTTCGTTCCCAGATCTTGCACTTCGGAAAAAACGGTTCAAATTACCGTTTTTGATTGCTTTTTTTGCAATATTTTGTGCACTTATCAAAGAATTGACCTTCACGGCACCTTGTGCACTTTCTAAATAAGAGAATCTGCGAATTTCATGTGTTTGAGAGCAAAAGTGAATTCAAAAATAAATCGGAAAACAAGCAGTTTGAATCGAAATACACCCTTAACCCTTTGAGTGGCACTTTAATATATGTTATCAAGCCTAATTTAAGGGTGTATTCGAAAAAAGGCTTTTCCACCTTCAGCAGCTCGAAATTTTCCGATACAATTTCAGACATATTTTTAAAAGTAGAATCAGGAAACTTGCTGAGGGGATTCTTGAAGGGACGTATGAGGTGCCGAGTAAAGTCTTTTTATGCTCAATTCATTAGAAAATGATTTATGAGCAATTATTTTTTCTGGAAGACCCTTTTTTTCGTTCCCTTATCTCCCACTTCGGAAAAATCGGTTCAAATTGCCGTTTTTGATTGCTTTTTTTGCAATATTTTGTACACTTATCAAAGAATTGACCTTTACGGCACCTTGTGCACTTTCTAAATAAGAGAATCTGCGAGTTTCATCTGTTTGAGAGCAAAAGTGAATTCAAAAATAAATCGGAAAACAAGCAGTTTGAATCGAAATACACCCTTAAACGAAATTTTCACCATAAACTTTCAACGAAATTTCATATCTTTAGCTTTGGCGGCAAATGTGGAATAAATTGCCTTTTCTTATTTTAAAACAGAATTTTTCGATTTCCCCGGAGAGAATTCAGCATTATAGAGACATTATTTCTTGCCCCTCAAAGAGTTAACCTTGAAATCAAATACTTTCAACCATCCAACAAAAGCCTTTTCACAATTTTCGCCAACGCACATCCAATATTAAAGAAAAAAAAAAAAAAAAAAAAAACTACGAAGCCAGTAAAATGGGATGTTTTCAATCAAAACATTAGAAATAGAAAAAAAAAAGATTGTGATTTTACATTCTAGAAAATCAATAAGAATAATAATAATAAAAAAAATCCAATATTTACGCTACCATTCTTTCTTCCGAGAAAGATACAACAACACTAACGCTTTCTTGATAAATATACTTCGCTCCGAACTCTCAAAAGCCGAAAATAATTAGCGAGCCGAAAAAAATTAATTTATCTCGCAATAAAAATTATTTTAATTACGGCGCAACACATGTCCGTCGGCACGGCATCAAAAAAGAACGTGGTGACACTTCCTGAAACATGACTCTTTCTGTCTGTGGTCTCACACTTAGCTCCGCAATTAACGAAACGGAGAGAGTGTCCGGGTGACCCCCGCTCCGCTGACAGCCTGACAGCCGCTGACTTGCTGAAAAGAGAGGGTTGACTGCATTCACTTGACATCTTGTGACAGCATGCGGTGTAACTTAATCTGCGTGAATGGCGATTATAATCAAGAAGAAGGGGGGTATTTTTCTTTGTGTGTCTCTTTTACATGAAGGGGAATTACTCATTTGTAATCTGATAGAGGTCTGGAATTAATGAATGGCTAAGATATGTAAGTTGCATAATTGCCCCGCAGCGGAAAAAAAGTTTGCGATTTATATGTGGATGGATTTAATTCCTTCGGTTTTAACTTTGGGAAAAACACAAATCCAATCGGACGCACCTAATCAGACAACATTACCAGTCATGCAGGAGGTAAAGGATTGATTTCTGATGGAAAGAACTAAATTTAGGGAAGGTCACGTATCCTTGTCAAGCCATCACGTATGCGCAATTGCGTCAGTGTGTTTATTGTCGCTATTCATTTCCACAGAAATGAGCGAAAAGTTTGCGATTTATATGTATGGATGGATTTAATTCCTTCGGTTTTAACTTTGGGAAAAAAGCAAATTTAATCGGACGCACCTAATCAGACAACATTATCAGCCATGCAGGAGGTAAAGGATTGATTTCTGATGGAAAGAACTAAATGTCGGGGAAGGTCATGTATTCTTGTCAAGCCATCACGTGTGCACATTTGCATCGGTGTGTTTATTGTCACTATTCATTTTCACAGAAATGAGTGAAAAGTTTGCGATTTATATGTATGGATTTAATTCCTTTGGTTTTAACTTTGGGAAAAAGCAAATCTAATCGGACGCAGCTAATCAGACAACAATACCAGTCATGCAGAAGGTAAAGGATTGATTTCTGATGGAAAAGACTAAATTTTGGGAAGGTCATGTATTCTTGTCAAGCCATCACGTATGCGCAATTGCGTCAGTGTGTTTATTGTCGCTATTCATTTTCACAGAAATGAGCGAAAAGTTTGCGATTTATATGTATGGATGGATTTAATTCCTTCGGTTTTGACTTTGAGAAAAAAGCAAATTTAATCGGACGCACCTAATCAGACAACATTATCAGTCATGCAGGAGGTAAAGGATTGATTTCTGATCGAAAGGACTAAATGTCGGGGAAGGTCATGTATTCTTGTCAATCCTTCACGTATGCGCAATTGCATCAGTGTGTTTATTGTCGCTATTCATTTTCGCAGAAATGATCATGAGTGGTACTTTTTTCAATATTACATGTAATATATAAAATATATATATTACTAGTGTAGATGCCCGATTTAGGACGGCGCGCAAAAAATGTAATTTTCACATAAATTTGAAAAAAAATCTGATAAAAATAATTGACAATATTGAAGTGTTTAGATGAGCAAAGTTCGGTTAGTTTATGTTCTAATAAACACATCATTAGCATTTAGGCATATGACACATTGAAACGACAAAAGGAAAATGATGCATCACATCGTAGAAAAAAGTGGTTTAAACAAAAGAGGAAGCTGTTTCAAACCTGTTTTAAACCAGTTTTCCTTCCTAATTCGAGCGACATGTCTTATGTGTCGCCTTAGTGTGTGACCTTACAATTCTTCTGGGTAAACCAGGCTTTGAGGCTAATGTACCAAATAATGTACAAAATAAAAATTTCTTAATAAAACAAAATTTTAACAAATTTGCATAAAAACTGTGTAATTAAAAAATCTCCTGCAATTATTGAAATAATACTAGTAATTAATAATTATTACTATTTTTTATAACACTTTGAAATTGTATTTTCCCCCCCTTAATTACTCCATCTGCCCTACCTCAAAGTAAAAAGAAAGATTGCCATTTTCCCCTTTTGCTGGCAAATTTCTCATTCTGCTGTCAAGCTTCGGATGCCCACAGACGATACACTGGTCTCGGACGGTGTATTTCAATCTAAACTGCTTATTTTCTGATTTATTTTTAAATTCATTTTTGCCCTCAAACGCGTCAAACTGGCGAATTCTCTTACCTAGGAACTAGACGATGTGCCGTGCTGGTGGATATTTTGATAAATGCAGAAAATATTTCAAAAAAGCTGTCAAAGTGGGCGTTTTGAGCCAAATTTTCTAAAGTGGGAGATTTGGGAACGAAAGAAATGGCCATAGTAAGAAAATCATCGTTTCTAAATCAACTTCTAATGAATTGAACTTAAAATGAAATCACACGGCATCTAATAAATCTCTTCCAAAATCATCTGAGAAAAAAAAAATTCATGCTTTCACTTTTAAAAATGAGTCCGTAACAGTAGCAGAAATTTTCGAGCTGCTAAGGATGGAAAAATATTTTTTCTGATACACCCTTAAAAATCTTAAAGTAAAGAAAGTTGCAGAAATTAAAAAAATCATTTGTGAAAAATAGTTCAAAACTCTTTTTACTTAGCTATTCGAAAAAACGGTTTTCCACCTTCAACCGCTCGAAATTTTCCGATACAATTTCAGACATATTTTTAAAAATAGAAACATGAAATTTGCTGAGGGGATTTTTCAAGAGACGTATAAGATGCCGTATGACGTCTTTTTACATTCCGTTCATTAGAATTTGATTTATAAACAATTAGCTTCTCAGTATGACCCTTTTTTTCGTTCACAGGTCTCCCGCTAGGGGAAAATCTGTTCAAAATGCCGTTTTTGATTGCGTTTTTTGCAATATTTTCTGCATTTATCAAAGAATCGACAATCACGGCACCCTGTGTACTTTCTAAATAAGACAATTTGCCAGTTTATGCATATGAGAGGAAAAACGAATTTAAAAATAAATCGGAAAATAAGCAGTTTGAATCGAAATACACCCTTAAGCACATAAGATTTATTAATTTAAGCCCGTTTAATTGCAAGCTATAGCAATATAATATTTAAAAACCCTAAGTGTTTATATAAGGCACACACCATAAAATATCAAATTTTAGCTGAAAATTTCAATTTGAATTTTTTTTTCCTTACTATTTTTCCCGTTTTCAATTTTTTTTTTTTTTTTTTTTTTTTTTTTTTTTTTTCAAAATAGAAAAAAAATTGTGTAGTTAAGGGTTATAGCGCTAACTTTGGCAGCATTTTTTTTTTAAATCATCCGCAATTATCGAAAAATGAAAAAAATTCATAATTTCTGGATCAGAGCACCTACCAGTGTCATCAACAAAAATGAAATTCGGATTTTTGAAAAGATACATAAAATGCCGTGTGATTTCATTTTTCGCTAAATTCCTTAGAATTAGATTTATAAACAATTACTTTCTCATAATGCGCATTTTTTTTTTTTTTTTTTTTTTTCATTCCCAGATTTAAAGCTTCGGAAAACTCGGTTGAAAATGCCAAATTTGGCAGTTTTTTTTTTTTTTTCTTTTGTCAAACATGGCACATTATATAGCTTCTAAATAAGAGAATTTTTCAAACTGGTGCGTTTGAGAGCAAAAGTGAATTTAAAAATATATCAGAAAATATGCAGGTTGGATTAGAATACAACCTTAACAGTCCTTTTTCTTCAGTTCATGATAATATAAAAATTTCTAGATTTCTCAACAAAGCATCAGACAACTGAATGATGATAATGTTAAACGGATTATTCCGAAACGCTTTTTAGCGGCAACAATAAAAGACATTTCCGACACGTTATTAATAGATGGTAAATAATAAATGTCAAAACGTCACTCAAATTCTATAACAAAATCACTCCTATATCAAAGAGGATAAAAGATATATGGCACAGTTTGCGACTTCTCTTCCTTTATCTACTTATAAGCATTATATTCTCCCTTATCAAAAATGAAAAAAGAAAAGAAAAAATGGACTTGCAACGGGTTGTAATGTTTCCCCACAGAGCGGATATCCCCCATTATCAGCATTATACCATCATTTCATACAAAGAGCTGAAACAGTTTTTTTATTGCACCCCCTGCCGTTGTATCAGAGGTACTAGAGGCGCTGGTCAGTGAAGACTTCCTTCATGTATATTCAGCATGAGTAGGCTTATTCTACGCTACATTTTTTCGCATGGATACATACATATATTTTTCGCGGAATAAGCAATAAATGTTTGCATGGATAAAGAGTCAAGTGAGTCCTCCATATAGGTGAAAAAGGGGACTGCTTGCCGACTGTTTGCTTTGCTTAAGATATAAGACTATATTTAGAGAAAATTGCCATAGGCTAGATATTTTCTTTTTAGATTTCTGAACTTGACATTTTTACCTATATGGTAACCCAAGGATTGCTTTTTATTATGAGTTATTTCCTTTTTAAATGGGAAAATTAAAATTACGTTTCTTAAAACTCTAAAGTTGGTTATGTGACCAAAATGTGAATGACACGAAATGTGAAACCGTGATTTGCAGTATTTACTTGCCATATTTACGTTACGTGAGGTGGGTAATCGGTAATGAGTCACTGTGACCTCATTACGACTTCGATACATCTCGTTTATGATGAGTGATGTTGTTTTGTTGTCAACTTCTGATGTGTGACACAAAAATCGAAATTTTCCGATACAATTTCAGACACATTTTTAAAAGTAGAATCATGAAACTTGCAGAGGGGATTCTTGAAGGGACGTATAAGGTACCGTGTGATGTCTTTTTACGCTCAATTCATTAGAATTTGATTTATAAGCAATTAACTTCTCTGGAAGACCCTTTTTTTCGTTCCCTTATCTTCCACTTCGGAAAAATCGGTTCAAATTGCCGTTTTTGATTGCTTTTTTTGAAACATTTTGTACACTTATCAAAGAATTGACCTTTACGGCACCTTGTGCACTTTCTAAATAAGAGAATCTGCGAGTTTCATGTGTTTGAGAGCAAAAGTGAATTCAAAAATAAATCGGAAAACAAGCAGTTTGAATCGAAATACACCCTTAATCACTACTGCGACTGTGACACTTGTAATCAGCTACTATGTCACAGTGCCATTTAGATCGACTAACGAAATTATTTAGGTAGCTTTCTCTTAGCTAATTTCAATTTACGTTTTAAACTACCTTTATTTGAAAGCTTATCTAGATTATTTTCAACCATTACATGTTTAATATAATTTACTTGTATGTTTTTATTCATAGTTCAAACAAAACTCCAGTGCTACACTGATATTTACATGGCGTAATAATTTGTCAATGTTTAATTTTTCTGCATTTGCCAAGTGAAATTCTATAAAGTAACTAAGTAGCTAATTTTTTAAAGGAATTTTTGAAACATGTATAAAGTTTAAACATTTTGTCTCAGATCTATCGTATCAGTGTTATTGGTTTAATTTTTAACGAGTTTATTTGAGAGTAATATCTGTTCTTGCCTGTTGCATTTGGTTTTCTATAGTAAAAAAAAAGTGAGTAAGTGTGATCGTAGATCGAACAAGGATTTTACTTAATATATCTTTTAATACACTTTATCCTTAAATTAATACATCAAAATTGTTAATTTATAATTAATAGATTGATACATAAATGGTAGCACCGTTACACTTAAATTTAAAATAATTAAAAAATATTCTTTAGTCAAATTAACAATATTCAATTGAAATTATTTAAATGAAATTAAAAAATATGAATATGTTTAAATTCATCAATTAAAAAAATTTTTCGGAAGTATATAAATAAAAAAATAATATTTTTAAAAGTAAAAAATTGTTTCAAACGTATTTAAAATGTTGAATTATAGCAGTAAAAATCCACCTTAATTCTTTCCCTTTTCAAAAACTCACTAGTTGTTGCCAAAAAAGAATATTAACATGCATTGAAATTCGAAATAAAAGAGAAAAAAAAAAACAATAATAATAATAATAATAATAATAATAATAATAATAATAATTTATAATTAAAAAAAGGATTTTTTTTTTAAATTATTAAATATATACAGGGTTGTTATATTTAAAGTTCGCCTATTCATAAGGCTCTGAAAGCCGTTCCATGGCTCCGAACGAAACAAAATTTCACTAGTACGCAGTTGAAGAGATGCGCTCTGCAAAAAATAAATAAATAAAAAAAGACATTTTTCGTCAGTAGATGGCGCTGCGCCAATATTTAAGGTGATGTTTGCAGATTCGTTATATCAATATCAGTCAAGCCAGACGAAGCACACAAATTTAAAAGTTTCAAGAAACTTCGACGAACTGCGAATTGTTATAATTAAGTTCACCTAATCAGACAGCTCTAGAGCCTGACCTATGACTCCAAACATTTCCAATAACGTATTCCATTCTCAGAATTTTCTTTCTACAGCATTGCGTAAACTGTCCTGCGAGATTGAGCGAATATGAAGTCTAATACTGTCTTTCAGATCAGAGAATGTCTGACATCTGCCTTTAGATACAGAATCTTTTAAAAATCTCCACAAAATAAAGGAATCTGCAAACATCGGCTTAAATATTGGCGCAGCGCCACCTACTGACAAAAAATTTAACTATTTTTTTTTTCGATTTTCGCAGAGCGCATCTCTTCAACTACGTACCAGTGAAATTTTGATACATATGGAGCCATAGAACCGGCTTTAGAGCCTTCTTAATTAGCAAACTTTAATTATAACAACCCTGTACATCTGAAAAATGAAGTGTAATATTAAAAATAAAAATTTTAAAGTTCGCCTGAGGGATTTGAATCATCAACCTATTGCATCGGCGACAGTTGCTTTACCTCGGCTCCATCGATCCTTTGAGGAATGTCTAAAATTCAAAATTGTGTTTTGAAATCGAAAAAGAATAAATTAATTTTATTAAAATAATAATATATATGTATATTTCAAAATTTTATTGTTTGAAAGGAACAGGCAGTATTCTACTTTTTTTCCTTTTAAGTAATAAATGCATTAAAAAAAATAGGTCTGAAACTTCAATAGTTTCCGAATATGAGAGACCAGCAAAAATCCTAATGATAGACTTTTACGAAAAATATTATGTGAAATTCTAAATGCTATTCTTGTAATAATGTAATTATCGACAAAATTTAAATTAGTATTATTAAAAGAAAAAAAAACTAAATGCATTTTGAAAAAAATAACTTATGAAAGTATTTTTGGTCTAAAAGCAGCAAAGGAAAAGTTCTCCCTCTCATCCCAAAGCAATACATTGTGATTTTTAACAAGGTCGGGGAAAGAAAAGGGGTAAAAACTTGTTCGAACTTCAAGGAAATTTCTCCCTTCTGTAGGACGTCTAGCAATTTCCTTGTAAAACCGTTAAAGGTGGAAGTGCCTGCGTGACCACAATAAAAGACGCTGACACTAAAAAAAAAAAAAAAAAAAAAAAAAAAAATCAAAGAATGTTATTAAAAACTCTGTTTAAACAAATAAATGGTAAAAATGTTTTCGTCAATTATCATTTCCTTTCATTAGTTATTTATAGAACTATTTTCTATTTATAAAATCAGAATTGAAAAGATATTCAAGTAAACAATAAGCTGCTTTTAATATTTTAATCTCAACCTTTTATTATTGAAGTGTAAATTTTCAATTATGAGCTATCATTTTACAATTTTTTAATAATTTTTCCGAACTTTCACAAGATTTCTGATCTTTCATTATACAACTTGGTTACTGTGAGTACCTTATTCTAATGAGAAAATAATTATGGTCCCTTCGCATTTATTATAAACAAGTTCGACTGTACATATTTATCGTTTGCTTTTTACTTTCTGAAAATATCTCTCCAACAACAACTCTATTGTCTGTGTTCCACCACCCTCCTCAACTCTAATAAACTTCCGTTCTAGGCTAAATAGCTTGAACATGCCCGACCGAGTCAATTGCTTGTCCTTCGCACGGAGACGTCAAGCGGCGAAGCTCATCATACGAGGGGGGTTCGAGACCCACTGCGGTTTGAGACCCCCGCCAAGGCACAAAAGGGGGCCTCCCGCAGCGACTGACAGCCCCACTGACGTCCCGGGGCGTCACCCGTGGTCAAAAATGACAGACGGCCGCGTGAGAAATGGGCCGCAGCTCAAAACACAGCAATCTGTTTTGTGGACGACAGAGTGGGGACAGTTGTGGGATATTCACAAATTGAAGAACTGGAGATCTAGGATAAAGAGGTTTTATTGATAAAAACTGATACGCGTAGTTTAGTTGAAAAACTAGTGTCGAAAATACAAGGAAATATAATTAGAATTACAATTTACTCAAAAAAAAAAAATATTTTCCTACCCGTAATAGCTTGAAATTTCCTGATTTATTTTCAGACTAATTTTTAAAAGTAGAAACACGAAACTTGCTGTCGCGATTTTTGAAATTGTGTATAAGAAGCAATGTGTTTTCATTTTTCATTCAATTATTTAAAAGTTGATTTATAAACAATTATATTTTCATCACGAACCCCCCTCCTTTTATTTATTTATTTATTTATTTGGCTCTCTCTTGTATTGGAATTTTTTTTTTCAAAGCGTCAACTTTGACAGCCTTTTTTGTAATATATTCGGCTTTTATCAAAATATTGACAAGCATGGCTCCTTATATAGTTTCTGAATAACACAATTTATCAATTTTATGCGTTTCAGAACATAAATAAGATTAAAAATGAATCAGAAAAAGAAAAAAAAATAGTTTGGATTTGAATACACCAAAAAAATATTTTTTCTGGAATTGAAAGAGGCTACTTTCTGTAACACTGTGTATAATCTGAAACATATTCTTGCTTGGAAGCACATGAAATTGATAGTTTTTGATAGTCAAAAACTATATGATCAAAAGACGTTTTCCATCTTTTCGGAAGACAGCAGATCTTTCAGAATGCACACATACACTAATTCATATATACCAATTCCCATTACATATATGCCCTCATAGTACGCATGATCGCATCACATCTGTCACCAAAATGCCACCACTCAGTGACATCACATTGTGACTGAGATGTGACTTTCTTAAAAATCTTTAGAAAATTACAAAAATACTTCAAAACATGTTATTTACTTTAAAAAACATGTTTCTGGCAATTTAAATATAGTCGCTTTTGTCACAGTTTCGTCACAATGTTAATGTCAAAGTAGTCACAAATGACACATTTTTCACAAATTTGTCACACCGTGACTTCACAAAGTAGTCGCAATGTGACGTCACAAACGAACTCTAAAACAGCCGTAACGACTTCACATTTTAGTCACTGCGACTTCAAATCGACGTCACGTGACGTCACATCGACGATCGATGGTCACAAAATCACAATGTGACTTCACAACGACTTTGCAGTGACGTCACCATGCCTTGCGGGTACATACCTACAATAAATGTAAGTACCGCATTTAAAAAATAAACTTATTGCATTTGATGTAACTAGCAGGATTTATATAATAAATATTATCGGCAGCATTCTGAGAAATATAACTTCCAGGGCTGTTATGTATGGGTAAGTGCCAATTCTTTATAATACAATATGGGATTTTATTCATTTATATATTTATATTTTCTTAGTTCTTATTTTATTTTTTTATTTTTTTTATCAGCACTTTTCATAAAAAAAGGAAAAAAAGAAAGAAACACGATCTACATTTCTACAAGTTACAAAAATGACCTTGTAACAAAGTTTGGGCAAAACTAATGACAGCTTAACGAAAGTTAGATGCTTATCGCGTATAGCACTTTGCAACAATCTTCGCCTTTCCAGTTTGTGTTTACTGTGAAACATAGCTTTCCGCATACGAATATTCATAAATGTGTCAACGTCTAAAAAAAATAAAATAAAATTTCAAGATATGAAAGAATTAAATCGCATATATCTCATTAAAACTAGCCAACTTAGTTCGGCGAACAAAATGATAAGATCTCGGTGCGGTATGAATCAGATATTTCGGGCAATAAAAAGCGGCTTTGTTAAAAGAAAAAATGTCCATGACTTATAACGGACGCGAATAAAAGAAATGTTGAAATAGAAAGACGGCTATAAAATAAATCATCGTGGCCGTCTTACTGTAGATAAAACAGTACGCTGCTTTTAAAAATGACTTGTTTAGTTGGGGAGGAAGAAGAAAAAAAAAATCAGTTTTAAGTGCCCTCTCTTCAAAAAAGCAGACATATTTCTTTGAGTGACGGTTTTCAGAAGTTAAATATCCAATTATAACTCTCATTAATTAGGGTGGTAGGAGCTTGGTTAAAATAAATGTGATAAGTTTCTTTGGATTGTATGCATCAGAAGGCAACTTGATGTGCTATTTTATTCATAAGAAAGAAGTGTAATTTGCAATTCACAACCAATGTTATGAATGTAAAAGACTACTTAATGAGCTCTTACAGTGTCACAACTGTCCTTTGTAACAAAAGCCGAAAATATGAGCAAAATAGTGTTTACATTTCTTTTTTAAGCGACATAGTTCCTTATTGCGTTCAAATGAAAAAAAAAAAAAAAAAAAAAAAAAAAAAATTGCTTTACATTTTTATGACAAAATGAAAATTTCCCAATGTTGTATTTGGAAATATTTTTACGAATATAAGATTTTTCATTTTAGCCATTATTTAATTCGTTCGAAATTAATAGTTTTTATCCTTAGAGGTTTTATTTTAAGTTATATGAGAATATGCATATATGTATGTATGAAGATATGTACGAAAACAATTTAAGGGTATATTCGAAAAAACGCTTTTCCACCTTCAGCTGCTCGAAATTTTCCGATACAATTTCAGACACATTTTTAAAAGCAAAAGCATGAAACTTGCTGAGGGGATTCTTGAAGGGACGTATGAGGTGCCGAGTAAAGTCTTTTTACGCTCAATTCATTAGAATTTGATTTATAAGCAATTAACTTCTCTGGAAGACCCTTTTTTTCGTTCCCTTATCTCCCACTTCGGAAAAATCGGTTCAAATTGTCGTTTTTGATTGCTTCTTTTGCAATATTTTGTACACTTATCAAAGAATTGACCTTCGCGGCACCTTGTGCACTTTCTAAATAAGAGAATCTGCGAGTTTCATGTGTTTGAGAGCAAAAGTGAATTCAAAAATAAATCGGAAAACAAGCAGCTTGAATCGAAATACACCCTTAAAAATAGATAATTATTAATGTAAGGCAGTCAAATCAACTTTCTGACACAATCATGAAGCTTTTATAGGTAAAAGTATGAAACTTGTATGAATTGCTAAAAAAGTGTTTAGAAATCGGAAATGTATTTTCCCTTTTCTTTGAGTTAGAACGCTTTTCCACCTTCAACAACTCAAAATTTTCCGATACATTTCCAGATTCATTTTTAAAAATAGAAACATGAAACTTGCTGGGAAGATTTTTGAAGTGATGTATACGATGCTTCGTGATGTAATTTCTCGCTGCATTAATTAGAATTTGATTTATCAACAATCATTTTTTCAGCATGACCCTTTTTTTCGATCTCAGATATCCCGCCTCGGATAATTCTGTCCGAAAGACCAACTTTGACAGCATTTTTTGTAATATTTTCAGCATTTATCAAAAAATTAACAAACCACGGCACCTTATATAGTTTCTAAATAAGAGATTTTCAAAGTTTGGTGCATTTGAGAGAAAAAGTGGATCTAAAAATAAATCGGAAAATAAACAGTTTTGATCGCAAAATCACCTGCAACCATTGCCCGTAATATTCGATGACGACCTTGCTAGTTTATGAAAGCAACACCTGCTAATTTCATGGAATAATAAATTAAGAAAAATAAATTAGAATTTATGCCATAAAGATTCCCCTTTTGGATTTGAGAACACCCTTAAGGATGTATTCCGAAATTGCTTATTTTCTGATTTATTTTTAAATTCATTTTTGCTCTCAAATGCACCAAACTTTCAAATTCTCTTATTTAGAAATTACACGAGGTGCCGTGATTGTCTATTTTTTGATAAATGTAGAAAATGTTGCAAGAAATGTTGTCGAAAACGGCGTTTTGGACCAAATTTTCCGAAGGGGAGATCTGCGAGCGAAAAATAGGGTTAAGCTGAGAAAATAATTGTTTATAAATCAAATTCTAATGGATTGAGCGAAGAATGAAATCGAAACGGTATCTTATACGTCTCTTCAAAATCACCTCAACAAGTTTCATGTTTCTACTATTAAAAATATATCTGAAATTGTATCGAAAATTTTCGAGCTGTTGAAGGTGGAAAAGTGTTTTTTCACGACTCGCTGACAGTCGAATTACAGCTTGACTTAAGTCAAGCTGTAATCCATAACAAAAATAAAGAAAAAAATAATTCGTTTATAAATTATTCAACAATAATACTTGCATTTGTCATGCTTTTATATTTAAAAACGAGTCTTAAAGTGTATGTCAGAAAGTTTCACGTTGCCGAAAACGACGGAAAGGTTTTTGAAAACCATCTGAAAAAATAGAAAAATTGAAAATTTCCGTAGGAAGAAACTTTGATACTCTAAAGCAGAATTCCTCCATTCAAAAGATTGTATTCTAATCCAAATTGCTTATTTTCTGATTTATTTTTAAATTCATTTTTGCACTTAAGTTCATCAAACTGGCAAATTCTCTAATTTAGAAAGCACACAATGTAGCGTGCTTGTTGATTTTTTGATAAATGCAGAAAATAACGCGAAAAATTCTGTCAAACTTGGTGTTTTGAATCGAATTCTCCGAAGCGGGAGATCTGGGAGCGGAAAAAATGATCCTACTAAGAAAGTAATTGTTTATAAATCAAATACCAATGAATTGAGCGTAAAATGAATTCACACAGCATTTTATACATCTCTTCAAAAATCACCTCAACAAGTTTCATGTTTTCACTTTTAAAAATGAGTGTGATAATGTATAAGAAAATTTCAAGCTGTTGAAGGTAAAAAAAATATTTTTTCGAATACACCCATTTCATCGATGGTTTAAAACTTTATTATCCATGCAGAATGCACTCAGAGATTATCTCTACCTATCTGAAAAAAAGAGATCATCTAGCCTCGCATATGCACTTTGACAAACTGTTACATGCAGCAAAAAATATACAGCATTTATTTATCTATTTTCAAAAAAAAAAGAATGAGAAAGGAAACGCATCCTCTACATCCTCCGTTATCTCATAAGCTACGTTCAGACAGCTGATTGCTGGAGTCAACGGTTCTCTAAACGGCGCTGTAATAGGCCACAAATCTGCCACACGGATGCTTGAAAACTGGGAATTTACGCTTCCACCTACCGTACTTCAGTATGAGAGACTGTCTCCACCAGAATGAAGTCCCTACTATATCTTAGGGACGTCGGAAAAGAAGGAGACATGTGGCCGATAAATAAGAATCTTGCCGAATAAAAATGTCTTCAGAGAAAAACTACTCCACGAGTTATAGGACGCGAGAGAAGGCAAGCGATACATTTTTCGTCCGGTTTGCGTTAGATAAATCAGTTGTGAATAAAGAATCTTGCTCCAAATGGATTGTTTTTTATCCTCGGGTAACAAAATTTTAAATGGTGTAGGGTTGTCTTTACGTTACTACAAAAGTTTTGTGGCGGTTTCAGTGAGATAAATGAATGGAGGTAGAATAATGTTATTTCAAAATTAAGAGTGTTTTGAAATGTACAATTATTTTTCGAAATATTTGGTGAAATAACAGTTGTTACGGAAAGGGAAGGTAATAAATGTCGGTTAAGGGAGTAAAAAAGAGTCTTCATATACATTTAAAAATATAAGAAAAATGCTAAAATGTAGTTTTTACCTTTGAGGGTGTTCTTAAATCAAAAAGGACAATCATGTGAATTAAGGGTGTATTTCGATTCAAATTGCTTATATTCCGATTTCTTTTTTAATTCATTTTTGCCCTCAAATACATGAAACTGGCAAATTGTTTTATTTGGAAAGTACTCAAGATACCGTGATCGTCGATTCTATGATAATTGCAGAAGATATTGCAAAAAAGGCAATCAAAAACGGTATTTTGAACCGATTTTTCCGAAGCGGGAGATCTGGGAACGAAAAAAAGGGTCATACTGAGAAGATAATTGTTTATAAATCAAATTCTAATGAATTGAGAGCAAAATGACATCACACTTCACCTTGTACGTCCCTTTAAAAATCCCCTCAGCAAGTTTCATTTTATTACTTTAGAAATGTGTCTGAAATTGTATCGGAAAATTTCGAGCTGTTGAAGGTAGAAAGCGTTTTTTTAATACACCCTTATGGGTGTTCTCAACTGCTCCGCTTAATAAGCGAAAAACGTTTTGACACATTTACAAATTCATTTTTTAACAAAAAGATATAAAACTGAAATGCCTGACTATAAAAACGATTTCGAATCGAACTGAATTTTCCATTTTATGATTATTAAATTACATATCCAGTTCTAAGCTGTTTCGACCACGCGATCACCCCTTTTTCGCCTGCTTTTCGACCGGTTTTTCTGCTTTCGTCGGGAAATGTGCTCAAAAACGTCATCTTTGAAAGCTTATTATGAAAAATCTATCGTGTTTTTTGAAAAACAAAAAATTTAGTGCAATTAGGCAGTTTCTGAATAACAACACCAGCTATTTTTATGCATTTCCGAACAAAAATAAATTAAAGCATGTGTCACAAAGTTGCCCTTTTTGATTTAAGAACACCCTTAAGGGTGTATTCGAAAAAACGCTTTTCCACCTTCAGCAGCTCGAAATTTTCCGATACAATTTCAGGCACATTTTTAAAAGTAGAATCATGAAACTTGCTGAGGGAATTCTTGAAGGGACGTATGAGGTGCCGAGTAAAGTCTTTTTACGCTCAATTCATTAGAATTTGATTTATAAGCAATTAACTTCTCTGGAAGACCCTTTTTTTCGTTCCTTCATCTCCCACTTCGGAAAAATCGGTTCAAATTGTCGTTTTTGATTGCTTTTTTTTTTGCAATATTTTGTACACTTATCAAAGAATTTACCTTTATGGCACCTTGTGCACTTTCTAAATAAGAGAATCTGCGAGTTTCATGTGTTTGAGAGCAAAAGTTAATTCAAAAATAAATCGGAAAACAAGCAGTTTGAATCGAAATACACCCTTAAGTTGAGTGTATTCGAAAAAATATTTTTTCACCCTCAACAGCTTGAAACTTTCTGAGACATTTTCAGATGCATTTAAAAACTTAAAACTTGCTGAGGTGATTTTTGAAGAGATGCATAAAAAGCCTTATGATTTCATTTCTTGCTCAATTAATCAGAATTTGTTTTATAAACAATTATTTTCTCAGTATGCCCATTTTTTTCGTTCCCAGATTTCTCGCTTCGAAAAATTCTGTTTAAAATGATAAATTTGACAGAATTTTCTGAAATATTTTCTGCATTTATCCGAAAATCGAGAAGCACGGAACATTTTGTAGTTTTAAAATAAGAGAATTTTCCAGTTTCATGCATTTGAGAGCAAAATGAATTAAAAATAAATCAGAAAATAAGGAGTGTGGATTCGAATACACCCTTAAATGTGTTCTTAGAAAAATGTAATTTTTTCTGCCTATATGCAGTTTTTTTTTTTTTTTTCATTTTTTTCAACTGTTGCGTATAACTGCTATATAAAAAATTATTTGATAGTTATGATATCATTAAGTTTTCTGTTCTTCTTCCAACTGTGAAAACAATAAGTATGGAAAGGAATTTAATTTTGTTTTAATTACCCATGTTTATTAACAGATCAACCCAAGCTAAATTTATTTCCCTCAATATTTAAAAACATTTTATCCATTCCATTCATATTTTTACTTAAGGGTGTATTCGAAAAAACGCTTTTCCATCTTCAACAGCTCGAAATTTTCCGATACAATTTCAGACACATTTTTAAAAGTACAAACATGAAATTTGCTGAGAGGATTCTTGAAGGGACGTATGAGGTGCCGAGTGATGTTTTTTTACGCTCAATGGATTAGAATTTGAGTTATAAACAATTATCTTCTCAGTATGACCCCTTTTTTCGTTCTCAAATCTCAAGCTTGGGAAAAATCGGTTCGAAATGCCGTTTTTGATTGCTTTTTTTGCAATATTTTCTGCATTTATCAAAAAATCGTCAATTACGGCACCTTGTGTACTTTCCAAATAAGAGATTTTGAAAGTTTGGTGTATTTGAGAGCAATAATGAGTTCAAAAATAAATCGGAAAATAGGCAGTTTGAATCGAAATACACCCTTAACAAGAAAACCCGGAAATAACTTGTTTCTTTATTATACATAATATAATTTGTATATAATTGTGTATAATAATATAAATTAGTACAGTATAAATTGCGTATAATTGCTATATAAAAAAAAAATGATTTAATAATTAAGACATCATTAAGCTTTCTGTTCTTCTTCCAACTATGGGAAAAAATAGGAATGGACAATTTCATTTTATTTTTATTATGCATATTTATTAACTGATGAATTCAAGCTAAATTTATTCCCCTAAATGCTTAAAAGCATTTTATCCATCTCATTCATATTTTTGCTTAACCCTTTATCCACCGAATTATGAATTCATGAAAATTTTACATTCTAAAGCATTTTACGTAAATTGTTTAAACTAAATTAAGAGATGTACATAATCATTTAATAAAATTTTGAAAAATTTCAGAAGAATTGAAGGATTTAGAAGGATTAATTAAATTTGAATTTACAGGGATTTTGCGCAATATTTATAACCCTACTCAAATCTTTTATTTTAAATTGTTTTCTCAGTATTTTGTAGAATTATAAAATGTATAAATATGACGTTCTTACAATATAAATATAGAAATATTTCCGAATTCAAAAATCCCCATCCCCCTCCCTGAGCGCCAAAACAGCTGAAAAGATACAAAGGCAAAAGAAATCGTTAAAAAAAATTTTTTTGTTTTGTGTAACCAATAATGTTTTTGGAATAAAATAAAGTAATTTATCTGTAACTCATTCTAAACAGTATTACAACTGATTACCGTATTAAACCCTAATAGCATGCATGGTCACAGTGACGTCACAGTGACGTCACAGTGAGTCACTTTGGTCACATCACATCTGTGACCAAAATGCCACCACTCAGTGACGTCACATTGTGACTGAGATGTGACTTCCTTAAAAATCTTTAGAAATATATCCTTCAAAATATGTTATTTACTTAAAAAAAACATGTTTCTGGCAATTTAAATATCGTCGCTTTTGTCACAGTTTCGTCACAATGTTAATGTCAAATTAGTCACAAATGACACATTTTTCACAAATTTGTCACATAGTGACCGCTTTGTGAAACGTCACAAAAGAGCTCTAAAACGGCCATAACGAATTCACATTTTAGTCACTGTGACTTCACATCGACGTCACGTGACGTCACATCGACAATCGATGGTCACAAAGTCACAATGTGACTTCACAACGACGTTGCTGTAAAGTGCAGTTTAGGGAGGATTTAAAGGCCCTTTGTCATAATGAAGTGTCAGAACGCCTGGGAACCACAAAGACTAAAAACAAAATTTTGAGGCATTATGTGATTGATGCCTTGTTGTTGGTATTTTCTAGGACGGGTTTCCCTAAAGAAATCCAGAGTGATTTGGGAAAATCCTTCACCAGTGAGTTAACTTCTGAGTTTTTTTAACGCTTTGGAATCAAAGTGACTCATAGTTCGGTTTGTCACCCACAGAGTCATGTGGTGGAGAGATGGCATTCTTCATTAAAAAGAGTCCTTAAAGTGCTTTGTTTAGAATCAGGAGAAGATTGGGAAAAGAATCTCTCAGCGGCACTGTTTGCGTTACGCACAGTGACCCACGAAAGTTTAGGGTTTAGCCCTTCTGAATTGGTTTTAGGGAAGAATCTGAGGACCCCTCAGACTATTGTTTTTGAGAATCGGATGGATTCTGGTGATACCGATCCAACGGTTGTTGAATACATCTTGGATTTAGTCAATAGACTTAAAAAATGTCTGGATTTGGCTTCCGAGAAACTGCGCGAATGCCAGGAGAAAAGGAAGGTCTGGTATGACAGAAATACAGTATCTAGAAATTTTAATGGGGGAGATAAAGTGTTGGTTTTAGCTACTTCTAAGCCCAATAGGATGGCTGTAAATTGGCTGGGGCCAGGAACTGTAACGGGAAAAAATTTGGATACAAATTATTTGATTGATTTACTGAAAAGAGGGACAAAAGTACCATTTATCATGTAAATCTGATGAAACCATATTACCGCAGGCCGGAACGAGTTAATTTGATTATTCCGGAGGAACCGCAGGAGTCTGAGAGGGACGCAGAGATACCTTACACCTTATCCGGCACCGGATTCGACTCAGTTCGATTTGCGGGAAATTGTGCGGGAAAGTGGGTTAGCGGAGCGCGCTACGGAAAGTCAAATTGATAGCTTCTGTAGAATGGGAAGTTATTTTCTGCAGATCCGGGTAATACTAAATTAGTGGAGATGGACATAGAGCTCACGAGCGATGCCCAGGTGCGGGCAAGGCCTTACAGGATGTCCCCTAGACAAATTACAATTTTGCAAGATGAAATTCAGAGATTATTAGATTTGGGGGTGATAGAAATCGGTCAGTCAGACTATACAAGTCCGATGATACTAGTTGAGAGTCCTGGCAAGGATCCTAGGCCTTGTGTGGACTACAGAAAATTGAACGCGATTACGCGCCATATGTATTTCCCCTTTGCCGAATATCGAGGAAGTTTTACAA
Organism: Maratus speculifer; assembly: GCA_964019185.1. Lineage (NCBI taxonomy): Eukaryota > Metazoa > Arthropoda > Arachnida > Araneae > Salticidae > Maratus > Maratus speculifer. The sequence continues at coordinate 79,357,406 of OZ025289.1, forward strand.
AAGGTGAGCGCCGCTCCCTTTATAACTGTTATGGATCTGACGAAGGGGTATTTTCAAATTCCTCTCTCGAAGCAAGCCCAAAGGTATGCGGCTTTTGTGAAACCCTTTGGCACGTACTTACCTAAGAAAATGATGTTTGGATTAGCCAATGCGCCGTTCTATTTTTGTAAGTTAATGGCAGAGGTCTTACAGGGGATGGAGATTTTTGCGTCGCCATACATCGACGACATTGCGGTGTATTCTCCTAGTTTTGAAAGTCATGTGAAAGACGTGGGGAGAGTATTAGAGAAATTACGGGAAGAAAACCTTACCATCAAACCTTCTAAGTGTCAATTTGCCCAAGACCACGTTAAATTCTTAGGTCACGAGATTGGGTCGGGTAAAAGATCCCCGGGGGAGGCTAAAATACAAACAATTAAAGATTTTCCTACCCCTTGCACAAAGACTCAAATTAGAGCATTTTTAGGAATTGTGGGGTACTATGGCAGGTACATCCCGAATTATTCTGTTATCGCGGCTCCTCTCACCGACGCGTTAAAGGGGAGGGTTAAAAAAAGAGAAAATAGAATGGACGCAAAATTGTCAATCCGCGTTTGAAAATTTAAAGGGAAAGTTAGTAAGTAGACCTGTACTCTATGCTCCAGATTATTCAAAGGAGTTTATTGTCCAATCAGATGCGAGCGAAATTGGGGCAGGTATTGTGTTATCCCAAATGAGTAACGGGGAAGAACATCCCATAGTTTATTTGTCCAAGAAATTTAGTCAGGCTGAGAAAAATTATTGTACGGTAGAGAAAGAGTTAGCGGCTATCATTTTTGGAGTAAAAAAGTTAACTTATTATCTGGATGGCCAGGGATTCCTGATTCAGACAGACCACGATCCTCTCACGTATCTAAAAAAAATGATGGGAACTAATTGTTGAGTCGCTAACCCCAGATTATTAAAGAAAAGGGAAGGTAGGAAAAATGAAATAAAAGAAATAGTATAATAGTAGAAATGAAATACAAAGAAAGTTCGCTGTATAGGTGGGAGACAAGAATTGAGCTTTCACATTTAGGATATGTAATAAAGATGCCTTATTAAAAAGAGTTGCATAGCAGATTATTGTTAGAAGTGCGTAAAAGTAAAAAAAAGGTACCTTGTTAAAATGCTCAGGTGTTCACATGTCTTACTAAAAAGAGTTGCATAGCAGATTTTTGTTAGAAGTGCGTAAAAGTAGAAAAAAGGTGCCTTGTTAAAATGCTCAGGTGTACACACGTGTACCCTATAATAAATTTCATCTTCGTTTTGAAAGGGAGTCTTTCTCTAGCGTCTTTTTCTGTTCAGAGGACTTCCCTCACCATAGCGAAGGAAATACTGGAGTTTTATAAGACTGGAACCCGTCTTTCAAAGAAGAAATAAAAAATAGGGTCAGGAATCCAGTTGAGAATAGCAATAGAAGTTAAAAGGCTTGTTATCGAGAGAATATGAATTCGATACAGTATCCAGGTGCAAGAAAAACATCACGTAAAGGTGAGGAATCACGTACCGAGGGAACTGCAATAATAAACAAATTTAAATATTAAAGAAGGGGTTCGCAAGCCAATGCTAGAAAGGTCTTTGTGAGAAAAGAATCCAATAAGAGTCTTGGAAATAAAGAAAGCAGCTAAGATTGGATTTTGCACGTAAAAATAGGCTAAAAAGAGTAGGAGGGAAAAACGAAAAAATGATAATAAGGAAAGGAGTATTAAGATAGGGGAACTGGAAAAAAAGATTCACTTTTTTAGACGATAGGAGGAATGGAAAGTGTTCTAGTAAAATTTACGAATGCGGAGTTTGAGTAATCGAAAACTTATAATCTTGTGAGAGTGCCTGTGGGATAAATCTAGTGGAGCAGCTGCAGCTACGTTCCTAGCCCTGTTCATCCGTTATGTTTCCAGAGATGTCCATACGGTGCCTTCAAATTTTAACTGGTAAGCGATTTTTACTGTTGGTACAATCTAGCACTGAACAATTGTCATTATAGCTGTTAGTGATAGGGAATCAGAGGGCATAATTTAGGGCAACTTCTTAATTTAGCTTACGTGAATTAATTGTTGTAATTGGAATCAAAATTAACAAAATGATTTCTTATTATTGTAAACTATATTTATGTTGAGTAATGATGCAGGTGTCTTTTATCTGAAAGAAAGAATAATGATATGATTTCTTATTATTGTGAATTATGTTTATTTCGAATAGTGATGCAAGTGTCTTTTATCTAAAAATAAAAAAAAATAAATAACGTTTAAAATTTACATATTGTCTTGTTGTATATTATGCCTAATGCTTTGATTCATTAATTTGGTAATATAATCACGGCCTTTTTATATATATATATCCCTATTTTATTTACATATTATTCAGTAATGGTAAAATTTCTTTTTAATCAATCTGACGTTGCCGTCGTGCCGACAAAACAATGGTGCCGTTAGTACCAGGTACACCTTTTCAGGTGTAGTGTATCTGAACTACTTATTTATCTGACAATCATCACCTATTTTTAAGACTCACATGTATATATACCAAAAATGGAGTATAGCATAGGATTTAATTTTATAAGAATTTATTTTGCAAGTCTTTTTTTCTCTTCCTTATTGTTATTTTTTTAGTATTATTTTGCATATATGATAACATATTTTGTATTATTGCTATTTACTTCTATTAGTAAGAAAATTTTATTCTATAATAAATTTCCCTTTTATTGGAATTGATAATATAAAAAGAAAGGAAAACATCTACTTTCAAATCATATTTTTAATTCCTTTACTTTCAATATTTTCTGTTTTATATTTATAAGTGTGTTTATTATTATGCTGATTAAACAAATGTACAGTGTGATTAAACAAAATATAGAAACCTATCTTATACTTTAAAATTTATCAATCGAACAATTTCGGAATTATAGGAAGTTTAATAATTTTAAAATGATACTATTTGCACAAATTTTCTTTTCTATGTATGATATTTCACATGTCATTTTTCATATATATTCATAAAAAAAAAAAAAAAAAAATATATTAATATTTTAGTAGTATAAAATTCATCATTAGTCAAATCTATTCGTAATGGCGGTAAATACTCCATTACAAAAAATTGCGGCGTTACAGAACATACTCCCACAATTCGACAACGCGTCGGCAGTCACCCCTACTTTTTTCATTGAAAATTGTGAAAAATTTACAACGCTAATTGAATGCACTGACCCAGAAAAATTAATGATTTTAAAATCTCGTGTGAGAGGAGAGGCACTTTCACAATTAATAAATTGTCCCGATTTATGTCAGGAGGACAATTATGAGACTTTTAAAGCTAAATTTTTAGCATTTTTTGACAAGAAAGTCAGTTTGGCCACTCGCCAACAACAATTTTCAAACTGCCGTATGCAACCAGGTGAACAAGTCAAACTTTATGCTGCTAGAATTTCACTTGTAACACAGAAATTCTTTAACAATCCGGATTTAACCAATCCATCTGTTAAGGCTTTATTCGAGCAATCTAAATTATCAAAGTTTCTGGAGGGGCTTCTACCTGAATATAAACACCCCACATTAATGAAAGATCCACAATCATTTCAAGCCGCATTAGATTTTGTAGAACTTTTAGAAGCTAACAAATTTTGTTTTCCTCAATATGATGAAAATTCTCACATATCTAATTCCATAAATACCGTGTCAGGAAAAGACTCAAATAAAGAAATTAAATCATTACTCGAAGCTCATGCAAAACAAACATATGATTCTATTTGTACGCTTTCAAATGAAGTACAAAAACTAAAAGGAAACAACCAAATACACATGCAAAATACACCTAATCACTCTCCAAATTACAGAAAATCTCCACATAATAACAAAGATTTCAGGTTTACAAAATCTTTTCCTGCATGTGAACATTGTGGACGAAATAACCATGCTTCATATTTTTGCTTCTACAAAAGATCAAACCCACATAGACAGTTTTCGCGACATGATTCCACTCCTAGTTATAACAATACCAGCAGGGTCAATGACAATTGTCAAAATCGCTTCAAGCAAACCTCTCGCAAGCTCCCTTTAAACTTCCAGAGGGGGAGAGCAGACAAATAAAGATTACTTATTCGCGACTCCCCCGAATTGAAAGGAATTTCACAGTTGTATCAGGAGATGAAAGCGCTATTAAAAGGAATAGGAAGATTTCTGTAAATACACAAATTTTAACGGAAAAGGAAACCAATTTTAATCTGCCAATAATACGAACACAATTAGCAGGACTTTACGTAAAATTTTTGCTAGATACAGGGGCAGCTATCAGTTTGGTAAATGTTGACACTTATAGAAGAATTAAAGATAAAAATGCTACTCTAAAACATGCAAACGTTACAGTAAAATCAATATCAGGTGCTACCTTAAATATTACACATTATACGGTGTTACCAATTACATTAGACACTCGACAGTATATGCACAAATTTTATGTTGTTAATAATAAATTATCTGAGCATTATGATGCAATTATTGGATTTGATTTCTTGAGAAACTATAAAATTAAAGTGTGTTTGGATACTAATACTTTAGTCATAGGAAACACAACTACAGAAATTTTAAATGAAAACAATGCTAACTCTAGTGATTGGAGATGTGAAAATAATCAAAATATACAAAACATAAATGCGGATGTTTATGATTATCGAAATATGGAGGAAATAAAAAGATTAAGACGTCAAGAATTACGAGAATCTGATTTTAATCTAGCGCATTTAAAACCTGAAATTAAATCGCGTTTATTGGATTTAATATTTGAATTTGCGGATATTTTTAGTAAAAACTTATACACGATTGGTCGCACATATAACATTAAACCAAAAATGAAAGTTGATTACGATAAATTACCGTCATCACGTCCATATTCATTGCCCCATATTTTGAAAGCAGAATTAAAAACACAGTTGAATGAACTAGAACGAGCTCATATCATTGAAAAATCGAATAGTCATGTTAGTTTTCCAATAATTATGGTAAAGAAAAAGAATCCCAGTTCAGATCCTAAGAAACAAAAATGGAGACTGGTTTGTGATTTCCGTAAATTAAATCAACATCTTAAATACCCTCGATATAAACTACCTATAATTAGTCATCTATTAGAAAAATTAAGTGAGGCTAAATTATTTTCAAATTTAGATCTATCCTCATCATTTTGGCAAGTAGCATTACAAGCAAAAGATAGAGATATGACCACTTTTACTACCCCTTTTGGTTCTTATCGTTATGTCTGTCTTCCACAAGGATTGTCGTTGAGTAGTGAAGTCTTCTCTGAATTAGCTGATAGGCTTTTAGCCCCCATAATTGATCTAAATATAGTAAATTTCATTGATGATTTCTGCGTCCCATCGAAAGATGAAGAGGATATGATTTATAAGTTAAGGAAATTATTTGAACGTTTCCGAGAATTCGGACTTACATTAAATCCGGAAAAATGCTCATTTCTACTGCCAAAAACAGAATTTTTGGGTCACGAAATATCCTCTCAAGGTATTAAACCACTTCAAGATAATTTAAAAAAAATAAAAGATTTTCCTGTGCCTAATACAGTTAAGAAAGTTCGTCGTTTTCATGGTTTAGTAAGCTATTATAGAAAACATATTAAAAACTTTTCAGAATTAGCTGCACCGCTCACGAACTTATCAAAAAAAAATCAGAAATTCAAATGGACGGAAGAAACGCAATTGGCATTTGATACTCTGAAACAAAAATTAATTTCACCACCAATTTTAATTCATCCAAAATTTGAGGAACATTTTTTTCTTTCTTGCGACGCGAGCGACTTGGCTCTTGGTGCGATGTTAGGCCAGAAAGATGAACATGGTATCATTCGTCCGATCGGATATTTTTCAAAAAAATTAAATCCAACTCAATGCCGATACACTATTTTCGAGAAAGAACTCATGGCTATTGTTCAGGCCATAGCACATTTTAAATACTACATTTATGGTAGAAAATTTACGATAAGATGTGATAATGCCGCTCTTACTAAACTTAGTAATTTACAATCAATTAGTGACAGAGTTGCTCGACGGATAGCTTTTTTAAATGACTATCAGTATACGTTTGAATTAATTAAATCAGAAGAGAATATAGTAGCGGACATACTTTCTAGGGATTTCAGTAATAGTGCATCGGATTTGAGTAAACAACGAAATGAAACGAACGGAAAAACACAACTTTTAAATTTTCCCCAAGAGACAACAAGTCAAACAAATAAACAAATACAAAATTCTCGCACAAGTTCATCAAGTAATTCTTTCACACACAACTCTACACACAAGCAAAATATTACTCATCAAAATTCTTTCTCTCCACAAAAAGATCCTATGCGTCCTACTTCACATTTAAATGACTCTACACAACATGTTTCAAAAAGAAAACACTCTACATCAAATGTACATTCAAATTGTGAAAATTTTACTCAAAAAAGTAATAATTTAAATGTTCCAAATTATTGTTATTCAAATAACAATCATATAAATAAGAGTGAAATCAATTCACACATTCTTATGGATTTAGAAAATTCTACGCATTCTCAAGCGGAGCCTAATTTATTCAATGAAAACACACAAAATTGTAAAGAAATAAGTTCGAATGAAGAATTTTCTATTAAAGAAAATAATTTAGCATACACGATTAACGGTTTAGAAAACTTGGGATTTTCCTGTTACATGAATGCTGTTCTCCAATGTCTGACTCATTGTACGCCTTTTCTAAAATGTTTATTTAGTGACAAATTACACGAAAAATATTGTAAAAACTCAAGATTTTGTCTTACATGTGCGTTACGTCGTCACATTAATCTAATTGTAGAAAACCCCGATCAAATTATTGCACCCATTGAATTATATGAAAATCTAATAAATATAGCACCTCAATTTGTGCCTAATCAGCAACAAGACGCTCATGAATTTTTGAGATACATTATAAATGGAATAAAGGAATCATTAAATTCCAAAGGAGATGCACAGTCTATTACAGATATTTTTGGAAGTAACATTAGAAGTGAAATTACTTGTTTGCAATGTAAAAAGAAAAATTTCACATACGATCAAAATTTAGATTTCATGTTGGATATAACGCAAAACGTTAAATCGTTGGAAGACGCTATATATAATTTTATGAAACCAGAGATTTTAGATCAAGAATATATTTGTAAATGTAACATTCCTAAAGTTAGTGCTAAAAAGGAAAATTCAATCGCACAAATTTCTGAAGTAATCACTTTTCAATTTAAAAGATTTGCTTTTGATGGAAAATCTAGTACAAAAATTACTAATCATATATCATATCCAGAAAAATTAAATATGCGTCCTTATTTACAAAAATCTCACGGAATACCTATTTGGTACAATTTACAAGCGATCATTGTGCATTCAGGCAAAGATGACAAATCAGGCCATTACTTTACTTATGTCAAAACACCTCAAAACACATGGTATCTTTTAGACGATACTAAAGTAATAAAAGTCAATATAACGGAAGTCTTAAACCAAAAGGCATATATACTTATATATACAAAAGACAAATTAAATGACAAAAATGATCAACAAACACTTACAATAAAAAAATTCAACAATGACATTCAAGAAAATGACAAAAATACAAGAGCAAATTCATCACATATTCCTAGTGTAAATGTAAATTTTATACAAATTGATCTTCCTAACATCCTAGATATACAAAGAGAACAATTAATAGACTCTAAAACATCTAAAATTATTCAAGAAATAAAAAATAACCCCCATAAAGCTAAACTTAATTTTCCTAATTATTTAATAAAAAACGATCTACTCATGCATTCTGCATTTATACCGAAATTTCGGAAATCATCCAATATTCTTCAAATAGTTATACCAGAGAAATATAAGGCACATATTTTAGCTGCACAACATATATCTCATTTCGGTTTTATTAGAACGTATAATGCCATTCGTGAAAAATATTATTGGGAAAATTTATATGCTGATACAAAACATTATGTTCAATCATGTATACAGTGCAATACGTTCAAATCTCCAAATGTACAAAAACCCATCCCAATACAGAGAAATTTTATTCCTAATAGACCCATGGCTTACTTAAGCTGCGATTATGTAGGCCCTTTTAAAAAAACAAATAAAGGAAATGTTTACATTTTAACTTTCTTAGATCATTTTACAAAATATCTGCGACTTTATGCAGTCCCAGATCTTACCGCAAATACAACAGCGGAAAAGTTTTTGGATTTTATTAGTATTTTCGGTATTCCTGAAAAACTATTAAGTGACAAAGGAAGTTCATTTATCGCGGATTTATTTAAGCGTTTATGTAAACGATTGGGCGTTGTTAAGCTTTTCACAACCCCCCTACATCCACAAACCAACGGTGCCACCGAATCGCTCAACAGAAATATAAAAAAATCTCTTTCAATTTTTGCAGAAAATACTGGACAATGGGATGAATATGTGAATTATTATTCTCTCATTTATAACTCCACAATACATTCGGCAACACGAGAAAAACCTGCTTTTTTGCATTTAGCTTACGACCCGCTATTGCCTTCCGATTTACACAACGAGATCAACAACAAAGATTATTTTTCGTATACTGATTTTGTCGAACAAAAGATCAGCCAACTTCAATATACAAACAAAAAAATAGAAGAAAGCATTAGGAGTGCGGCAGAAAGACAAGAAGCGTATCAACATAAAAATGCCAAATTTCGAAATTTTGTAATAGGAGAACTAGTATATTTATATAATCCCGCAAAAGATCGAAACAACAAAATACTCAAATTACGAAACTATGTAGGTCCAATGAGAATCGTAAAGAAGCACAATAATGTTAATTATTCTATAATACATGCAATGGATGACAGGGGTAAAGAGATGAAAGTTCATTCAAGTCGTTTAATCCGCTATGTAGCGAGAAAACCGCAATTAGATTTGTTTCATAGTATCATTCAAGACTCAAAATACACACAAAACATGTATATGAATGAGGATACGAACACTCCCAAACCACATGCAGTATTTGAAAACCATGAATTATTACCTTTCATTCTTTCGGAACCGCCCATTTTGAACAGAGAAAGTGGGGAAGCTTCTTTTGTCGCAGAGAATGAACTACATGTACGGGAAGAAAGTGAATTACCTAGTACAGAGAACATTTCGGCAAATCCTCAAAGTCCACATTTGTCAGATGATTCGCAAGATACCGAAATTTATACTCCAAATGTAGATCAAACATCACTACATGATTCTGCGAATACTGAAATATCAAATACCCAATATAGTTTTAGACAAAGACAACCTGTCGACTATTATGCGGAGAAAATTTTTGATTTTGCGTTAAAACTCACAAAATAACAAAGTATACAGATACATATGTGTATAAAAAAAAAAAAAAAAAAAAAAAAAAAAAAAAAAAAAAAAAAAGGGGTATAAATGTACATAAAATTTCATTTAATGTTTGAATTGTTTCTTATTACATCATATATTGACAAAAATATAACAACTTTTCATATAGGTAGTGTACTTTATTATATTTATTATATTTCTCATTAATACATCGATATTGATGTCATGCGTTGTTGATATGGATCATGGGAATTACGGCCATATATGATGGACATTAATTGTATGCATATGTGGCGTTTATTGATAGGGTTTTGTTATTTGGTCAATAAATATTAATTAAAATTTATAAAAATAGTGAATTACTAAATGCAACTTAAAACATAACATAAAGGCGTAATTAAATGAATGATTAATTAGATCTATCTAAGAATATATAAGTATATATAAATAAATAAAGGAATAATTAATAAATTCAAATAATTGAACTACATCAAAATTGATTAAATATGATTGAAAATCTTGACTCTGTTTCACTATAGTGCACGGGTGAAACTCGGTCAATTTTTTTTTTTTTCTTTTTATCAAATGTGATTAAATTAACTTTCTTCAGATTTAATTTTGAATGAAACTTAGCAATAATTTGCGGGCGAATTATTGTTGTTTTTGTATTCATTTTATCCTCTTTAAAACATTTAATTACAAGTTGAAATTCTTAAAAGTAAATAATAATAAAAAAAAAAAAAAAAAAAAAAAAAAAATAAAATAAAATAAAATAAAATAAAATAAAATAAAATAAAAATAGAATAAGAATAAATTTAGATGAAATAAAATAAAATAAAATAAATTGAAATTAACATAAATTGAAGAAGGAAATTCTGAAACTCTAAAATATTTCCTTATCTTTCTTGAATTCATACTTTAGATGTTTAAATAAATAAAAAAAATAAATTTTTTTTCTTTTTTATACTCAACCAAATATTCTAACTTATATGTATAAAACATCACTATATGTATTTGAATTCTAGGAAAGAAAAAATATATATCATGATCTAATACATATTTTGTTATGTTTACTTTATTTGTTTTTGTTTTTTTTTTTCTTTTCTCAGCCTTTTCTTTTCCATCTCTCCCTCTTTATGTATATATTTATTGCTTACTTTTATATTAATAGGATTAAAAGGGTACTTCCTATTAACAAAAAAAAAAAAAAAAAAAAAAAAAAAATCTTGAAATTATAGTTATCACTCCATTTTCGGTATTATACATTCTAAAAAAAAAAAAAAAAAAAAAAAATTAAATGTAACATATTTATTTCATTTAAAGTTATTTAAGTCAATTGTTTGGTGCTGGAGAGGGACTAATAGTAAAAATTTGCTTCCTTTTTTACAGTACTGTTGTGCACAAGTGTGGCTAGAAAGCACAAAGGAATAGTTTGCCATTTCACAGGCATTTACTCGTGTCAATCTTTAAGTAGACATTTGGCTTCGAAGATAAATATTCCACCTAATGCTTGTGAAATTCACGATTGCTCAAATTGCATTGTGAGTAAAGCATCTTTCATCTTGTCCAAGGACTTCAGGCTGTTACGCCCTACATCATTTATCTTGCGACATCTGAAAGACGAAGTAGCCACCAATAGCACTGCATACAACTGTTTCAATGGAAACCAACCTTGTGAATGTGACAATGATTGCTCGGGTACAAAAGAATTTTGCAGTCTAAGAAACTGCACAGTAGTAAACACTTGTTTCTGCTCTTTAACGCATCACAAACCACAACTCTTAGCAACAACAGAATTGGAAACTTTTTATGACCCGGACTTAATCACATGGGAAGTCTGTATATTCGACAAAAGAACTAGTGTTACACCCAACCCACGCTCCCGTAAATTACTGGAAGGGGAAACGGCTTACTTCAGGCAGCACAACTTAACTATAAAGTTTGATGACCCCATTTTAACCCTCCCTGACAGAGGAAGAGTAATCCTACGAACTAATGATTTTGAATTTGTGCTCACAGTTCCAAAGGATCTCATGATTAAGATTCCATTTGAATTACTTGCATTTAAAACAGACATTACAATTATTTATTTGCACACTAGTGGGATCACAATATCAGGATTAATCCATGTCTCGGGTAAAAACATTTGTCAATTAAGACAATGTATAATGTGTTTTGAAGTGCTTGCACATTTTCAATGTCTACCTAAACCAATACGGTATACAGCTTATATAACTTTTTCAATTTTAATTTTGATACTTTTAAAATTCTTGAAAGCACTATTAAAAAGCTGTTTATATATTTTTCATATAATATATATGATTTTACTTATGCTTCTTAAAATGATCAAATTCATGGCTCGATGCTCACTTTTACTAGGAGCTTTTTTCGGCAATACTATCAAACAAGCATTACTAAAGAGTTATGGATATTTGGAATCACACAATTCACAAAATTCCAATTTTACATCACTCCAGATAGTCCTGTTAGCTTGTACCCTCCTCATCGCAGTATCCAATGCTGATTGTAACACTCATGCCATTATAAATTCGGAGCTGAAAACCTGTGAAACACTTCAAGATGGCACACGTTCATGTCAATTACATTCAACTTCTGAAATCACACTTCCTACACTGCATTCCGAATCATGTTTGTGGTTCACGGACAAAAATAATAATCACTTATTTTCGTTAACGTTAAAGTTAGACGAAGTAAAATGTGACTTCACTTCGGAAAGGCAATATTTCACTTTTCCAGTCACAACTCATCATATTTCACAAATATCATGTGTTTTCAACGAATACTGTGGTCGTGGTGTTCACTGCATAAAAAGGCATGTTGGTCGAGGTGGAATAAATTTTGAAGCGGAGACACCTCAAAGTAGAGATTATCCAGGTATCTCAGCTTGTTTGGAAGCAGGACCAGGAACGGGTTGTTACATTTTCCGTTCTTCATGTGCCTTTTATAGAACGTGGTACGAACCAGACTTGTTATACAGCTATGAAGTTTCTAAAATAAGAGGTCATACTTGTAAATACTACATTTCCCTCAAACATGATGAAAATAATACCGTTTCTCGGGTAACGGTTACTGATTCAGCTTTCACAAAAACTGGAATTAAAGTCACGATTTTAGGAGCTTATGACCAGGCCCAATTACATATGGAAGATTATTTTATTCAACGTGTAGGTAAAAAGTCGGAAGCTTACCTAGCAAAGGCAAGTGATAAAAATTCGCCCAGAGCTGGAGAGATTGGTGCAATTCAGGCGAATTCATCCTTCACTAAAAATTTCATTTTTGATCCTGATATGACAAGTTGTGATTTTTTTGAAGATACTCTAAGATGTCTAAACGCACCCGATGCAATTACACAGCTCAGATCCTCTCAGGAACATGCACTACCTTTGCAAAGAGACATACATTTATTTCAAATAGAGGATGACAAATTAAAATCAACTTTATTGCTGTCCTCAGCTATTCGTGTGCAATTATACTTTGCAAACTACAAATTGTCAGTCAAAGCTAAAAACGTTTGTCCCAAATTTGCAGAAGAGGAAATTTCTACGAAAGGTTGTTACAAATGCGCCATACTTGCACGACTCAACTTCAAAGCTCTCAGCACGTGTGATGCGGGTGTAGTCAGTGTTCATTTTCAGGACATAAATATTCATACAAAAGCCATCCGTTTGACGACTGAAATTCAATCTTACACTATTCAATTTTCTGCTGAATTGAAGTGCTACTCTGAGAAAATATGTCTACAATCATCAACTTTGATGCAATGTCAAACTTTAAAATTTTGCCTAAACGAGCCGAGCATAGATTTGCTCCAATTGAACATGAACTATACACGATCAATGAACACTCCTACTACGGCAAATTGGCTAGACTTTTTCACATTGCCAAAATTTTCTACTTCATTATTCATTCTAAAATTTATTGGTTCAGCTTTATTCATAATATGTATTGTAATCACACTATTTTCTACTATTTTAACCTGTTGTTGTCGTTCCAGGTAAAAACAATTTTGATTATTTTTACTAGACAGGAAACATATTTGTAAAATTCTAATGAAATTTACATACGTAAGTATATATATACTTATATGAGTATATATATACATAAATCTTATTTTATGTTTATTTTGGTAAACATTTTTATTTTAACCTTTTCTCAATTCCAATTATTTGTGTTTCCTGTTTAGTTTATATAATGTGTACAAGTTTTATAATTCTTATTCTTATTATTTTATATATTTTTTAGTGTTTGATATTATTATGCAAAATATTGTATTATGTTATATTACACATATTAATCATTTAATATTCTTTTCTCAAGTTCATTGTTGTATAGATCATCGACATTATTAATAATCTGCCCATTTATGCTTTCTGATTCACCTGAACTCAGAGCATTTTTCTTTTTTTTATTTATTTTTTTTCTTTTCTCAAACAGTCGCTATATTTTGTTGAGTCGCTAACCCCAGATTATTAAAGAAAAGGGAAGGTAGGAAAAATGAAATAAAAGAAATAGTATAATAGTAGAAATGAAATACAAAGAAAGTTCGCTGTATAGGTGGGAGACAAGAATTGAGCTTTCACATTTAGGATATGTAATAAAGATGCCTTATTAAAAAGAGTTGCATAGCAGATTATTGTTAGAAGTGCGTAAAAGTAAAAAAAAGGTACCTTGTTAAAATGCTCAGGTGTTCACATGTCTTACTAAAAAGAGTTGCATAGCAGATTTTTGTTAGAAGTGCGTAAAAGTAGAAAAAAGGTGCCTTGTTAAAATGCTCAGGTGTACACACGTGTACCCTATAATAAATTTCATCTTCGTTTTGAAAGGGAGTCTTTCTCTAGCGTCTTTTTCTGTTCAGAGGACTTCCCTCACCATAGCGAAGGAAATACTGGAGTTTTATAAGACTGGAACCCGTCTTTCAAAGAAGAAATAAAAAATAGGGTCAGGAATCCAGTTGAGAATAGCAATAGAAGTTAAAAGGCTTGTTATCGAGAGAATATGAATTCGATACAGTATCCAGGTGCAAGAAAAACATCACGTAAAGGTGAGGAATCACGTACCGAGGGAACTGCAATAATAAACAAATTTAAATATTAAAGAAGGGGTTCGCAAGCCAATGCTAGAAAGGTCTTTGTGAGAAAAGAATCCAATAAGAGTCTTGGAAATAAAGAAAGCAGCTAAGATTGGATTTTGCACGTAAAAATAGGCTAAAAAGAGTAGGAGGGAAAAACGAAAAAATGATAATAAGGAAAGGAGTATTAAGATAGGGGAACTGGAAAAAAAGATTCACTTTTTTAGACGATAGGAGGAATGGAAAGTGTTCTAGTAAAATTTACGAATGCGGAGTTTGAGTAATCGAAAACTTATAATCTTGTGAGAGTGCCTGTGGGATAAATCTAGTGGAGCAGCTGCAGCTACGTTCCTAGCCCTGTTCATCCGTTATGTTTCCAGAGATGTCCATACGGTGCCTTCAAATTTTAACTGGTAAGCGATTTTTACTGTTGGTACAATCTAGCACTGAACAATTGTCATTATAGCTGTTAGTGATAGGGAATCAGAGGGCATAATTTAGGGCAACTTCTTAATTTAGCTTACGTGAATTAATTGTTGTAATTGGAATCAAAATTAACAAAATGATTTCTTATTATTGTAAACTATATTTATGTTGAGTAATGATGCAGGTGTCTTTTATCTGAAAGAAAGAATAATGATATGATTTCTTATTATTGTGAATTATGTTTATTTCGAATAGTGATGCAAGTGTCTTTTATCTAAAAATAAAAAAAAATAAATAACGTTTAAAATTTACATATTGTCTTGTTGTATATTATGCCTAATGCTTTGATTCATTAATTTGGTAATATAATCACGGCCTTTTTATATATATATATCCCTATTTTATTTACATATTATTCAGTAATGGTAAAATTTCTTTTTAATCAATCTGACGTTGCCGTCGTGCCGACAAAACATAATGCGAGGCTAATGCGCTGGGCCTTATGCCTACAACAGTTCAAATTTAGAATAGAGCATAAGCCAGGAAAAGAAAATGGGAACGCCGATGGTCTGAGCCGACTCATCCCTTAGCCTTTTAAAATAAACTACGAAGTTGTAAATATTAATTATCTAGCATATTTTTAATTCCAGTGTTTAGCATTTGTGTTTATGTATTGTTATTTATTATTGTGTTTCCAAGTGAGACAAGGTGGGTGTTATGTGAAAATTGTTCTCGGAAAAAGGTAGTTAAAATTAAGTGATAGGATATTTAAATGTGCGTTGCCTTGCCTTGCCTCACAAAGGGTGTTTGAAGGGAACGAGCTATCCTTGTGGAGTTTTCCTAGTCAAGCCCAGGAAAACTCTTTAGGGGGAAGGAGTTGTCATATCTCCACATTTCCTGCTGCAGGTGTGCCTTTTGTCCTCAAGGCTCGGAATGTGGTCGCAATTATTGAACTTTTATGTGGACAGTGAGAGGATGAGTAAGTTGTCTCCAGCTGAGTGGTGTACGAGGATTTAGTGTCATGCCTGAACAATACTGCCTCCCGCGCTTTATGTGGAGGTCACCTTACACAGGTGTTTTTGCTTGCATTTCTCTTGCTAAGTACAGATTTCCTTGGGCTGTGAAATCAGTCAAGGGGAGGCACTCTGTGATATCGAATGGGAGAAGGACGCCTTGACCCCTGGATCCAGATTGGAAGAAGTCTGAGGAAGGTGTCTTTCCTCCCCCCTCCCCCCTTGTGAATGTTGACCAGGGAAGGACGTTTTTTCGCTGCTGGTCGGACAGTTGAGATATAGATCTCTCAGTATTACGTTGGAGAGAGCTCTGCTCTCTCAGACCACTGCTATACCCAATATCGGGGTTTGAAGTCCGGGTGTCCGGCAACCCAACCGCTCTGCAAAGTCAGAGCACTTGTAACCTTCATTTCTCATTAAATGTTTACAATTGTTGAGTTTATAAAATTTAGTCTTGAATATTTAATTAAATTTCTCCAATTTATTGCAAGCCCATCTGCCACTACGCCACACGTCGCTTTTGTCACAGTTTCGTCACAATGTTAACGTCAAATTAGTCACAAATGACACATTTTTCACAAATTTGTCACATAGTGACCGCTTTGTGAAACGTCACAAAAGAGCTCTAAAACGGCCATAACGAATTCACATTTTAGTCACTGTGACTTCACATCGACGTCACGTGACGTCACATCGACAATCGATGGTCACAAAGTCACAATGTGACTTCACAACGACGTTGCAGTGACGTCACCATGCTTTACGGGAAAGAATTTTATAATAAGTAATCTTCGTCGGTAGATAAAGGGTTAACAAGAAAACCCGGAGATAATTTATTTCTCTATTCTAGGTATAAAAAAAGAAAGATTTATCTTTTGAACTGGCATGTCTTTAGAAAATATTTCTCTTTAAAATTAATCAGGTTCTTTGAAAGCAGGGCCGGCGCCAGGGGTGAGGCAAGTGAGGCAGCCGCCTCAGGGCGCACCGTAAAAGGGCGGCATTTGTCTCGCATATTTGTAAGGTAAGATAGAACAAAATATAAGAAAATACACAAACTGACCACCATTCACAAAAATTTGAAAAAAGTTTTTTTTTTTTTTTTTTTTTTTTTTTTTTTTTTTAAATAATAAAAATGAAGATCCGTTGAGCGATGACGCCCCCCCCCCCCCTCACCCACAAGAAAATCTGTTATACTATGCTTTGGGGATGAGGCGGGGAGGGCGCATTTTTACTCGTGTGGCGAATTCAATTTTATTTCTTTAGCTAAAGTGTAGTATCATTTACTATGTATTTTTTAATTCGAAATCGAATAACACTTCCGCAAATCGATACGGTTATACGTTACAAAGTTTGTCAGGTTTTATGAATAGGAAATCATGAATGGTTTCATCAATCAACTGGACGTTGGAGGGGGGGGGACGACACCGTAATACTTAACCATCATGGATATGCATAATATAATATATGAAAATAAAACATGTGTAAGCTATTTATAAAATGCATCGCAATTCAGAGTTTTAAAATTTAAACGTATATTTAAATGCTTTAACACATTGTAATGAATTAACTCTATTAATGAATTTCTGGTGAACCAATTCCGACAAATTATGTAAAACGTCAAACTACTCAAGTAGTTCCGAATTGCGTAAAAGAAACATCCTTATAAACTCCAAAAATAATAATCATATTAACTAACAGTTTTCTGCGTCAGATTAAGCGTCTTATATTCAATTAAAATGTATCTTTGAATTGAAATTTGAATGAAATACAGGGTCATGAAAAGTCTTTCAGAGTGGAAAATAGAATTACAAATATTTCGGCAGCTAATTATCTGATAAACTTTGTTTTATATGCAAAATTTATACTTTTTATTGTCTTTTACAACCATTCCTTAAAATTAAATCGGAAATTTTTATGTACCTTTCATCAGAACGAATATTTCGAGAGTCCGAAAAAATAGTTCGGGATAATCAAGATTACTGGTTAAGTTTCTTCCCATTAGTACATACTAAATACACACACCAAATCTCAAGTCTCTATCTGAATTTGTTCGGGAGATAAAGCGGCTTCAGTCACACAGACGGTCGGATGCATTTTTTTTTAAATATGTTTTTCGGAATCTCCAGTGCCTAAAACGTGTTAATCCATCATAAAAAAAAAATTAAAACGATTGCAAGATTTACACTATACGTATCATGAGTAAGTAAAAATTGTGAATACAAGGATGTTTTGGCAATTTTATTAACCTTGGAGAAATTTGATGATTCTGATTTTGATTATTGCTGTTTTGAAGATGTTAAAAATCTTGATATTATTTGATATGATATAAAGAATAAGTTTTGAACGTAAAATGAATATGACAAAGCTATGCTCAGTACTAAAATATATCTTTCAACATCGTATACTTATAAAAACTACCATAACTTTTATAAAGAATGGTAATATGGACTTGCGAACAATGTCATTTGATCAGAATTTGAAAATACATAACAAATGATACAACACCTCACCTGAAGTATTCCCATCCCTCGATCCCCCCCCCCCCACACACACACAAAGGAAGGTAAAGCTTTTTTTTGGGGGGGGGGGAGGAGGAGGACTCATTTGATTTTCATGCCTTGTGACAAAACAATGTTGTTTCCCAAATTTTTATGAATGGTGATCAATTGTTATTGTAAAAACCTAGTTTATCTGAATGAAGTATGATTTTGTCATTTTATTGGTAAAAGTGCCGTAACTTTGAAAAAATTGATCGTATCGACTTGCAGATGGTGTCATTCAATTTAGAATTTAAAAAAAAAAAAAAAAAAAAAAAAAAAAAAATCCATACGAAACGATACCCCATTTGACCTGCTTAAAAATGTTGATCCCCCTCCTCTCAGGGTTACCCTTCCTCCTTTTGCTTCTCAAACCATGGTAAACTTTATTATTTTTTTGGGGGGGGGGTGAGGGGGATTCCTTCTATTTTCATTTCTAGTTCCAAAAAAAGTTCTATCCAAATTTTGGTAATTGGGCCATCAATTATTTATTTATTTTTAAAGCATTATATGTAATTATTAATTTTTAAACTGGTATTGTAAAAGTTGTCCTCCAGATTTTCTTTCTTTCTATCTTTCTTTTTTTACCGATTTTTAATGAGATTTTCAATGCCATTCTTATTTTTTTTTTCATTCTGCTGCAGCTTTTTACATTCATAAAATTTTTTAATCTTTTATCTAATGTAGTACATATTGTACATCACGATTAAACAAAAAAAAAAAAAAAAAAAAAAAAAAAAAATCAGTTTTATTTTTTTTGTTTGTTTTTTCCGATTTTTCGACATTAGTAAAAGGAAATGTATTTTAATATTTAAGATTAATATAAAAAAATTTATTTTCAATAAAGTTTACTTACATAGAGCAATTTTTTGAATTTTTCTGTCATTTCGCAGCATTTTTTAAGCATTTGTAATATTAGTTTTGTTTCAAACTTTTAGCCTAATATACACTATTATATGGCCTTAATGACCAGACAATTGCAATTTTAGACGTTTTGTTAAATATCTAGAAAAATACAAGAGGAATTATTCTGAAACTCAAAGTGTGTAAACAGAATAGTATAGATTATATATTTCCACGGAGATTTTTTCCCGAAATCCCATCGGGAACCGTCAATGAATTGAAAAAAAAAGAAGATCTTTCGGATAACCCTGTCAAAATAATCTGACAAAGGCGTTCAAACTGTGGATTGTGACTAATTGCAATAAATTGTGTTCGTATTTATGAGGATAACATGTACTCTCGTAGAGAAACTAAGTAGCATATTTTAATTTTCAAACTACATCGCGAACACACCTCGCGAAAATTTTCAACAATATTTTGAAAGTACGTGAAATACACAAAAGAATTATGTAATAAACAAAGTATTTCCTAATAAATGTATAGTCTTCATATCAAAAAACATATTTCGCAAATTTTAGATCGGGCGTTGACTCTTACGTGCTCTTTTCCCTGATAATGTTTACAAATTGAACTAATTAACTTTTAGCAGTTGTTTGTAATTCAGATGACTTAGAGCCCTTCTCTGCAGAACCCGTAGATGTCATCTCCCGGTTTCCTTCATAATTACGCGTAATATTGAAGCTTGACCTTATTACTTTAGGACACCTTACATTTTATTTCCCTTAACTTGTAATTTTTTTTTTCATTTTTTGTGTTTCACAAAATATTTTTGACATTCAGAAAATAATTCCTATTAGAATATTTTATCTCAATGTAGTAAAGTTGGTCCTCTGACGATTATTGTGTTCCGGCGATTTTGCCGTATATTAATCAAATAAATCAGCTTTTAATATTTTAGCCCAATGCAGTTAATTTTGTTATTTTTTTTAATAAAGTTTATTCGGAATCCACAAGCTATTTTAAAATTCTTCAAGTGATTTTTAGATTTTCTCCTGTTTCGCAGCGATTTTTTTTCTTACATTCATAAATAATAACGTTTCAAACTTTTTAGCATAATGCGACAAATTTTGTCCTCATCATTTTTTTTTTTAATTTTTGGTAATTCCGATTATAAACGTTTTAGCCCACTAGATTAAATTTTGTCCTCTGCAATTTATTTTTCTCATTTCGCAGCGATGTTTTAATATTTGTAAAAGGGATTCGGTTTCAAACTTTTCGCTATTGTTGTAAGTTTTTTTCAGTGAGTTTATTTTTATTTTTATTTTATTTTTATTTTTATTATTATTTTAATTTTCAACGTGATTCTTAGCATGTTTTTGTGTACCGCCTTTTTAATTCTTTTTTCTTTTTTATACTTTTTTTAAAAAAATAATTCAGTTTGAAAATTTTGCCTAATTGAAGTACATTTTATCCTACGTGATTTTCAATGTTTTGCGATTTTCAATTGCAACTTTATTTGCGAGAAAATTCATTTTAGAATTGTTTAAGCCGCTGTAGTAAATTTTGTCTTTCTGTAATTTTTTAATCTTTAGCGACCTTTACCTTTTTTTTTTTTTTTTTTTTTTTTTTGTTTTGTTTCAAAGCAATTTTTTAACATTATAAAAAAGAAATTCAATTTTAATCTTTTAGTCTAATGTACTAAAATTTGTCATCTTTTCAGTTATATTTATTCGAAATTTGCTCAGAAATTTTGTGAAGTTTGTTCTAATAAGTTAATTAATTAATTTTTTTCGCTTTATAATATTAATTTCGACATTAATATGTATGACTTCGCCAAAGCTAAATCATGAGAAATTACTCACTTCTTGAATTTTTGTCTTATTTTAGAATCTATTTTCTTATTAATAATACCAATATGCGATTTTGTTTTGTATATGCGATTAAAAATAATAATAACTTGTTGTACTATATCGTTACTTTTCTGTTTGAAATTCATACACAAATTTTATATACAATGTGATTGATTTTAATTTTTTGACATCTTTTGTCCCAGTTATATTTATTTTGAAAGCATTTTTAATCTGGTGCAATATCATTTTTTTTATCTTATATTCAAAACGTGCGTGATTTTTCGAAAGGAAAAAAGATTTTGAAGTGTTACTGTTATTCTTTATATAAGACTTTCTGGCTTAAAAAATTAAAAGAAAAAATAGTAGTAGAATATGATTTAATAATTTAATTCCAAATTAGTTGTTGTTGTTTTTTTTTAAAAAAAATGCATTAAATAAATAAAATAAAATAAATAAATAAATTACGTAGTTTAATTATTTTAAATTCCTTAAATGTAAATATCTATATTATACTAACGTAGGTGGCACAAAAATAGCGATTATTTCTTAATTGTTTAATGGCAACGCCTAAATTAAACACATCTAAGCCGTGGTAAATTAGGATTTATTTAAGTTTTGTTGTTTCGCTGCAATTTTGAAGCTTCAAAATATCGTTATTTTTGTTTTATTTTTTATTCTATTGGCATAAAAAATACATAAAAATCATGAATTTTAAACGTTCCAGTTTCAAATTAAAGTTATGTTACTATAAATGAAATGAGTGAAAGGATTATATTATTAAATATATTTAGAATAAAATTAACCTTTTAAACGCCGCACTATGATCGAAAGGTAACACAAATTATTTATTGGTAAAAATCCCATTAAAACTCAAACATAAGCACTATGAGTAATTTTTTTTCTCGAAAAAAATTTTTTGTGTATGATTTATAGCATGTTCCACAAATGGAACATTGGCGGGAAACACTTAGTTTTTTCACATGTTTTTATAAAGTGTGATTAACAACATTTAAACTAAAATCTCTATTTTTGTTCACATTTTTTTCATGATTATATATAATGTATAGGCATTTTTTAGTAATAACACTATTTAAGCAGGTAAATAGCCGGGCTTCGCCCATCGAGCCTTCATTTTACTTGCGATTTCAGCAACTATTCCAGCAAAAATGCTCAAGACCCCACAAAGCTTTTAGAAAAAAACTTTCCCACTTGCTTAAATAATATATTATATAGATGATGGGCAGTACTCACTGTAGGAAAGCATCTTTATAATTATTTATGAAAATTAAAAAAAGAAATATATACAAAAAATGTAATGGAAAATAATAATAATGTCTGTACTACAATTTACAGCAAAATAATCAAATAAATCAAAATCTAAAAAAATACAAAAGAGAAAAAAATTTACCAAAAATTAAATATATATAGAGATAGATAGATAGATAGATAGATAGATTGTCCTTAATTTTTGTGTCCTACATTTGATCTATTATCCATGATAGTTAGAGAAGCATTTCCATGTAGTCTTTTTTTCACATTCAAAACATTTTTTTGTGTTCTAGCATACAACACATTTTCTTTGTGTTGATGGTACAGATAATGTAATTAACAAATGTCAATGAATTCCTCTTCAGAATCATCTGCTAATTCATAAAAATATTCTAGTGCCTCTTCTATTGTTCGAAATGGATTGAAAGAGACATCTGGTCTGTATGAGGTATTCTAAATGAAGGAAATCGCAGAGTAAAGTAAAATCATATGAATTACTTCTCACGCTTTTTTCCAAAGTCACTTCTTACATTATAGCTTATTTGAGTCATAAACAATGTCTAACTATCAACAAACAAACATGTTTTCCCTGTCAGTTATGAGTAATCCACTTCAGATGGGAGAACGAGTGTGGAAGAGAGAGAAAGGGGGAGGGGGAGGGTAAAGGGACAGAGTATGGAGGGGGGGGGAAATAAAGTATATCAATGTCATAACCATCTTTTGTCGACACTTACTAAACCACCTCGTATCCAGAAACTTTTATTCAAAACTTATATGCATTGCAACCAAAAGACTTTATCATGTTAAAAAATATACCTTTACACGCCAATGTTCCATTTATGGAACATGCACATTTCTTATCTAAAATAAACAATAAAAATCAATCTTTTTTTCAATAACTTGTGTTCTACTAATAAAATGATTACTTTTACTTGATCTCACTTAGTTATAAAAATATTTGTTAAATTTTGAATTTTCTATGAATTTTTGAATTTTGCCCAACAAAAAGTCTAAAAAAAGTCCTAATTTAAGATTTTTTCCCTTAGACATGATTTATTTTATCAACGTAAAATCAACGCCAAAAAATCAAGTCATACTTTCTTTTCAAATACTAATTTTTACAGGGCAATAGGAATAAAAATGAATTTTTTGCAGAATTTTGAAGTTGATGTTCCACTTATGGAACATTGGCCTGTAAAAGGTTAATGAAATGAAGATAAATTGCCAAGGGTACAGTATTTGGCGATGCACCAAGTTAGCATAAAAATACCGAGTGCTTGATTTATCGGCACAGATGTCATATACTATATTCACTGATGCCAATACTATGTCATGTATGCTATTGTTGCGATTTTTTTCTGATGCCAGTTACGCGAAAACTTAATTTTCAATACCAGTTACATACATATTTTTTAAAACTTTTCTATTATTTTAAAAAGGAAATAATAATAAATAAAAAAAAGTTTGATTAATAATTATAAAACAAAACAATATATATCATTTTAAAAAAGAAAATAAAAGGTTATTAATGAATAAATAACAATTGTCGGATTATCATGTGAGGCATATACAGTCCGCTCTCGTTAATACGAACTCGTCGGGACCGCAAGAAATGTTCGAATTATCCGAAGTTCGAATTGTGGAAAAAACGAAATGGAAACATGCTTAATATGGTACTATTACAAAGCAATTAATGTTATAATGTTTTTTAAATTTATTTCGTATGTTATCATTAGAATATGACTTAATATTAAATTAGAATGTATAAATACATAAACTAATTAAACGATTAGAAACAAGCACAATGGAAGAAGAATTTCAAGCGTCACCGATGGACAAATGGAGCAGTAAGAAAATTATATCAAATACATTGTGTTATATGTATACTCGTTCGGGAAAATTTTCACAAAAATCAAAGAAAGAAAGTTATTTAAATGATCTAAAATCCGTGAGAAAGAAAAGAAAAATGAAAAAGCGGTATTCTCGTTAGTTCGAATTAAATGAAGTCAAGAGAAAATCAGTTTGAAGTAATAAAAAAATTTAATGTTATTATGGCATTGAAAGTTTCGGGACTTCATGTTTAGTTCGAATTAAGCGAAGATTCGAATTATTCGATTTCGAATTAAGGAGAGTCGACTTTTATTGCAATTGCGCCAATGTGTGCGTATATGACACCTGTGCATAATTCTTTAGCAGAATCTTGTAATTAAAAAAAAACTGAGCAATTAAAATAAACTATGAATAAAAGCAATCTGATTTAATGCTTAGTGTGCATTTAAGGAAGACCAACTGGTCGCCAAGGGCGGCTAGTATTTTATATTATATTTATGCAAATAAATTATAGTTATTATGGGTGTATTCGAAAAAACTGTTTTCCATCTTCAACACCTCGAAATTTTCCGATACAATTTCAGACACATTTTGAAAAGTATAAACATGAAACTTGCTGAAGGAATTTTTGAAGAGACGTATAAGGTGCCGTGTGATGTCAATTTACGCTCAATTCATTGGAATTTGATTTATAAACAATAATCTTCTCAGTATGACCTTTTTTTCGATCGCAGACCTCCCGCTTCGGAAAATTCGGTTCAAAATGCTGTTTTTGATTGCTTTTTTTGCAATATTTTCTGCATTTATCAGAGAATCGATAATTACGGCACCTTGTGTACTTTCTAAATAAGAGAATTTGAAAGTTTGGTGCACTTGAGAACAAAAATGAATTTTAAAATAAATCGGAAAATAAGCAATTTGAATCGAAATACACCCTTATATTAATTTACTTATTTTTTAAAAAGTTTGAGAAGTGGTAAAAAAAATGTTGACGTCATAGGGGCGGCAAAGTAAGGCTCGCCTCAGGCGGCGAAATGTCTAGCGCCGGCCCTGTTTGAAAGCTCATAAGCGCAACAACTTTTAAAGATCATTTTTTTTTTTTTTTTTTTTTTTTTAATTGGCAATTATGAGCATAAATTCAACTTCTCTAAGCGCCATCATGACAGATTTGTAGCCCTTCACGTCGCATTTAGATCTCTCATCGCTTACATCAGCTGTTATTTTACAGTGTGAGCTCGCCAAGATGTTAAATAAGAGAAGGATTTATATAGGTTTCTTCTTATTATTATATACTAAATACAGTACATACTAAATTTTAAGTCTCTATCTCAACTTTTTCGGGAGATAGAGCGTTTACAGACACACACAGAGAAACAGACGGACGGCAAAATTTTTTTCTAAAAATATGATTATCGTAATCTCCAGTGTCTGAAGCGTGTAAATCCGCCAAACTAAATTTTTCGATTTTAAAAACGATTGCAAGACTTACCCTTGGATGATGGGTAAGTAAAATGATATTGTTTTAGTTTTTTATTCTTCTTCTAACTGTGGAAAAAAATAGGAATGCACAAGAATTTCATTTTAATTATCCATATTTATTAACAGATCAATCCAAGGTAAATTTATTCCCTTAAATAACTTAAGGGTGTATTTCGATTCAAACTGCTTGTTTTCCGATTTATTTTTTAATTCACTTTTGCTCTCATATGCACCAAACTGGCAAATTCTCTTATTTAGAAAGTGCACAAGGTGCCGTAAAGGTCAATTCTTTGATAAGTGTACAAAATCTTGCAAAAAAAGCAATCAAAAACGGCAATTTGAACCGATTTTTCCGAAGTGGGAGATAAGGGAACGAAAAAAAGGGTCTTCCAGAGAAGTTAATTGCTTATAAATCGAATTCTAATGAATTGAGCGTAAAAAGACTTTACTCGGCACCTCATACGTCCCTTCAAGAATCCCCTCAGCAAGTTTCATCATTCTACTTTTTAAAATGTGTCTGAAATTGTATCGGAAAATTTCGAGCTGCTGAAGGTGGAAAAGCGTTTTTTCGAATACACCCTCAAGGGTGTTCATAAATCAAAAAGAGCAACTTTGTGACACATGCATTAATTTTATTCATAAATTCATTCCGAAATGCATGAAAATAGCAGGTGTTGTTATTCAGAAACTGTCTAATTGCACTCATTCTTCTGCTTTTTAAAAAACACAATAGTTTTTTTTATAACAAGCCTCAAAGTTGACACTTTTGAGCATATTTTCCGACAAAAGCAGAAAAACCGGTCGAAAAGGAGGAGAAAAACGGGTGATTGCGTCATCGAAATAGCTTATAACTCGATAAGTAATTTAATTATCATAAAATGGAAAAATAAGTTCAATTCGAAATCGCTTCCATAGTCAAGCATTAAAATTTTATATCTTTCTGTTAAAAAATGAATTTGTAAATGTGTCAAAATGCTTTTCGCTTGTTGAGCGGATCAGTTAAGATCACCCTTAAAAGCATTTTATCCATCCTAATCACATTTTTGCTTAACAAGAATACCCGGGGATAATTTATTTCTGTATTCTGCATAATATAAATTGTGTATAATTGCCACAGTAAAATAAATTAACATAAAAAAATTGCTTGTAATTGGTATATTAAAAAAAAATATATTTGATAGCTATAATATTATTGTTTAAGTTTTCATGATCTCCTTCCAACTGTGAAAAAATAGGAATGGACAAGAATTTAATTTAATTTTTATTGTCTATGTTTATTAACAGATCAATCCAAGCCAAATTTATTTTCCTCAAGTATTTAAAAGCATTTTATTCATCCTATTCACAGTGTTCTCGCTGGCATTTGACCAACGTTAGTAATTTGGCTAATTAAAAATAAAAAACATTCGCGAAATGAAAAAAAAGTTAGCAAAATAGATATCTGTTTCAATATGTTCTAAAATAATCTAAGTTTTTATGTGACGGCGATTGTTGTTAATCTATTTTCAGCTATCCGCTACAAATATAAAAAAATGTATACATTAAATATATAAGACCATTAATTGTAAATAATATGTATATGCATGTGTATGAAAAACGAAAAAGAAAAAAAGAAAAAGCAAAAATTGAGCACTAGCAATTTGGCGAATCTAATAGCTTGTTTACTCGCCAAATGAAGAATTTAGTCGCAATTTGGCGCATTGGCGAGCGACAGCGAGAACACTGCCTATTCATATTTTTGCTTAAGGGTGTATTTCGATTCAAACTGCTTGTTTTCCGATTTATTTTTGAATTAACTTTTGCTCTCAAACACATGAAACTCGCAGATTCTTTTATTTAGAAAGTGCACAAGGTGCCGTAAAGGTCAATTCTTTGATAAGTGTACAAAATATGGCAAAAAAGCAATCAAAAGCGGCAATTTGAACCGATTTTTCCGAAGTGGGAGAAAAGGGAACGAAAAAAAGGGTCTTCCAGAGAAGTTAATTGCTTATACATCAAATTCTAATGAATTGAGCGTAAAAAGACTTTACTCGGCACCTCATACGTCCCTTCAAGAATCCCCTCAGCAAGTTTCATGTTTCTACTTTTAAAAATATGTCTGAAATTGTATCGGAAAATTTCGAGCTGCTGCAGGTGGAAAAGCGTTTTTTCGAATACACCCTTAAGAAGAAAACCCGGGGATAACCTATTTCTTTATTCTACATATAAGAAAAGAAAGATTTATCTTTTGAACTGGCATGTCTTCAGAACATATTTCTCTTTAAAATCTTATCAGGTAATTTCTTATCAGGTTCTTTGAACCTCATAAGTACAACAACTTTTATAAAGATCATTCTTTTTTTTTATGGCATACACGCGTTCCTCCATCTTGAAAAATTGGCAATTATGAGCATAAATTCAACTTTCTGTAAGCGCCATCATGACAGATTTGTAGCCCTTCACGACATATTTACATCTCTCATCGATTGCATCAGCTGTTCTTTTACAGTGTGAGATCGCCAAGATGTTAAGGGTAGTAGGGGAAAAATGGGGCTCCGGCCTCGGGAGGAGGATTGAGGATCGGAGGAGGGAGGAGGGCTCCTCCTCCTCAAACTTCCTCCTCAATCCTCCTCCTCAAACCTCCTCATCCTCAACACTTCTCCTCCTCCACAATCCTCCTCCTCCTCCTCAACACTCCTCTCCTCTAGGTTGTCTTATAAGAGAAGGGGTTAAAAGGATTTTTTTCGAATTTTAAGCGGGAATTTCAGGGAGTTAGAATTTTTAAATCATACTGTAGTATGGGGGTGTTTTTTAATGTGGGGACTTTAAAAATTTTCGGCTTGTTACAGTATGTGGGGTATGTTTTTCGATTGACTTATGCTGTTGTTCATTTAAAAAGGTAATTAAAAATTATGAGTGAAATTTTTTCAACATACTCTAGTATGAAGGATTATTTTTCGAGCGGAGATTCATTAAAAATTTTTAATAATTTAAACTTTAAAATTTTCAACAGTTTAAATTTATTTTGAGTCAAGTGTAAAAGTTAATCCAATTTAACAAATGATCATTAAAGTTAATTTCAAATAATAATTAAAAATAATGAGTGAAAAATAATGAAGACACTTTAATTATTTCGACATGCTGTAGTATGATAGGTTATTTTAATGTGGTAATTTTTTTCGATAGAGTTTTGATGTTGTTCATTAAAAAAGATTAATGAAAAGTAATACTACCTTTTGATTTTCATATCTGGAAGAGTGTGCCCTCATCTTTTATCCGGGCTTGGGACCGGCATTCTCTGCTTAAGACATTGTCTAGTCATAAGCAGCGAATGGCAGATTTACACACTCACATTCACACACACATTCACACACACACTTTTTGAAAATTTTGATATCTTCTTTTTTTTTTTTTTTTTTTTTTTCACTTTTTGTAAACTTTTTTTTTTCACTTTTTGTAAACTTTTTTTTTTTTCACTTTTTGTAAACTTTTTTTTTTTTTTTCACTTTTTGTAAGATTTTTTTTTTTTACCTTTTGTAAACTTTTTTTCATTTACGTTTTGGGTATTTGCCAATGCCCGTAAGCTAAGCTGCTTATCCCATCTTCTAATATATATCGTTTGTCATCAAAGGGCGAGAGACATTTCTTATTTTGCTTCATAGAATATAATGTATGTAATCGCTGCCCGATTCTGGTTTGGACTTCAAATGTTGTTTTCTGATCTTTAAGGCAATTTACATAATCTTGATGACTAAGCTTCTTTCGAACAATTCTTGTGGAGATCCCCTTGGCTCTCTTCTTCTCCTCATCACAAGTCTTGATGGAATACATCTTCGACTTTAAACCTACAAATTCGTGGACAGCTCTTCCATTCAACTCATCTTTAAACTTCCCCAAAACTTTTCGATTCACTGTGGAATAAAGAGGGTTATCTTGGGGATAATCAGAAAAGTCGAATTCGGAGCTGTGGAGTGCCAAATCCCTTTGTAGGTTTTCAGTCTTGATGAGATATGTGAGACTGTCGGTGTCGGTGAAAAGCAGCAATGAACGATTGCCACTATAATTTTTTTTTACGAAATTATAATGGAAATCATACATTAAAACCTTAGACAACTCCAGTATCATGAATCCGACGTAAATGGGTCTGTTCATTAAGATACTGGGTTTCTGCCTTTCAACCGCCGTCAGACCCTCATCAAATATCTTGAATGATTTGAAGAAGGGTGATGCTACCAGCTTTTCAGATCTTGCGGAAGTATTGCATAGCTCCACATTTCTTCGCTTCCTGAGATTTTCTATACACTTTCCATAAATGCTGTTATTTAAGAGTTTGAAGAAATCCTTTTGAAAAGTGGTAGTGGCTGTCTTCCGTTTTTCGGTGTTGAAATCGATGTATTCTTTAAGCCAAGGGGATTGTTTGAACTGTAACACTTTATGTACATGTTGCAGCTTGAGTCCCAACTGCAAATATAACTGTAAATTGCGATAGTGGCAAATGTACTTTTTTTTATTCATCAAATTTGGAATAAGTTTGGGAGTACCCTTAAATTCCCTCTCCAGCAAACTTTTCGCATAGGGTGAAAGCATTTTTTCTTCCACGGTTAGTCTTTCAGGCGCGAGTGGATATTCGTTGTGTGATATATGAAGGGATTCAGGGTACTCCAAATCCACTTCAAATATATAGCCAATAGAAGAATCTTTCTTGATTTTCAAAATGTCCTCTGTTGAAAAATTGGTATCTTCACACCACCGAAACCCTCCGTATGGCAGACTTTGGGACATAGCCCAGCCATACAAATTGTTAGCATCCCAGTAGAGGATATGGGACGTATCTTCATTTGGGTCGTAGTTTGGGACTTGTGTATTATTGGCGGTCGCAAATCTGTGGGAAATCTGCGACACGCCACCACGAATTCCTTGTTCGACGAATAGCAACATATTTACGTCAGTGAGCAATTCTAATTCCACCCCCGTCATCTTCAAACAGGCCTGCCAAGACAAACCTGGTGAAGTGACGAGGTGGGCTGCGTCAATATCGTAGAATTGCTTACACAAGCCCCGGAAATTTTCAAACACGTCAGCCAACAGTAATACGTCGGTTTTCACGTAGAGATTGTGATAATCACCAAGGGTTTGCATCTGGAAAGTGGACCAAATTTTTTCTGCATGCTTGTAATCATCTTCACTTATAGATTCTTCTGTTAAATTATTGTAAAAGGCTGCTGGTGGGGGGAGACGATCTTCATCAAATTTCTTAAACGATGAAAAATATGAATATGGATATACTCCTTTTCGAGTGAGCAAGGATAAGTCTTTTGATGGAAAATGTTTCTTTAAAATTTTGAAGTCATCCTGTTGCAGATTGGCTGTGAGTTTATCCAGAGACGTTGGCAAGAACTGAAGAGAATCTAAGAAGGAGAATTGGATGGAAGATGTCTTTTCTTTTAGTTTGAAAGTTATATAATCTTCCAAAGTGGCAGCGATTACATCGATGTGAAAATTGGGATAGCAGCCTAGCTTCTTCATAATGTGATGGGCATCATATTTTTTCAAATTGTGGAAGACCACTGGGATAACTTTCGACTGCTTATAATTTAAGTTGCAGAAGGGATGAGCAGCTCCTCTGTACTTTGATGATATGTGGTCGTGATCACGGACTCGCTTCTCTCCCAGGGCCTTCCGACAAATGCAGCATTCTGTTGCCTCTTGAAAAGATTTTTCTTCTTCTTTAGTTAAACGCATAGGTGCGATAGTCATAAGTTTTTGCTGTAATTCATCTTTTTCGGCCATCAAATCATTGATGAATTCACAAACGGCATTTTCGCCTCGATACACTTTAGCATGCTTGTAGATAGCACCGTCAGAGCCCACAATAACGTATGCATATCCGCAAGCGACATGTTGTGCCGTTTCAGTTTGGAAAGACTTAGTATTGGAGGGTTCGGTGGTGACTATCGGCACGAGGAGGGATTCGAAATCAGCATAAATTATAAATGGAACTGGTGCTTGCAAATGAGTTCCTGTGAATGTTAAGATATTTTCACCTTCCTCAGGCATTTTTACAACTTGGGGAGATTGTTTACAACAATAGGGTGCATGGTCTTGAAGGAGTTCTTCACGGATAAAGCCATGGAGACATCGAAAACAGTAGAAAGCTTTGCCTTTATGTTTGGAACGGTGACTCATGAAACGTGAGAAATCACGGATCAGCGTATAATGGGTGTTTTCGCCATTGCTGATCAAAAGGAGATTAATCACGTCTGTGTTTGTCTTCTCTGACACATGTAAAATATATAGTTCTCCCTCCTCGTAACCGAACACATTAATCCGAAGATTATTTTGGGCTTCGATGAGTGGAATTTTCGTATAAGGTACTGGGTAGGTTACTCCATTCATATTCAAGGTATGTTCAAAAGGCTTGTAGTTATTTACTCGATTAGGATTTTCTTTCCGGTTTAACTTCCTTTGATGGGCGAGGAGACACCATAATAAACATTTCTGATCTTCAAAATTCTGTATATTCAGAATGGCTTCCTTGCCTTTGAGATCTTGTGGAAGCTGTAAGTAACTGCTTCCCTTGAGTGGTTGATAGTTGCAAATTTTCAGTTCCACATGCTGGACATGTTTGAGTACCCACCCAGAACCTCTCTGTAAAAATTTTTCGAAACTTTTTATAATCTTCTTATGGGCTTCATCCAGATGTTCTTCTAAATAATCGTTGGTGAATTCTTGATAAGTTAATGATGAAAAATATGTGGATAGTAATTCACTTTCCCCACCAGCAGATGTTTTTTCAAGGAGCACTTTAATTAATAGTCTCCATTTGATAGATTTTTTCTCATGAATGGCCTCGTCCAGGGAGTCTAAGAGTTCTTTTCTTTTTCTCTCGAAGAAGGTGGTGATGTCATAAATACAGTCTTCTTCCTCTTCACCGTCAAAAAAGATGCTTCGAAACACGTTTAATGAATCCACTCGTTTTTGATTTTTTCTTGGTGTTTTAGAGTCAAGTCTTGGCTTTTTCACTGAAACGAAGTTTGACGTGTTACTGTGGCTGATGCGTGTATGATGGTTTAGATGCTCTTTTCTGGAGAATTTTTCTCCACATTCACGACAGGAATAACTTGGATTTTCATGCGAGACTAAATGTCGCTTGAGATTATCCCCTCGTGTAAATACAGCCTCACAAATATTACACTTGAAACGACTGTCTTCTCCAGAATGAGATTGCTTGTGGCGAAGAAAATTATCGATTCTCATAAAAGACCTTTGGCAAATCTCACACGTATAAGTCGAGGAATCTTCTTTTTCATGGGTACGTTGATGACGTCTTAAATTGGACGCGTGTGCGAATGATTTCTCACACATGTGGCATAGATGCACATCCTGTAAAAGAAGAAAAACCCTTGTTCATTTTTTATTTTACTTTTTTAAAACATTTTTAATCTAAGCCTTTTAAAATATTTATTTACTTTTAATAAAAACTTAAATACTCCCCAAATGCTAAAATTAAAACTGTTTAATCCGTTTAAAACAGGAAATTTATTTCATTTGAATAAAAATTGAAATATTCCCTAAACATTAAAATTTAAAGTTTATCAAAATAATTTTCCCCTTTTCTTTTTCACAAAAATTAAAACACTCATAAAAGTTTAAAAAAAAAGAATTGTTTAAAAACCTATTTTTAACCTGTAAAAGTCATAGAATATACTTGAAAAGAAAAAATTACCTTCGATGTTGATGGAACAGCTTCAGACTTTGCCACATCCGATTTTTTTCCAAGTCTGGTGTGGATGAGTTCATGCCTTTTTAAATTGTCTTTTCGCGAAAAAGATTTCCCGCACTCCTTGCAGAGATGCTCATCCTGAAAATAAATTCAACCTCGCTTTACAAACTAGTTTGAATATCTCGAGTTTCATTTTTAAAAAAGGGTCTTCTACTATAAAATCAAACTTTGAGTTTTTAAGATTAAGTTTAAAATATTCGACTTAAAGTTTAAAAGAAACTTCATTAAAAAAATGCTTACAATTTATTTCAGTTTAAAAAAAAAAAAAAATCTTTCTTAAATAAATTTTAAGTTTTAGTTAAACAAGTTTAATTTTTAACACTATAATAGACTTTAAATGAATTTTTAAAATAACTTTTTTATACATAATATTCAATTTAGATAGTCTTTTAAAAATATTTTCATACCTTGGAAGAAACTGTTTGGGACTTAGTAGTGGTGATCACATCCTTTAACGTTTGAGAAATTTCCTGCTGAAAAAGATATACCCCCACAAAAGGTTATACTACGATTTCTTTTTAAGAACAAATAGCTAAGCATTTTATTAAAACTACATTTTTTTTTCTATTATCGTTAACACTTATTTCATAAATTTTAAAGTTTAAAATCATTAATATATATAAGATTACAAAATTTTAAATAGTAAGTTTAAAATCATTAATATGTATAAGTTTAAAATCATTAATTTAAATAAGATTACAAAATTTTAAATAGTAAGTTTAAAATCATTAATTTACATAAGATTACAAAATTTTAAATAGTAAGTTTAAAATCATTAATATATATATAAGATTACAAAATTTTAAGTAGTAAGTTTAAAATTATTAATATATATAAGATTACAAAATTTTTAATAGTAAGTTTAGAATCATTAATTTATATAAGTTTACAAAATTTTAAATAGTAAGTTTAGAATCATTAATTTATATAAGATTACAAAATTTTTAATAGTAAGTTTTTAATTAAAACACATAAAAATTGATTAATTTTCTTCATAAATAAAAAATACCTGTTTCAATTGATTTTTCCTATCCATCTCTTTTAGAGCAGCAATTTCCATCCTATCAATCATTTCGATTTTACTTGGTGAAAATTCCATATTCCACTAAATAACAAGAAAATTACCCTTAACATCCTTTACGTGAATAAGTCATTCGAAAACTGATTTAAACATTCACTTTTAAAAGGTAGAAAGAAAGCTTTATTTATAAAAGAATATAGTTAAAGTTTAAAATTTTTGATGCTACACTTTTATTTACTCTTTCTCACACTTAGTAATGCATTTAAATAAAACCCATAGATTTTAATTTTAGAAAACTAAACCAAAGTGTTTATAACTTTTTCACTCAATCAAAATAAAGTCACTACGTTTATTCGAAATTAGAGAATGAGTCATCCTCTTGTTTATACATGAAAACAACATTTCCGTAAAGTGGGCAAAAATTACACAAATACAAAGCTAAATTTTTAGTATATTCTTTCTTAGGATATTGTTCGTGAAAAATTATATTTTAAATTAAACTTTATACATAGGACATACTTTGAGAAGGGTGTAAACATATTAAAACTTCGACTTTAAAAAAAATCACTCTATTAAAAGATGACTCATCAATTTTGTTTAAACAAGCATGTCCGAACATACATTGCTTTTAAAAATTTTTCATTAAAACTTTGAAATAAATCCATATTTTTTAAAATCTTATGGAAGGATGAGTCATGCATTCGCACATATCTGATACTTTTTAAGAAAACATTTTCACGAGAAGTACTTTTCACTTTTTCCAATCAACAAATTTAGAAACTTTTTGACTAACACATTACATGATTAGTAGAATGAAAATAAATTTCTATAAAACACCCTTTTAGGTTAAATATTAAACACACATTTAAGTTAATAAAAAACATTTTCAAACGGAGTATAACTCATGTTAGAAGTATTTTCAATCATTAATTTTAACGTTATAAAATTTTAAAATAAATTTCTATAAAACACCCTTTTAGGTTAAATATTAAACACACATTTAAGTTAATGTAAAACATTTTCAAACGGAGTATAACTCATGTTAGAAGCACTTTCAATCATTAATTTTAACGTTATAAAATTTTTAGGATGACTCATCAAAGCATTTTATATTAGAAGTAAGTTGATAGAGAATAAAATATTTCATATAGAAAAAGGGGAATATTATTAAAGAATAGACATGCATTATAAATAAACATGAAAAGTGAATTTTTAACACAAATACACATAACACGAATAAAATATTTCCCACGAAAAACAAATTCATACAAAATAAAATATTTAACATTGATTATTTAATCTTTTTGAATAGAATGAAGTTTTAAAAAAATTACCATAGTCATCAAACTTAAGATATTCATTCATTTCATTTAAAAATAGATACATTTTCATTGTGTTAAGAAATTTGCTTTTCACACACATACACATATATATGAAAAATAACATATATTCAAACAGAAAAATAGTATTATTTCAAAAGAACAGTTTAATTTTGAAAAGGTTTCTCAGAAAAATGAGTATAACTAGAAGTATTTCAAAAGTTTCATTTAGAGAGAGTTTGAAAACTTAATCGCTTAGAAATATTAAGATTAGATTATATTTAGAAAAGGTGAAAATCATTTACAAAAGAAAACCACGTTAAAATATGCAATAATATAGGGTTTACAAAATAATCTTACTTGACTTTGATTATCTGAATTGAAATCCATGGGAAGCGAATTCATCTTTTTTTATTTTTTTTTTCAAAAAGATTAATAATATAAACTGTTTGGAGCACTATTTATAACGTGCAGTCTCTAGGACAACTAATATGAGAATGATCTCGTGGACCCAGGTCAGTACGCTTATCTGATTAATTAGATAAGCTTATCTTATCAGATCTCTGATATCATGGGTTTTTCCAACTATGACATCATGGGGTTTCCCACGATGAGTCATTACAAGATAACATTACTAATTAACGGAATTAACAAAGATTGCTTAATTAGAATACTTAAAAAGTTTAAAAGAATTTAAAGTAATGTGAAAACGGTTTTAAATATTCAAGCAAAAGGAAATATACTTTAAATTTCAAATAAATTTTAAATATAATATTAAAGGCAGATATAACAAAAATATTAAACTATTATTCTTATAAAGGTCTGCACATTGGATTAAAAATTTGTAACCAAATAACAATTGTTTCAAATATATTCTTTAAAATAAAGTTTTAATTTCCTCTTTTACACATAAGTTTTGTAATAAACATACTTAATTGTGAGAATTAAAAAAAATTATACAAAGCTCTTTTCAAACTAGCAATTCGAAAATAAAGATTCCTCAAAAGTTAGCAAGTATTAAATAATGAAGAAATAATATCATTCAACAAAACTTTTAAAAATATTTCCACGAAATAAAATCATTAAGATATATATTTCCCAAAATTACATTTAAAAATATAGATTCCTCAAAAGTTAGTAAGTATTAAATAACATAGAAATAATATCATTCAACAAAACTTTTAAAGATATTTCCACGAAATAAAATCATTAAGATATATATTTCCCAAAATTAAATTTAAAAATATAGATTCCTCAAAAGTTAGCAAGTATTAAATAATAAATAAATAATATCATTCAACAAAACTTTTAAAAATATTTCCACGAAATAAAATCATTAAGATATATATTTCCCAAAATTAAATTTAAAAATATAGATTCTAAATTAGCATTGCTCTCATCTTATAAAAATTATTTTTAATTTAAGAAGATTCTAATATATTCCCCATCTAAATGATTCATTTTAAAAACATACTATATAAAAGCATTTAGGTTATTTATGTTTAACATTCTGCTTTAAAAATTATACTATTAAATCAATGACATATATAAAATCATTCTATGAAAAAATATTTACTATATCAAGAAAATTATTTAAAAACGAACAAACACTTCACATCAAATAATAAAAATAGTCTAAAAATGAACATACCTCGTCAAAAGAATTTGAAGACCTTTGATTATTTGATGAGGAATCCATAACTTGATTGCAGACACACACACAAAATAAAAGCAAATTCTCACCGAATTAAACGCACTCGATCACTAGACGAAAAAATATCGACTGAACTGGAGATGATCTGCAGCCCGTTTATATCTTCGCTGCGTGAATCACCTTATCTCTATCTGATAAGGGATTTCCCGAACGGTTGCTTATCGATGAATCATAACTGATATGAACATATACGAAATTTTCTCTAGGTGAAAATAGTAATAAATACATTTCTTTAATTTATAAGTCTAAATTCAAATAGTATTCACTAAAAATTTATTTTAATTAAAAGACTTGATAAGAAAAAAAAATCCTTCTTTTCCCTTTTTTAAATTAAGCTTGCTAGGTGAATAGTTGATTTGCAAAATCTTTTTCTCTATTTTTTTAAAAATAATTATAAGAGTGTAAGTCAAAGTCTTAATGAATGATTGAAAATTAAATCTTTGCATAATGTTCTAGTTCTCATTTGTTCTAATAATAATAATTATTATTATTATTTTATTAGTAAAAATAATTATTATTACTATTATTATTATTAGAATGTAAAATCAAAGTCTAAATGAAAGAATAATTAATCTTCTTTTCAATTCATTAAGGGTGATTTCTGATTCACTTAAACAATAATAAAACTGTTCATTATAAGATTTTAATAATAATAACATTCCTTTACACTAAAATTATTCTAACTAAAACTTTTTTCACAATGGAGATGCAGATTTCAAGAACTATCCTTTCGAAAAATATTTCAACTTTCTCATTATTATCTACTTGTAAATAACTACCTCAAGACTTAGTTTTTTTAGAACTAAAAACAGATTAAAGAGAAACATATATTGCTTGTCTTTTAATAAGTTTTCATAAGTATTATTATTCAAAATACACTCAAAGAAAAAAATTTCAGATTTTTTTTTTTTTTTTTTTTTTTTTTCTCGCAAAGAGATTTTATATCTAAGTATCAATCATGATTGTTCAAAATATTTTCTCAACTTTTCCAGGTTTTTTTTTTTTTCCTCTAAAAAAGCATGAATAAAGAAGTTTTATGCTGTAAGAAAAAATATGAGAAAAAGTGTGGTAAATAATGACAAAGAAAAAATTTAAACTTAAATTCTTTTATTCAAGAAAATTTACAACTCATTCACTCTGTTGATAAAGAGTGTTTCCAAATAATTTTTATAAAAGTCTGATTTTAAACTAGCAAAAAATGCATGCGAAAAGTGACATACACATTGATTAGTTACATTCTTCACAAATTGGTAGACATTAAAGTTCAAAAGAGCACTGTCTTTATACATGAGATATTTTTCTCTTAAACCAATTGTTAAACATGAGTGATCCAATTGGGAATTTTGGCCTATTTGACATCCAAAACAGTCGAAAACACGATCCAATGATCGTTCAATTTCAGAGTTTAAGCAGGATAAAAAGTTTTTCTTAGCAGAATCAGAGTCTATATGGGAATGGATACATTTTTCCGATTTTCGAAGGACTGCAACAGGTATGACTCGTGTAAGTAACATATCGATGAAACAGTCTGTAATTTCAGAACAAAATTCAGTGAGTTTTAAAAATTGATCTCGTGATAAGCGAATTCCATTGGGTTTGAAATGAAAATTCTTATCATCCGTTTTGAATATCTGTTGAAGAAGACAAAAGTCTTCATCGACAAAGGCTAGAATGAGTTGATTATTACAAACCGAAGACTCTTTCACAGAATAAAAGTGAAACTTTGTCACATGTTGTTGGAAATGATCGAACGTCGTTGAAGTCATCACAACCCCATTTTTTGTCGGGTAGAGTTTACCGAAAGCACCTTCTTTGAAATTTCGAATATGCAATTTCAAGTTATAGTTTTTATCCATTTCAATTTGTGCTAAAGTACACCATTCTAAATTCCAGGATGTTGAATAATAACTTTCCTTGAAAGTTCGGGTAAACCACTCGTCTTTATGCGAATCATCAAGTTCAGGTCTGTTCATCGGCGAGCAGTGAATAGGTTCATCATCATCATCATCAGAGAAAGAAAACAAGTCTAAATTTAATGCAGGATCCTTCGAGAAAGAAGCAAAATCTAGTCTTGGTTTTTTCAAATCCAGGGGGTGTGACACTAAATGTCGAAAGGTAAGACTAATTCGAACATCTTTTATGTAAGGTTCTGCTCCAATCCCATGTGTGAACAGTTCATTGCTGGGTGGATTCATATTATAAAGAGAGCCATGTTCTAATTTTATAAATGTCGAAGGCACATTCGGTCTTTTGAATTCAATAGTTCTCTGAGCACCAAAACTCAATACTGAAACAGGGAAGACAGCATTCAAGCAGGATTCATCATCT
Source organism: Maratus speculifer (assembly GCA_964019185.1). Lineage (NCBI taxonomy): Eukaryota > Metazoa > Arthropoda > Arachnida > Araneae > Salticidae > Maratus > Maratus speculifer. The sequence continues at coordinate 79,397,265 of OZ025289.1, forward strand.
TTGTGGTGGCTTATGCAAGTTGACCCGTCTTGATAAAAATTAAGTAACACATAGTTGAACGTGCAGGCAGTTTCTTTTTCCACTTTGTCACGCAATTCTATCATCAGGGGAGTCCATGGAATTCCGGGCACACTGGTTCCGCTGAAGGCATAGCTGGTATTGGCGTCTCCGTAGGCTAAGGTCAGTCGTTTAGGCTTAACCTCTTTTCCAAAAAGACGGAAAGTAGGTCTGAAGAAGGGTAATGTCCGCAACTCAGACAAATAATCCGCATGAGGTTTCTCGATGAAATCACTGATGTACTCCACATTTAATCCATTATCCGTAAAGTGAATGGAAGGCATTTTGAAGACAGCAGCAGCAGCAGCAACAGAACGTATCCAACAAGAGCAGGTTAACTTCAACGAAAAGAATGAACACTAATGAGCTGCTCAGGGCTTTATACTTGAAATTATCGCTTAATCTTATCAGCTGATAAGATCAAGTCACGTGGTGCATAACATCACTGATGACGTTGAATCAAGATATCCCGAATGACATAAGGCAACCTCGATCACGTGGTTTGATAAGACTCATGACGAAAGGGGGAAAACCCAAATGATAAGAACTTATATGATTTTTTCCATTTCTAGTCAAGTCACTGTGAAGGAAGCAAGTGTTTCAGGTAAGTATGTCTTAATTCATTTTTTCATTTCATTTCTTAATTGATTTGTATATTTCATTCCTATCATTTTTCATAAATCTTAATGAACCTCCCTTTTAAAGAAAAACACACACACACACATTTAAAGAAATAAAGACACAGAAATATAACGAAATCTATTTATTAAAACGATTGAAACAATACACTTTTAAAAGTCTCTACATTAAGTTTACATAAAAACGAGTCGCTCACAGAATCTACATTCTTTAAAAACATGGATAGGACATCATCGAAATTAACAAGCATTAAAATCATGTCGCCTAACTGTTGAAAATTTTCACGGTTGTTTAACATGAAACAGGAATGCAAACTCACACTAGGATGTCGATACACACAACCAGTACATTCAAAAATTTGATTAAAAACAGTCACAATAGAATTCTCGATACAATAAATCAGTTTAGACCACAAAACATATTCATTTTCTTGAGAAGTCCGTTCACAATTTTGCTTTAATAAAACAGGTAAATGTTTTTCATACATATGACGAATCAATTTTTGATTCAATGAATAGGCTTTTTCTTTCAAGTGTTCAAGTTGCACATTGTTTAATTGAATAAGGGATTCATTTTTTAACATTTTCAAACACTTAACAGACTGATCCTCATTCAAAACTAAAAGTTTATTATTGGCGATAAACGATGAACTCGTATATTTCAAATTAAACGCAAATATTTTATACTGGAATTCATACCAAGTGCGAATGTCTAGTTCGATTCCATTCTCGGTGGGAATTCCTTCACTCGAAAATTCTCTAATTTGAACAGAGTATTGAGCATTCTGTAATTGTAGTCCTAAAAATACACTGTTTCCGAGTTCTTGTTGAAAAATATAATTTTCTTCTTTCACCGGTGGGGTTTGCAACACATCTTGTTGTTCAGACACGTCGGATTCTTGCGATGAGTCATCTATGAGGACACCATTGTTGGAAAGAGATGATTTCGGAAAGTCAATGAAAAATTCATTCAAAATAGCAGATTCGCAGCAGGAATCGGGGAAGGAAGTTTCGTCATCGACACACGGTTCTGAAGAGTCGGTGGCAGCATACAGGGTAACAGTCTCCATAGGCAATCTGGATTCATTCATTTCCAGAGATGGTTCTAAACGTGAATACTTGCAAGGCGACAATACTTCTTCGTGAGATCTTTTCATCGTAGGAACACACTAACAGCAGATTAAACTGATAACGGCGGTGACTCGTAGGAAAGACAAACCCGCTGCAGTAAATTACACAATCGGTTAATTAACACACTTCGTTGATCCTCTTTTTGTTGTTTCTGGTTCTTTCTCTGTTTAACAGTTACTCTACGTTGAGTATGTGAATGCAGTTTTTGATGTTTCAAGAAGTCCACCTTTCGCGAAAAAATTTCTTTGCACACTTCACACGTCTTCGAATGAGTCTTGATATGACGTTGTAAATCACTTTTCTGAATGAAACTTTTATCACACTTCTCACATTTAAAAGCTTTTTCGTCAAGATGAAATTTGATATGTCTTACATACATAAACTTTTGCAGAAATGATTTGTTGCAGGTTTCACACACGAAGGAGGCTTCCGTAAGAGGTTCTTCTTTTATCAAAAGGGTTGATGAAGAGGGTTTGATATCTGAAACAGGTTCCACTTTAGGTACGAGGTCCATCATCAATCCGGATGCAGTAGAGGGTTGACTCATCAAAAACTTAAAATGACTGACCTCACTCAGCAACAGTAAAGTAACAACTAACGTTAAAAAAAATTTCGCAAGAATTTATATCAGGATAGGGGGCGCGCGCGTACCGAAAAAACATCTGTGATTGTTTCACATAATGACGTCATCCCTTTTTAGAAAAAAAAGCACTTCTTAAAATTTTCTTATAGAGATATGCAGTCGTGGCTGAATCGATAAGTAACAATCTATTATTCAGTCACGACTGCATTTTGCACGTTCGATCCCCAACAAAACTTTTTGGAAAAACAGTAATTCCATCGAGCAAATCTAGATGGCAGCACCAAAAGTCTCCCCTAAAAGTTCCTAAATTAAAATTTCTTAATGAATCATCACTCGAAAAATAATCCCTCAAACTAGAGTATGTTGAAAAAATTTCACTCATAATTTTTAATTACCTTTTTAAATGGACAACAACAAAATTCAATCGAAAAACATACCCCAAGTACTGTAACACGCCGAAAATTTTAAAGTCCCCACATTAAAAAACACCCCCATCGAGCTATAGTACGGTTAAAAAATTCCAACTCCCTGAAATTCCCGCTTAAAATTAAAAAAAAAATCCTTTTAACCCCTTCTCTTATAAGACAACCTTGAGGAGAGGAGTGTTGAGGAGGAGGAGGGGGATTGTGGAGGAGGAGGAGTGTTGAGGATGAGGAGGTTTGAGGAGGAGGTTTGAGGAGGAGGAGCCCTCCTCCCTCCTCCGATCCTCAATCCTCCTCCCGAGGCCGGAGCCCCATTTTTCCCCTACTAAGGGTGTATTCGAAAAAACGCTTTTCCACCTTCAGCAACTCGAAATTTTCCGATACAATTTCAGACACATTTTTAAAAGTAGAATCATGAAACTTGCTGAGGGGATTTTTGAAGGGACGTATGAGGTGCCGAGTAAAGTCTTTTTACGCTCAATTCATTAGAATTTGATTTATAAGCAATTAACTACTCTGGAAGACTCTTTTTTTCGTTCCCTTATCTCCCACTTCTGAAAAATCGGTTCAAATTGCCGTTTTTGATTGCTTTTTTTTGCAATATTTTGTACACTTATGAAAGAATTGACCTTTACGGCACCTTGTGCACTTTCTAAATAAGAGAATCTGCGAGTTTCATGTGTTTGAGCGCAAAAGTGAATTCAAAAATAAGTCGGAAAACAAGCAGTTTGAATCGAAATACACCCTTAAATAAGGGAGGGATATTGTCAATAGAGTTCTTCCTATTGACATTGTACATACCAAATTTTAAATCTCTGTCTCAATTTCTTCTGGAGATAGAGCATTTGCAGATAGACGGACATACATATAGACACACACAAGCAGATGGACGGCATTTTTTTTCCTTCTAAAAATATGTTATTCGGAATCTCCAGTGTTAACCCACAGCGGACGAGCGACACGTATACGTGCCGCAAATAGGCTTAAGAATCAGTGTTTATTGCCACCAGTAAAATTATACCGTAAATTTTGCCTTATTATATCGGAACATTTTCTCGATTTAATAAGCAATAAAATTCTGTTTTTTAAAACCGGTGACAAAACATTAAACATTTCGTAAAAGGCTCCTGTCGCAAAGGAGTAAAAACGTGTAAAACAGTGAAAAAAAAAGGGATTTTTATCCGATTTTTAAAACGATTGCAAGATTTGCCCTTATACTACGAATGATGGGTAAGATAAAATAATTTGATAGTTATGACATCAATGTTTAAGTTTTTTGTTCTTCTACCAACTTTGAAAAAAGGGAAAAAGACAAAAATTTCATTTTACTTTTGTTATCCATATTTATTGACAGAATAATCCAAGCTAAATTTACTCTTCACATTTTTGCTTAACAAGAAAACCCGGAGATAACCTATTTCTTTATTCTAAATATAAAAAAGAAAGATTTTATCTTTTGAAACCGCATGTGTTTAGAGTATATTTCTCGTTAAAATTAATCAGGCTCTTTAAGGGTGTTCTTAACTGATCCGCTCAACAAGCGAAAAACGTTTTGACACATTTACAAATTCATTTTTTAGCAGAATGTTATAAAATTTTAATGCCTGACTATGAAAGCGATTTCGAATTGAACTTATTTTTCCATTTTATGATAATTAAATTACTTATCGAGTTATAAGCTATTTCGATGACGCAATCACCCGTTTTTCTCCTCCTTTTCGACCGGTTTTTCTGCTTTCGTCGGGAAACATGCTCAAAAGTGTCAACTTTGAAGGCTTGTTATAAAAAATCTATTGTGTTTTTTTAAAAACAAAAGAATGAGTGCAATTAGACAGATTCTGAATAACAACACCTGCTATTTTCATGCATTTCCGAACAAAAATATATTAATGCATGTGTCACAAAGTTGCCCTTTTTCATTTAAGAACACTCTTAAAGCTCATAAGCACAACAACTTTTAAAGATCATTCTTTTTTTTATGGCATACACGCGCTTCTCCATCTTGAAAAATTGGCAATTATGAGCATAAATTCAGCTTCTCTAAGCGCCACCATGACAGATTTGTAGCCCTTCACGACACATTTAGATCTCTCATCGCTTGCATCAGCTGTTATTTTACAGTGTGAGCTCGCCAAGATGTTAAATAAGAGAGCGATTTATATATACATTTTTTTTTCTTGTCACCTTTTAAATAGCGTTTCTTATTCAGAAGAATTTAGGTGGCTGTGCAACGAAGAGTGTATAACGTACACATTCAATTAAATAACATATTTTATACAATGAAAGAGCTACATTTACACTATGAAATGTTACAAAAAAAAAAAAAAAAAAAAAAAAAAAAACGAGAAAAAAAAATCAAGTAATAATAATAAAAAAATGTAATCTAACAAATTACAAGACTATATTTGGAAAATGATATTTTCAAAGAGTAAAATTTTAGATTTATAAATAAATTATGCTTAAACTATATTTAAATATAAAGTTTTATAGAAAATCCATGCACTACTTCTTCAGATATGGCTATTGTGGAAATTGTAAATAATGCAGCATAGCAGCACCATTTGTTGAGCGATATGCACCGAAAAGTAATGAGATCTAGATTATATCAAGGTCTAATAGGATCCAAAGTTTTGTGAAATTATGTACATTACTTCCTGAGATAGCTCATAAGTACAAAAACTTTTATAAAGATCATTCTTTTTTTATGGCATTCCCGCTCTCCTCCATTTTGAAAAATTGGCAATTATGAGCAAATTCAACTTTCTCTAAGCGCCATCATGACAGATTTGTAGCCCTTCACGACACATTTAGATCTGTCATCGCTTGCATCAGCTGTTATTTTACAATGTGAGCTCGCCAAGATGTTAAATAAGAGAGGGATATTTTCAATAGGTTTCTTCCTATTGACATTACTAAGTACAAATAGTAAAGTACAAAAGTACAAAAGAATTTTATCCATCCTATTCATATTTTTGCTAAACAAGAAAACCCGGGGATAACTTATTTCTGCATTCTTCCACATATAAAAAAGAAAGATTTATCTTTTGAACCCACATGTCTTTAGAGTATATTTCTCTTTAAAATTAATCAGTTTCTTTAAAGCTCATAAGCACAACAACTTTTACAGATCATTCTTTTTTTATGGCATACACGCGCTCCTCCATCTTGAAAAATTGGCAATTATGAGCATAAATTCAACTTCTGTAAGCGCCACCATGACAGATTTGTAACCTTTTACGACACATTTAGATCTCTCATCGCTTGCATCAGCTGTTCTTTTACAGTGTGAGCTCGCCAAGATGTTAAATAAGAGAGCGATTTATATATTTTTTCTTGTGTCATCTTTTAAATAGCATTTCTTATTCAGAAGAATTTAGCTGACTGTGCAACGAAGAGTATATAAGGAGACATTCAATAAAATAACATTTTATACACTTCCCATTTACAATTTATAAGTGCGCTCGTAGTTATACGAGGGGGTGCTAAAAAATTCTGGGTTTTTAGGGCCTGCCCAAGGGCTTTGCGAATTGTTCGACTGCACGGGGTGCCTAGCTAAAAAGGGCGCCAACAGGTTAATTGATGTAAAGAGGCTTGCAAAAAAGCAGCGGATTATATTGGATTTTACTTTTGTCGATAATGGTTTAAAAGGGAAACCCTTTAAATCATTATTGACATCTTTGTTGTGCTTCATGTCTGTAAAGTTTGTTTTGTAGCAATACTCCAGGTTCTACGCTAACACGGAACACAGGTTACAATAGTCCTATGGGAACTTTCGTCCTTCATGCACTGAAATTGTTTGGTTGGGGACGGGATCTGCTTGGTAAGTAGCTTTGATTACTTATTGTTGAAATAAAAAAAACAAAATTAGACTCATTTGAAAGATTAAAACAACTTTAATAATTTCAGGTGTTTCTGTACATTAAAATGTTTTCTGTTGCGAGTGAAAGCTTGCAATGGCTGAGGCACCAAAACAATTTCACGTCTTTGGAGTTATGACATCATGAAGGTTTTGTTCCTACTGGAAAAGTCCGCAAAGACATTTTGGACATTTTCTAAACTGAACAGGACATTTTTGGTTAGATTAGTGACTGTAGAAGAAAAAAAACCTGGTTTTACACCCAGTGGCGCCCACTTATATGGACCCATGGGGCTCGAGCCCACCAATACTTTTGAATCCTAGCGTGACCAACTTTCATTGTTCTATTCCTTATTTATTTCATTATTATTTTATTCTTCATTTTTTTTAGAACAAAAATTTTTTTGCTAATGACCATGTGTTTTAATTCTCCAACTGACGCACATAAATCTCAAATGACTGAAATGTTTTGCTCCATTAACTTTTTGCTATTTCAGTTTGTAATCATGTTCATGATATGATGATATTACATTAAATATTAGTGTGTTTATAAGGAAAAACACATGAGAATATAATTTAATAAAATCACAACGTTATTAAAACATGATAGCTTGATTTGAAATTCTCATCTTTCGCCATTTGTCCTCCACCCTTCAAAGGTAAACAAACTGATCATACCATTTTACCAAAATATTTTTTAACCCACCCAGTTTTTTTAAGGGTGTACTTCGATTCAAACTGCTTGTTTTCCGATTTATTTTTGAATTCACTTTTGCTCTCAAACACATGAAACTCGCAGATTCTCTTATTTAGAAAGTGCACAAGATGCCGTGAAGGTCAATTCTTTCTTAAGGCCCCTGTCCTCGCTCGAGGAAACGCTCGCGAGCTAATGCTATTCCTATGGGGAAGCATTTTTCTAATAACTCTTTCGCATTTTGACATTTTTGAATGATTTTTTTTTGCATTGGATAGCTGAGGTGCATGCCGACAGCGCACCTTTTTTACTTTTTCAATTTTGGTTGCACATATTTTTTAAAAAGTTAGTTTCACTTTCAAAACCGGTTTCGAAACTGAAAGTGCTTTTTAAAAAATATATCTGCAATCAAAATCGAAAAAGTAAAAAAGGTGCGCTGTCGGCATGCTCCTCAGCTATCTAATGCAAAAAAAATTATTCAAAAATGTCAGAATGCGAAAGAGTTATTAGAAAAATGCTTCCCTTTAGGAATAGCATTAGCTCGCGAGCGTTTCCTCGAGCGAGGTCAGGAGCCATAAGTGCACAAAACATTGCAAAAAAAGCAATCAAAAACGGCAGTTTGAACCGATTTTTCCGAAGTGCAAGATTTGGGAACGAAAAAAAGGGTCTTCCTGTGAAATTAATCGCTTATAAATCAAATTCTAATGAATTGAGCTTAAAAAGACATCACCCGGCACCTTATACGTCCCTTCAAAAATCCCCTCAGCAAATTTCATGTTTCTACTTCGTTTTTTCGAATACACCCTTAAGGGTGTATTTAAAAAAACGCTTTTCCACCTCCAGCAGCTCGAAATTTTCCGATACAATTTCAGACACATTTTTAAACGTAGAAACATGAAATTTGCTGAGGAGATTTTTGAAGGGACGTATAAGGTGCTGTGTGATGTCTTTTTACGCTCAATTCATTAGAATTAGATTTATAAGCAATTAACTTCTCAGGAAGACCCTTTTTTTCTTTCCCAGATCTCCCATTTCGGAAAAATCGGTTCAACTTGCCGTTTTTGATTGCTTTTTTTGTAATATTTTGTGCACTTATCAAAGAATTGACCTTCACAGCACCTTATGCACTTTCTAAATAAGAGAATCTGCGAATTTCATGTGTTTGAGAGCAAAAGCGAATTCGAAAATAAATCGGAAAACAAGCAGTTTGAATCGGAATACACCCTTAAGCCAAACCAATATTTTTCAAAAGTTTGCGCTACTATTTACATCTATGACCCAGAAAAGGAGCAGTGAAAAGCATGGCATCACTGTCGGTCTCCGTGGCAAAAGAAATTTCACCAAAGAAATCGGTCGAAATGTTCATGGTGACAGTTTTCTGGGACGGTATTCTTCAACATACCTCAGAGCTGCAGTAAAACTGGACAATATTATGGTAATCTATTGAACCAGCTGATGTTCGTCAATGATAAACACCAAGAGAAGTTGACCAAAAGGATCTTTTTGTTGCATGACAATGCGCTCCATACATATCCAATTTTGCGGCTGCCAAACGGAAGACCCTGGGTTTTCATTTGGACAATCAACTTTCCCTTTCATCAAACCTAGCCTTCTCAAACTATTTTCTGTCTCCAATTTTTAAGAAATCCCTTAAGGGTGTATTTCGATTCAAACTGCTTGTTTTCCGATTTATTTTTGAATTCACTTTTGCTCTCAAACACATGAAACTCGCAGATTCTCTTATTTAGAAAGTGCACAAGGTGCCGTGAAGGTCAATTCTTTGATAAGTGCACAAAATATTGTAAAAAAAAAGCAATCAAAAACGGCATTTCGCACCGATTTTTCCCAAGCGGGAGATTTGAGAACGAAAAAAAAGGGGTCATACTGAGAAGATAATTGTTTATAACTCAAATTCTAATGAATTAAACGTAAAAAATCATCACTCGGCACCTCATACGTCCCTTCAACAATCCTCTCAGCAAATTTCATGTTTCTACGTTTAAAAATGTGTCTGAAATTGTATCGGACAATTTCGAGTTGTTGAAGATGGAAAAGCGTTTTTTCGAATACACCCTTAAGGGTGTATTCGAAAAAATATTTTTCCACCCTCAACAGCTCGAAATTTTCTGTTGCAATTTCAGGATCTTTTTTAAAAGTAGAAACATGAAACTTGCTGAGGGGATTTTTGAAGAGACGTATAAGGTGCCGTGTAATGTCATTTTTTTGCTCAATTCATTAAAATTTGATTTATAAACGATTATTTTCGCAGTATGATTCTTTTTTTCGTTCTCAACTCTCCCGCTTCGAAAAAATTGGTTGAAAAAGCTAACTTTGATTGCATGTTTTGCAATATTTTCTGCATTTTTCTAAGAAATGATAATTACGGCACTTTGTGTACTTTCTAAATAAGACAATTTGCCAGTTTGATGCATTTGAGAGCAAAAGTGAATTAAAAAATAAAATCAGAAAATAAGCAGTTTGATTTGAAATACACCAGCTGAATTGACCTACAACAAAAGAATAAATACTTTCCGATTCCCCGGACGAAGAAGTTAATGAGCATCCAAGCACATGACTATAATTTTCACGATTTCAAAACAGTTAATCGGAAAAGTTCATTTCAGGAGATATTCTATACGTAACGCAAAACAACAGATTAGTGATTTTATAGGTACTGGATTAGTGTAGACGTGTTAACGAACATATTTTGAAAATAGCTGGCTTCGCCACATAATCTACGCCCGACAGCTGATGTCTGCGACAAGCGATCTAAAATGCACCCTAATGAGCCACAAATCTGTCAGAGCTGTGGCTCGGGGAGGTGAAATTTATGTCCAAATGGTTGCAAGCTGTGAGATGAAAGACCGCCCAGAGAAAATAAAAGCGAAGATTGTGAAGCTGTTGGGCGAAACGGCAGGATAAGTTATGATGTGTGTTCTGTAGAAAGTAATAATCTCTTTTGAGAAAAGAAAACACCGAAGATATATTTTCTGTCTAGGAGCTTGAGAATTTGTCAGCCACTGCTGAAATTTTTGAAAAAAAAAATAAATAAATAAAATAAGAGAATGCTGCTTGCCTATCCTAAAGACAGTTCGCTTTGAATTACATGTGAACACGTGGGCACATACCTTGATAAAGGAATTGAAAGTCAGGCATTCCAATTTTATATCTTTTTGTTAAAAAATGAACTTGTAAATGTGTCAAAACGTTTTTCGCTTGTTGAGTGGAGCAGTTGAGAAACCCTTAAAGGTGTATTTCGATTCAAACTGCCTATTTTCCGATTTATTTTTGAACTCATTATTGCTCTCAAATACACCAAACTTTCGAAATCTCTTATTTGGAAAGTACACAAGGTGCCGTAATTGTCGATTCTTTGATAAATACAGAAAATATTGCAAAAAAAGCAATCAAAAACGGCATTTCGAACCGAGTTTTCCCAAGCGGGAGATTTGCGAACGAAAAAAGGGGTCATACTGAGAAGATAATTGTTTATAACTCAAATTCTAATGAATTGAGCTTAAAAAAACATCACTCGGCACCTCATACTTCCCTTCAAGAATCCTCTCAGCTAATTTCATGTTTCTACGTTTAAATATGTGTCTGAAATTGTATCGGAAAATTTCGAGCTGTTGAAGATGGAAAAGCGTTTTTTCGAATACACCCTTAAAGTAATCATATATGATTGGTCTACGTTGGAGAGAGAGATAAAAACTGTCAATGTTCATTTCCCTGTGATTTTCAAAAAAGCTTAATATTAATGTCCCTTTAATTGTTCTGCAGCCAATTTAACTTGGGATAGAATTCTCTTCAATACAGGGACATTCTTTTCAATATTCTAATCCTCTTTTCAGAAACTGTTCAACTTGAGAATGCCTCTAGATATCTCTCCTAAAAGTCCTACAATACAAAGAAGTACTATATTTTAGAAGTCTAAGAAGTTGTTTATTCTTGTATATAAGGTTCGAAAAGATTGTTGAAAGAATTTTTTTTCTTTTTAAGTAACATTAAATTGATGTGAATAGGTTTCAAAATAATTAAAGTTTTCTCGGTTTTGCATTATTATAGAGTTTTATAACGTTGAAGTTATGTTAAAAAAAATACATGCTACGTTTAAGAAAATTTATTATTATTATTATTATTATTATTATTATTATTGTTATTATTATTATTATCATTGTTATTTATTTTTTATTTATTTATTTTCACCCTCGATTCTGAATTATTTTTCAACAAACTACCGGCAATGTGATTCGACAATCATAGTTTACAGATTCTTCCACAAAGTACTGTAATACACAATTGAATTATCCATTCCCATTTTAAATAATTTTTGTAATGGCATCATGAATTAAAATTGAAAGGGACTCTGTCCATAAATGATGTCACACATTTTTTCAATATTTCTGACCCCCCCCCCCTCACCCTTTTGTCACAAAATGTCACAGTTCACCATGTCTCCTTCTCCCCCCCTTGTCACATGTCACGCTATATTACATATAGTACTTTAGCCGACCGCACAAAACCCTAAGTCATCGAGTATAAGAAAAAATCCTTTATTTTATGGAAAAGTAGTAATAAAGGTATCTAATGAGCCATGCCCTCCGGAAGCGAAGTTGTGCATTATCCAAAAATTGATACTCTTAGTGGTTTACTCATAGCTTTAACATTGTGTTTGCCATACAATCAAAAGAATGAAAACATAGAAAACTGGATGTAGGAAAATACATGCTAATGGTGTATTTCGATTCAAACGGCTTATTCCCCGATTTATTTTTAAATTCATTTTTGCTTTCAAATACATGAAACTGGCAAATTGTTTTATTCAGAAAGTACTCAAGGTGCCGTGATTGTCGATTCTATGATAAATGCAGAAAATATTGCAAAAGAAGCAATCAAAAACGGTATTTTGAATCGATTTTTAGGAAGCGGGAGATATGGGAACGAAAAAAAGAGTCATACTGAAAAGATAATTGTTTATAAATCAAATTCTAATGAATTGAACGCAAAATGACATCACACGGCACCTCGTACGTCTCTTCAAAAATCCCCTCAGCAAGTTTCATGTTTCTACTTTTAAAAATGTGTCTGAAATTGTATCAGAAAATTTTGAGCTTGTGAAGGTAGAAAAGCGTTTTTTCGAATACAACCTTAGTCTACGAGTCAACCATTAGTGGTATCAATTTTTGGTTTATGCACCACTTCTCTTCCGGCAGACATGGATCATTATTAGATTCCTCTATTACAACCCCTCCATAAAATAAAGGATTTTTTCTTGTGCTCGAGGATTTAGGGTTTTGTGCGGTCGGCTCTTGGACTAATATACATGCAGTTCAGAAACAAAGCACAATGTTTTAGATCTCCTATTTCGAATTTATTTATAAATTTTACCTGTGCATTTTAATGACTTTTGTGAGAATAACAACAATAAAAATGATTTGAGTACTTATTTTGTATGTAAAAAGATTCAGGTTTACTACAAAAATTATAACTAACTAGTGGACCCGACAGACGTTGTCCTGGCACCGACTCCAAAAAATCAAATAAATGTACATAAATATATTAATACGCATGATAAATACTACACTCTGATTTTAATTTCTTATTACAATTATGTAAGGAAATTATTTTTCACTTTACAGTAGTTTTCGAAGTCGGTTAAATTTTTGATAGAAAAGTTTATTTTTCTCTTCTTAGTTAAAAGTTAACGATTTTCTGAAGTCGATTAATTAAAATTATAATTCAGAAAAAAAATATTGTAAATCATACACGTATGTCAGGAGTGGAGTTCGAACACACGATCTCTTTCTTTGAGAGCCAGAGCGCCTTAGACCGCTCGGCCATTCCGTTCGCATTCTCTTCAGCGAACTTATTCAACACTTTTCGTTAGCAAAAAATCACTAACTATTAGTTTTTGCCTAATTACTAAAAAAGTACTGAATCAATTTCGATGAAATGTGCATCTAAATCATTCTCGAATCCACTGGAACACATACAAAAAATTTCATTAAAATTGGTCCAGTCGTTTAGGAGGAGTTCAGTGGCATACACACGCACAGAATATTTATATTATATAAAAATATACAATAGTAATACAATGTTAATATAAAATAGCAGTTGAAATGTGTAGTATTTTGGAGTTTGAAATGGAGATTTTTAGTATATTTGGCTTTAAATTTTATCTCTATTTTATAATCACACAAAAAAAAAAAAAAAAAAAAAAAAAAAAAAAAAAAAAAAATTCAAAATAACATCAAAATTTAATCTGATGATTTTTAATGTTTTTATTTTAACCAAAATGTGGGATTCACATTTCTTCTTATCCCCTCCCATCCCCGTGTCAAACTGTCACAATTTCACGAACCCCCCTCCCCCCTCCAAACGTGCATCATTTATGGATGACCCCAAAGAGAAAAATGAAAATTAATTTCACTACAAATGCTTTATAAAAACACGAAATGTTATAACGTCTACAGTAGCAAAAACATATTGATCACCTTGAATCCCACACAAGCTTTCAAGCAATATTTATAGTTAAAACAATTTTCTATCAAGAAAAGCCAGTCAAAATATATTGAAAGAACATGATATCATGAAAATATTTTACTTGCAAAATTTACCTTTTACGAAGTAAAGCGGCGGTTTTGCAGAAAAAGTACGCACGCCATTTGAATATATCAAAATGAAATACGGCGGTAAACTCTGGTAAAACAAATGGAATTATATTACAAAATCGACGAAAAATGAAAACGACCATCTCGTTTTTTAAACTTAATACTTCTAAGTAACGACAACAACAGTTTTATCACTTATATCCCTAAAAAAGACAGTCCATTTAGTAGAAAAAGCCGTAAAACGTGCTCGTGAATTGTAGAACAATAATTTAAACACATGAAGAATCGAATTTTGCTCACGAACCTCAGGCGCAAACAATTGCTAAACTCAACTTCAAGAATTTCTGGTTGTTTTAAATCAGCATAAAAAAACGAGCTTTATTCATCCGAACAATGAACAAATCGTTTTCGTAGATTTATAGATAGCACTTAGCTGGGAAATTATTGTTATTGCTGATCTTTAAAGGTTTTTCTCTTATTCAAGAACACTGAAATATATACACAGTACTGATTTCAGGAACGCAAATAGTTACCCTTCTGGAAGTCCCACAGTGATTAAAAACGCTTACTTTTGTCATTCAAAAAACCTTTCCAACTACCATTGTAAAAACTTTTTTTGTATTGTATAAACATGTCTCATAAATAATGGAGATTTCCTCAAAATGCTATAAATGAAACTTTCAGTATAAACATTTTGAAACATCCAGAAAGAAAAATCTACATTTTTTGATGGTATGTGAAAAAATTGCAAATTTTGTTCAAAGGTTGCAGAAAATTCGCCTGTTTTGTCTGTTTGCCAAGCGAAAAAATGCAAATTTCGCTGACTGGGTGTGGAAAAATCTAAAAAATGTCGTCTATAGGGCATGGAAAAATCTCGATTTTTTTTTTCTATCGGCCTTCGAAAAATCTCGAATTTTGTCTATAGATCTCCAAAAAATTGCGGAATTTGTCGATCGATCACGAAAAAAAATCACGAATTTTGTCGATCAGGAACGAAAAAATTGCGAATTTTGTCGATCAAGAACGAAAAAAATCACGAAAATGATCGATCGGCTTCATAAAAAGCGCGAATTTAGTGAATCAGGAACGAAAAAAATCGTGAATTTTGTCATTCGGGAATAAAACAATAGTGGACATGTCGATCGGCTTCGTTAAAAACGTGAATTCATGCGATTGGATAAAAAAACTCGCGAATTTTGTCTATTTGGAACGAAGAAAAATTGCTAATTTCGTTGATAGGACACGGAAAAACCGCAGATTTTGTCAATGATGCCGGAAAAATTCAAATTTTTTTGAGCGGCTGCAGAACAATAGTGAGTTTTGTCAGTTTATCGCTACAAAAAACCGTGGATTTCATCTTCTTGAGGCGGAAAAAAATGCGGATTTTGTCTGTCAGTGAATTTCATTGTTTGTGAGCGGGAAAATGCCCTATTTCATCGATCAAGCACTAATTTCGTCGAACGGATATGGACAAATTGCGAATTTTGTCGATCACGCGAAGAAAAATCGCAAACTTCGGCGATCTTCGTGCAAAAATCGTCAATTAAAATTCGTCAATTAAACCTGCAAGAAATCGTGAATTTCATCGATTGGCTTCACAAAAATTGCGAATTTCACCAAATGGGTGCGAAAAAATTGTCAATTATGTCAATGAGGCACAGAAAAATCAAGAATATTTTCGATAAGCTTCGAAAAAAGCGCAAATTCTATTGATTAGGTGCGGAAAAATTGCAAATTTCACTGATCGGGAAAATCGTGTATTTCGTTAATCAGGAAAATCTTGTTGATCAGCTCCTCTCTTGCCTTCGTTTATAAAGTTCACATTTTTTTTACCACTTGTTTTTTTAGCACTTTTAACGAATCAAAATTTAGTCTTCAAAAAGCCAAAGATTACAATTACATGTTGAAAAAAATCCTTGTGATATCTATTATATATACAAACGTTAAAACTGTTGATATAGTCCTACCAACTAAATTGGGTATTTTGACTGAGTAAGTGAACTTAGAGGAGTACAACACCCCCCTTCCCCCCCCCCTCTAACAAACAAATTTTTACATCATATTAGGCCACAGATCATCTCCTGAAGGGTGTATTTCGATTCAAATAGCTTATTTTGCGATTTATTTTTAAATTCACTTTTGCTCTTACATGCATCAAACTGGCAAATTGTCTTATTTAGAAAGTACACGAGGTGCCGTGATTGTCGATTCTTTGATGAATTCAGAAAATGTTGCGAAAAAAAAGCAATCAAAAATGGCAATTTGAACCGATTTTTCCGAAGCGGAGATGTGTGAACGAAAAAAAGGGTCATACTGAGAAGATAATTATTTATAAATCGAATTCCAATGAATTGAGCCTAAAATGACATTACACGGCACCTTATACGTCTCTTGTCTATGTTCGAATACACATTTAAGGGTGTATTCGAAAAAAAATTATTTTCCACCTTCAACAGCTAGAAATCTTCCGATACATTTTCAGAATCAATTTTAAAAGTAGAAACATGAAACTTGCTGGAGGTAATTTTTGAATTGATGTATGAGATGCCGTGTGATGTATTTTTTCTCTGAATTAATTAGAATTTGATTTATAAACAATTATTTTCTCAGTTCGATCATTTTTTCGTTCCCAGATCTCCATGTTCGGAAATTTCTGTTCAAATTGGCAACTTTGATAGCATTTTTTTGCAATAATTTCTACATTTACCAAAAAATTGACAAACACGGAGCATTATATAGTTTCTAAATAAGAGATTTTGAAAGTTTCGTTCATTTGAAAGCAAAACTGAATTAAAAAATAAATCTGAAAATAAGTAGTTTTGATCGGAATACACCCTTATGGGTGTATTTCGATTCAAACTGCTTATTTCCGATTTATTTTTTAATTCATTTTTGATCTCAAATGCTCTTTTTTGGAAAGTACGCAAGGTACCGTGATTGGCGATTCTTTGATGAATGCAGAAAATATTGCAAAAAAAGCAATCAAAAACGGCATTTCGAACCGAATTTATGAAACGGGAGATCTGGGAACGAAAAAAAGGGTCACACTGATAAGGTAATTGTTTATAAATCAAATTCTAATGAATTGACGATGAAAATGATACCACATGGCACCTCATACGTCCCTTGAAGAATCCCCACAGCAAGTTTCATGTTTCTACTTTTAAAAATGTGTCTGAAATTGTATCATAAAATTTCGAGCTGTTGAAGGTGGGAAAGCGTTTTTTCGAATACGCCCTTAAGGGTGTATTTCGATTGAAACTGCTTACTTTCCGATTTATTTTTGAATTCACTTTCGCTCTCAAACGCATCAAACTTGCAGATTCTGTTATTTAGAAAGTACACAAGGTGCCGTGATAGTCAATTCTTTGATAAATGTAGAAAATATTGGAAAAAAAGCGACCAAAAATGGCATTTTGAACGGATTTTTCCGAAGCAGGAGATCGGTGAACGAAAAAAAGGATCATGCTGAGAAGGTAAATGTTTATAAATCAAATTCTAATGAATTGAGCGTAAAAAAACATCACACGGCACCTTATACGCCTCTTCAAGAATCCCCTCAGCAAGTTTCATGTTTCTACTTTTAAAAATGTGTCTGAAATTGTATCGGAAAATTTCGAGCTGTTGGAGGTGAAAAAGCGTTTTTTCGAATACACCCTTAACCTAACTTTATAGCTTAGTCTTTCTGGCATCATTGGTTATGTTTTTCTCTCGAATTTACCAGCAATTTCTGAGTTCAAAGCACGCAAGTCAACTGTTCCTCTATTTTTTTTAACCATAATCTTTCATCATTAAACATGGTAACATAACAAGCCCAAAAACATCAACTTTGGCAGATTTGTGTCCCATTAGGCGTTTTGAGCTGCCTTGTCCTAGCATCAGCTGTCGTTTTAGGGGAGAAGAAGTTCCTCATTCTTTCAATGTGAATAACAACTTTGTTAGGAATTTTATTTCACTTCATTTATATTTATTTATACATCTAAAGTCATACTTGCAACGGAATCTTTTTTATTTTAGAAAAATTGAAGCATTATTTTCGTTAAAATATTTTTTTTTTCTTTTTCTTTTTTTCTTTTCTTTGCTTTTTCTTTTTCTTTTTTTTTTTTTTTTAAATCTGATAACAAGTAAACGAATGGATTATTGAAGTATACTAATACTTGTAGATTTGCGATTTCAAAATCCAAACCATACCGTTTTCAAAATGGAGTTTGAAAACTTAGTACACTCTGTGAGTTTGAGTGTTCCACTTTGAGAAAGAGTAGTGCCATCTATCGGTAACATTTGGAGGAAGTATGACGCAGCAGAGTCATTTTTAATACTATATGTATTTTTTTAAAACTAATATATTTAATATTTAAAAAATAATTGTAATTGCGTGATCTTTGTGAATAATTGTTTTACGATATAGTATAAAAAATTTTACGAATATCGACGGACTTCTTTTAACCTAGCCTTATACCCTAGTTTTCTTGGCATCATTGGTTATGTTTTCCTCTCGTATTTACCTACAATTTCCGAGTTCAAAGCACGCAAGTCAACTGTTCCTCTTTTTTTTTTTTTTTTTTTTTTTTTTTTTTTTTTGTATTAAAAGAACCACAATCTGTCATCATGAAACATGGTAACATAACAAGCGCAAATTCCACGTCCCAAAAGCATCAACTTTGGCAGATTTGTGGCCCATTAGGCGTGCAGAGCTGCCTTGTCACTAGCATCAGCTGTCGGACGTCGCTAGATGAGAAGAAGCGACGTCGAAAGTAAAAGGGAACCCTCATTCTTTCTATGTGAATAACAACTTTGTTAAAGATTTTATTTCACTTCGTTTGTTATTTTCAGCTAAAGTCATACTTGCAACGTAAACTTTATATTTTATAAAAGTTCAAGTATAATTTTCATTGAAATGCTTGTATAAATAATAATATTATTAAAAAAAAAAAAAAAAAAACTTCAAATTAACTTTTTTTTTTTTTTTTTCAGATGGACTGAGTTTTTTAAACATCCGATTAACCCTTTCGAGACGGCATCACTTACACAAATTTTATTTTGTTAGCACCACTTTTTTTAATCTGTTCTTTTTACTTCTTACATTCCAAAAAATGCTCTGATGAGAAAAGAAAAAAATTACATTTCTTTATTACTGGTGCCAAAAACAAATTTCACATGCACCTTTCGACGATGCATATATGCATCACCCGTCCCGAAAAGGTTAACGAGTAAATGAATGACAATAATTGAAGTATTATTATGCAGAATTGCGATTAGAGGAGTCAAAGTGTTTTTATACTACGCTATTGTTGGGCCGAAGCTGAGCCCAGACGTGGAATGTACTTAAGCGTGTATTCGAAAAAAATATCTTTCTACCCTCAACAGCTCGAAATTTTCTGATTCATTTTCAAACTCATACTTAAAAATAGGAAGATGAAACTTACTGAGGGGATTTTTGAAGAGATGCATAAGACATTGTGTGATTTCATTTTTCGTTCAATTCATTAGAATTTGATTTATAAACAATTATTTTCTCTATGTGACCATTTTTTTCGCTCCAAGATCTCTCTCTTTGGAAAATTCGGTTTGTGAGGAATCGAGTTCTCACACTTTTAAAAATACCTCCCAGTCGGCTAAACCATCGGAATCCTAAAACAGAGGGATACATCTCTCTCCATCATCGAAATGGACATTAGAAAGTCAGCCGATTCTAAAGACCACTTAAATGAAACTTTCTAGCTAATACATATGGTCGTTACGCTGTCATCCGATCCCCCATGTGATGAGCCTTTGAAGTATCGTGAGAGCAAACTTTTGCTATGATTTCATCTGTCGGAGAAAGATCGCTCCCCAGTAAAGCCAACCGCCGGTGCATGCAGCGAGGAGGCGTGACGTCAGAAGGATGATGGATGAGGGAAGTTGTGATAAAAGAGCAAGGAGATGCTACGGAAGAGGACTTACATTTAGGATGCTAAAGAGTTGAGACGGGAGTCTGACTCTCGGGAGCAGAAACAGTGGGCCGTCAGTGCCCAGGTAACGGCGATTGAGAGCCTGGTGATCAATACTGAGTGAAGCGTCGACCTGGCCTTCAATCGCCGTCAGCGCCACCTATTATTTTAAATTCGAACTAAAATGAAAAATTACGGTAAAAAACCTCCTGACATTATTACATAACCCTGCTGCAAAAATTTTTTAAATAGCTGTCACCGTTTTCAAGTTATTGAATTTTAAAATCCATCAGTCATTTTTGGGACACCCTATATCTAACTTCAGAATTCTCATTTTAGTATAATAATAATGATGCTTTTTTTACTATAAAGCTGAATTAATTGGCGTTTTAAATTGAATTAATTTTCTTTAGATCTATTTTGTTTTAATTCAAAATAGTGCCAATAGTTGGTGTTGTCCTGCTCTAATGATAAAAAAACTTCGCAGTTTCAAAATCTAAACCATTTTATTTTCAAGTTTCTAAAAGTATATATTAAATGAAATTTGAAAACCTACTAACACTCTGTAACACATACTCTGTTAACACAGTTTGAGAAAGCCATATCTGTTCAGTAATATTTTAAAGTTTAGTGAAGAAATTTCGGATTCCACAAATTACTTACCTCTAATAATAACTTTAGTGGCTATTACATTTACTTGTTATTGAATTTATAAAATGTCCAGTCGATTGTCAGTAATCCTATATTTGCTTTCAAATTTGGTATAATTGATTATGCTTGTATCTCGAATTTACCAAAAATTTCAAGTTCAAATCAAGCAACTCCTTTATTTTTTTTTTCGTTTTAGCTCTAAAGACTATAATCGTTCATCATGAAACACGGTAACAGAATAAGTGCAAATTCCACATCCCAAAACATCAACTTTGACAGATTTGTGACCCGTTAGGTGTTCAGAGCTCCCTTGTCACTAGCATCAGCTGTTGGACGTAGCTCATAGATGAGAGAAACCGACGTCAAACTAAAGGGGACCATCGTTCTTTCAATATGAATAACATCTTTGTTAACACTGAAAAAAAAAAATATACCGCCTTCAACTAGAACGAATAAGTAGTCACTTTCTAAATCCCTGAACTAGAAATATAGATATCGGAGTTATGCGTATAAGCTGCAGAAATAAACCAAATCGACAAAATGTCCGAGAATTTCTAATCTAAGATTTTCTTGGTGATTAAACGGTATTTTACTATAATTAATCGTTTGAATTGCGAGAAATTATAACTTGATTTTTCGATTAGATTTACAGAATAGACTATAGTTATTGAAACTGAATTCTCGTGTTCGCATTTATTTGCAGAGATTTTTAAATAAATTGCACAACGAAATTATGGGAAAGCGCTCTAGAAAATGAGGGGGAATACAGCGACCTGTTACGAGAATATATTTTTCGGTTTGGTTCCTTCCTCCGGAAAAATGAACGTCCAACTCAACTCAATTGCGTAAACAAATGGCGGGCGAGGCGAATGCAGAAGAAAGAAGGAAGATATTTGTTGTTCTTTATCAAATAGCTAACTTATAATTGAGAAACTTCAAGGTATGTGCAAGTTTTACATGAATAATTGTATAGCAAGCAAATTGATATTTTGCTTGTTCTTAGTATTCATTTTTTAAATTAAATTTCTAAGTTCGTTATATTTTCGTGTTCTATTGTGGAATTTATTCTCACTAATTACAGCGTGTATTTTTAATTTAATGATCAAAGTTAAGTCATTTTCAATTATATTATCACATTTTTTACCAGAAACAAATTTAATATGAAATAAATCTCGTTAAAATATTTTTATTTGTGATAAAGTTGTAAATAAAAAATTTAGTTCTAGCTTGTTTCTCATGCAATATATTTAAATGAATTGCGATATTGTTTCTTGTTAAAATTCCTTTTGCCTTGGTCATATTATTCTGATATAAAGTTTGTTGTAGGATTTTAGGAACAACCTGAATATTTACAATCTAATCTCCGAGAAAGATCGAAAACTTCAAACACGGTTGTAGGATTAGGATACATTAAAAACTTCCTTGCTAAATCAAAAGTTGAAAAGTTATTCTTATTGACTTGTCAACAATTGACTTTATGTTAGTCTCTCCCTGACAAATAAACAATAGGATCATTCCATAATAACTTACGTTACATTTTGAACAACTCGCTGTAATTTTAGTGATATAACACACAAAAAATTTTCTCAAAATGCAAATTTGATGTGGTTTGCTAATTAAACTTATCCAAAACCTAATCTAGGTTAAAATTAGCTCATTTTAGTATTATTTCTTATATTTTGGTAGTTTTATTTACTATGGTAATTGCCATTACTGAAAAAGAAATGTAAGTTATCATATAAAGTGTAATTTTCACTATCATTTTTTAGGTAATCTTCATCCAAATTGGTTCTTCTCTCCTTCATATATTTTTTTGCCATTAGTCACTTATTTGTTTTTTAGTTAGTACTTTTACTAAAGCAAAATTTAATTTTCCGAATAAACTCAAGGTGTATTATTACATCTTGATCGATTTATCTAAAAGGATTTTGGCAATAAAAATTAATTTACAGAACGAACTTTTTGGTAATTTGGCAAACATTGTGCTTTTGAGGAGGGGGGGGGGGTAGTAAGCAGGGTTGGATTTTTGACATGACAAAGGTTTAAACCGATTAAAACCGTCAAAAACCCAGAGTCACAATCTGCTGCGGTGCATTAGAGTTTGTTTAGGTAACAAATTTTAAAACTAGTAACAGTTGCCATACATTATGTTGAAATTTAATTATATTATAGTTAATTAGCAGGTCTTAAAATATTTTTAATTAATAAAAATTAAGGTAAAAATGACAATTTCAAATCTTAGAAATTTTATCTCAAAATGGAGATGCAGAAATATTTACCCAAAAATTATGTTAAAATATCTTGTCTGTTTATTATTATTATTATTTTAATACTTTAAAAAATGTAAAGTTATTTAGTGTGCATTTTGACATAGTTAATATTTATAAGGAAGAAGTTAAGTGTTACAAATACAGGATTTTCAAAAGTGTCGAACTTGATACCGACACTTAGTGTACAAGTGTTTAATACATAGATACATAGTGTTTAATATATATGTTTTTTAATGCTATACACATTATATACATAGTATCCAGTAGATTAATTTTAATTTAAATATAATGCATATTTATATTTATTATTATTACGCATCATTATAAACCATTTTTATCTCTAACCCCCTCCCCTCCCTAACACACATATTAATAGTACTACAAATACAAATGTCTACTTTGAAAGCAAGATAAGACAAGAAGTAATTTTTCAACAACTGAATACTTAAGTTATTTTAAAAAAATTTATAGTATTCAGTGTAAAGGTGTTAGTTCATAGGCCCAGGTGATTTACCAAGAGAAGCACACACAAAAAAAACTCCGAGAAGCGAGTTACATTTTAGGACACATTTATTTAACTTGCGGTACGACAAAGCAAACTCCCCATAAGGGGAGGTGATTCTGAGAGAGATCAGTGCCCTACATGTAGTCGATACGATGGCAATCAGTGGAGTGATACCCAAACGTCACAGCCCTTATCGCCAAAAGGCATAAGAAGTTTTTCATACAAAGAATTTTGGCGATATTTGATAAACCACACATTCAGTATCATTGAGTACATTTGCAGTCTGGGAACCCCAGGATCATTTTCACATCTGCGAATATTTTATAGGGTTAAAGGAATATTTTAAGCTTGGGAAGTAGACAAGGGCAAAGCAGGCCGTTACTTAAATTGAAGTTTTGCTGACCACAATTATATTATCCAGATGTGCAATTGAACAGAAAGAAGGCAGAGTCAGGATAAACAGAGATAAAAGTATTTCTAGGTTTAAGCATTAATTGTGAGAATGAAAACAGGGTGTGTAAGACAGATGTTAATAAAAATGTAACGGATAAGAGATTATGATGAACTAAGCCCAGAGCTTTCTTTCTTTTGTTAATAAGTGCGGTTTCTATGGGCAGATGTTTTTCCAGACACAACAGAAAATTTGTGAGAAAGGAAGATGTATTATTAATTTTATACAGAGAGCTCCAAAAGATGAAAAGTTTTACTTCTATTAGTGGGAGTATGAAAGTTAGAACTTAACTATTAAATGTAGAATTAATTTAAACTACTGGGTTTATTAGTGAAAAGGGAAATTAAAATAAACCAAAGAATTTATTAAAGGGAAATAATTATTGCCTTTATGAAGAGGAAAAGATATGTAGCGATAATCTCCGCTACATAACTCACCCCAGCCACCACAAAAAAAACTTTATACTTGTATTAAAGTTTTTTTTTTTTTTTTTTTATTTTACTATTGTTGTCATAATTTTGAGGATACTGAATGTGTCGTCTACCAAAATATATATAAAAACACATATCAAAAACATACAAGTATATATATGAGTACTACAAAAATGATTAAATATCTATTTGCTTGCAGCATATGTAAATAAAAACAATGGCCATATCTATCTTTATAATTATCATGACAGGGAGCTCCTTAAAAGTTCAAAAATTGCCACAAAATATTTGATTATTATTGGATCCTTTATTCAATTTTTTTTGTTGTGGCGCTGGTACCAGCTGTTTATTTTTTTATTTATTTTATATTTTGTCATGAGCAAAAATTGAGAAGTCTATTATTTATTTATTTGTGATCACCTGTTAGCTTAATATTTGAGAACTTCTCTTTAAGGGTGTATTTCGATTCAAACTGCTTGTTTTCCGATTTATTTTTGAATTCACTTTTGCTCTCAAACACATGAAACTCGCAGATTCTCTTATTTAGAAAGTGAACAAGGTGCCGTAAAGGTCAATTCTTTGATAAGTGTACAAATTATTGCAAAAAAAGCAATCAAAAACGGCAATTTGAACCGATTTTTCCGAAGTGGGAGATAAGGGAACGAAAAAAAGGGTCTTCCAGAGAAGTTAATTGCTTATAAATCAAATTCTAATTAATTGAGCGTAAAAAGACTTTACTCGGCACCTCATACGTCCCTTCAAGAATCCCCTCAGCAAGTTTCATGATTCTACTTTTAAAAATATGTCTGAAATTGTATCGGAAAATTTCGAGCTGCTGAAGGTGGAAAAGCGTTTTTCCGAATACACCCTTAAATTGATCTTTTTTGAGATCAAAATGGCATAATTGCAAGCAAAAATATATATTTAAAAACACAAAACAGAAATAGTATATACTTAAAATAAAAATAAAAGAAAACTAACTACAATAATATGTTCTAAAAAATAATGTATGTTGTTAAAAATTGAAAATGAAAATTTGTGCATAAGGCACAGGACTACTAAAAAAAGAGATGCCAGTGGCATGCCCATAAAAAGGTTGTAGCCCTTATTCTTGTACAAACAGTACAAGTATTATGGCTTCGGTTTAAGACGTCGGCCCTAGGGGGGGAGGGAGTAGTGGACGAACCCACATTGCGTACAATATAAGTCCGCCCCGCTCCTCAGTAAAATCGCACTGATCTACGAAAGGAGCGCGCTTGGAAGTCACTTAAAAATTAACATAAAGGAATTGGCAGACCAATTCAAGGTAAAAATGAAATGTGTCGCAAGACAGGTGTGGCGTGAAACCTTAGGGCACAATTTTGAACGGTTCACGACTTTTGGGGGATAAATTAGAAAAATAAAATCAAAGTATAAGATGAAATGTAATCCATCTCATAAATTGAAACAGTCTGTCCGGGTAAAAGTAAAACAAAATAGTCAAGTTTAGGTGCTACTACAACTGGAATATTTCAAAAAATAAGAATGATACAAGGTTTTTTTTTTTTTTTTTTTGCATGGTACTATTCCACTGTCCAAAATAATTTGTAATTATTGTGGAACTACAATGTTGTAATAAAATGCATGTAATGAAAATTAATTATTAGTGAAGTAAGTGACCTTCTTTTCATGTACTGCCACTACATAAAAAGAGGTAAGTGTAACAAGGGAATTTACATGTAGTGTGAAAAAAATAAATAACCCTATAATGTAGATGTGACAAACAAAAAAAACTAAGTGTCGTTTGAAGCACTGTAATATGTAAAGGGGATAAATCTAACCTTGAACAATTAAGATGAAATGGTTAAGTGTGAGCATGACAAACTGTAAAAAAATGTGAACTGTTTTTTTTTAGAATGAGCCATTTAACAAAAACAAAATAAAAAAAATGAACCGAAGAGAATTTAACGGTAAGTGTGTTAAAAGAAAAAAAATATTCAAGATATTTGTGTGAATGAGGTTTTCAACTACCTAATTACAAAGTAATTTTATATTCAATGAGGGAAGGAATTATATCACATGACAAAAGTGTAAAAAAAATGTAAACACATGACAAGACTGTGTTGTGTGTTATCATGAACGAGTTTTGAGAAAACAAGTGAAATTGGTGTACAATCCTCAACCCGAGAAATAGGAGAAAAAATGTAAGAACCACATGACCTGATATGTTGCACATGACCTAAAGTGTATTCGCATGACCTTGTGTATTGCACATGACTGAGTGTATATAGACAAAAACACAATGTGATAGTGTAAGAAATCGCATGATCTTGTGCAAAAACACATGAAAAAAAATAGTGTGTAAAAGAAATCACATGACCGGGTATCTAATATACCTTGACCTAGAGAAAAAACACATGACCTTGTGTAAAAACACATGAAAGAAAAAAAGTGTAAAAGAAATCACATGACCTGGTATCTAATATACCTTGACCTAGAGAAATGCACATGACCTTGTGTAAAAAACACATGAAGGAAAAATTGAGTGTAAAAGAAATCACATGACCTGGTATCTAATATACCTTGACCTAGAGAAATGCACATGACCTTGTGTAAAAAACACATAAAGGAAAAATTGAGTGTAAAAGAAATCACATGACCTGGTATCTAATATACCTTGACCGAGAGAGAAATGCACATGACCTTGTGTAAAAACACATGAAGGAAAAATGAGTGTAAAAGAAATCACATGACCTGGTATCTAATGTACCTTGACCGAGAGAGAAATGCACATGACCTTGTGTAAAAACACATGAAGGAAAAATGTGTGTAAAAGAAATCGCATGACCTGGTATCTAATATACCTTGACCGAGAGAAATGCACATGACCTTGTGTAAAAACACATGAAAGAAAAATGTGTGTAAAAGCAAAAAAAATATATAACTCAAAGTTGAGGAAAGTAAAAAATGTAATTGTACTGTCAAAAATCCTTTTAAAGTTAAAATTTAATTGAGAACGCAAAAAAAATATATCTACCATGAAAAATGTATTAAATGTGGAAAATGTAGCCTGTATAACAATAGAGTTGAAATATTGTTACTGTTAACTGCATTCCTGTTACTGCATCCACAAAAAAATTAAAAGGGGAAAGAAAATTGTGCATATATGTGCTTGAATGTGTAAATATGTATAAGCTGATTGTGTACACCAACGCGAAACAACCAAAACCAAGTGAAAAAAACAAAATTGACGACCCGCATCAAAATTTTCACTCTTACATGCCTTCTTTCTATTACTCAACCATCTGGCGCCTGATAGCCGAATAAGAAAAAGAATAAAAATGCATTTGTACACAAGATTAATGTGAAGAAACATTGTTAAAATTTAAAGTGTAACAGGAAATGTGAGGGAACAAAATACTAAATGTTTTATAAAAATAAAAGCAAATCTGTCAAAATGTATAAAGAATGCATAAAAACGTAGTGAATTCATCCTTTAATATGTAATGTGTGACCAGGAAAATTAAATTAAAGAAAAAACATCATTTCTCATTTGAAATAGACTCAGTTGTATGAAGCGATTGTCTTTGTATGTTTATATATCTCTTGACAGCTGGGCAGTTATGAGAAAAAGCTGTATTTTGAATGTCAAAATGGGTATTACATGATTCATTGCACCTCATGCAATTAATGCATTTTGGTGTGTTTACACAATTAGGATCTTTATGTGACATAGCACAGACAGGGCATATTATGTCATTAGGGCAGAATTTACTTAAATGAAAAAGACTCTGACGTGTAAAACATCTTTTTATATCTATGTACCTTTTAAGAGTAAACTTTGTGGCCTGAATAATAATATGTTTATGTACAAGCAAAATTTCAGCAAAGTGGGATGGCATTAGAAAAATCCAGTTAAATAAATTACAATGCTTTATTTTTATTTTGCTTTGAAATTGAATGGGAGGCGAAGAAGTATCAGTTAGATTTGAAATGGCCAAAATAATGTCAGGTATGCTAAAATTTTCAGGCAAACACATGATTACAACAGGGATAAAATTGGTACTATCTTTCTTAGGGGTACTGAAAATACTGGGATGAAAATTGTTACTGTCACATAAATCATTAACCTGTTGATTACTAGAAAAAGAGGGATTTGTATTGCAACATTCATGTATTGTAGTGTGTGGAGATTTGATAATGAGTTTGTTATCTGTCTGTGTGGACATATTCTGAACAGATTTTAAACAAGCAGTATTAACCGAAGGAGTGATATCTTTTTGAGTATTTGATATGTGAGGTTTAGTTTTACTTTGTAGTTCCTGAGACAAGTCACGTACCCGTTCCAAAAGTTTATTATGTACCAAAAATAAATTTTCCTTATCATGTTTTACTTTAGTGTATTCATCTTTGAGTCCCTGAAAGGTCTCTTTCAAAATATTAAGATCCCATTCAATTGTGAATTTGAGTTCCTTAAAATTAGAGGCAAGTGTATCAGTGTTATTTTGACTTTGTATTTGATTTTGAAATGCTGTGGCTTCAGCAACAATTGTGTCTAAAAACTTTGTTAAATTTTCCTCATAAAAATCAAGTAAAGGGGATATTGAAACTTGTGATTGTCCAAAAGTAGACCCAAATTTATTATCTCTCTCTGACATTGTTTGGGAAGTAGCTGAAGCTTGGTTTAGCTCAATATCAGCCATAGATGTTTACCAAAAGGAAAAACACAAATATAAATCAAAAGAAAGATGTATAAATAAACTAGGTGCACAAAAAAAATGTGACTGTTAACCAGTATTAAAATTAATAATTTGGTGGAAATAACATGAAAATGCAAGGCAAAACCAAAAATTAAATTTTGCATTAGTCAGAGAGTAAACCCTGGTAAGTTACGAGTGAATCAAGACACATTTAATGAGGGGGGGGGGGGTAAACAAAATGTGAGCCTAGCTAACTAAAACAATGAAAATGCAGACACTAAATAAAACGCTTTTTTTTTAAAAAAAAAGCAAACACAAAATCTCTCTTTTTTTTTTTTTTTTTTTTTCAAAAAAAAACTTGTATTGCCTTCAAAATAAACTAATTAACCATTCAAAAATACCAATGCCAAAATTCCCTTTTTTTTTTTTTTTTTGCACTTGTACTGGCTTCAAAATAAACTAATTAACCACTCAAAAACACCAATGCCAAAATTCCCTTGTTTCTTAACAACCGAAAGTAAAAAAAATCAAAGAAGGCTTGTTTAACAAGGTACTGGCATAGTTAATGGCAAAAATTTAGTAACAACGAGAATGGGAATCTCAAACTGCAATTAATTAAGGACAAGTAATGTCAGCAAAAATTAATGCGCGAACACATAAAATAATAAAAATCTGTGATATTTAAGTATGCAACCCATAAATACAAAAACAACATGCACTGAAAATAATAATAACTTTTGAAAAATGAGCATGAAAAGAGAAGAATGCATTTAAATGTGCAAATGAAATACAAGAATTTAAAAATGAACATTGTTAATTTAATAAGATCTTCTCTGTTCACACTGACATACATGAATAAAATAAAAAAAGAAGGAATGATAATAACTTGGGCATTTTTTTTATGAAATACTAAAGCATGAAAAGGGAATATATCAAAATTTCAGTATGTAAAGCTAAGGATAATTACTGTCTATATGAGAAACGTCTAAATTAAAATTTCTATTCATAATTTTTTTATGTGTGGATAAAAATTTTATCTGTATTTCTCCTTTTTTTTGTGTTTAACATTCTGTATCAGAATACTAAATTTTTTCTACTTTCAGTATTTAACACGACACTTTTTCTTGCTGTGATGTTTAAAAGGAAACTGTACGTGCAAAACTGGGTGCGACGACCCCTTATTGCACTCAAATCGTAACTTCACTGCTTTTGTGTGATTTATTGATGACCTACATAAACTTACACACAATTTTATTCTCATTTCACTAATTATGTATGGGTACGACGACCCGTTACGCATAAAATTTCTTCTTAATCTTTTTTTTTTTTTTTTTTTAATCACAAACCTTTTTTTTTATTTTAGCATTCTCGAATGTTGACACACAGAACGATGATTCCGAGCTACACTATGTTGCCTATAGGCGAATGTTGCATATGGTGTTGCATGTGGGCTCTCACTAATATGTTGCACACCTCACTGGAACGTAGATGACGAAAGACACCACCACTAATTACTCTTTTGTGATTCACCATCACAACACTGCAAAAAAAAAACTTAGCCATATCACAACGCAGGGTAAAATGAAACACAGAATGCTGCAGTCCTGAGCCGAAAACACTTGACCCATATTCCGGCGAAACAACCAGCTGATAAATTGTGACCTTCATAGATATTGCAGAACCACAGGGAGAAAAAGAAAGAAGATAAAACATTTCTTGAGTGCGGGAGAAGTCATGAATGAATAATATAGACTGTCGCAAGTTTCGGTTCGGATGTAGGGGAAAACGTCACACTATGAAGTACAGACAGCCTTGGAACTTCAGAAAAAGGAGAGCGCTTTGTAGAAAACAGTCCGTCGATGTTTGATGCATACATTTCGTCGACTTTTAAAGGGTTTTTTTTTTGGAGTAGTGCTGTTTCATTGATGTCCGAGGGTGCTTGATACAAGATTTTTTTATCGAAGATTTTAATTATGATTTTTTTTTAAAGTCTCTCTGTGTGTGTGCGTTTTTTTTTTTTTTTTGACCGGAGAAAAAAAGGCGAGATGCACCAGATATATTATGTAAAGGTGTTAGTTCATAGGCCCAGGTGATTTACCAAGAGAAGCACACACAAAAAAAACTCCGAGAAGCGAGTTACATTTTAGGACACATTTATTTAATTTGCGGTACGACAAAGCAAACTCCCCATAAGGGGAGGTGATTCTGAGAGAGATCAGTGCCCTACATGTAGTCGATACGATGGCAATCAGTGGAGTGATACCCAAACGTCACAGCCCTTATCGCCAAAAGGCATAAGAAGTTTTTCATACAAAGAATTTTGGCGATATTTGATAAACCACACATTCAGTATCATTGAGTACATTTGCAGTCTGGGAACCCCAGGATCATTTTCACATCTGCGAATATTTTATAGGGTTAAAGGAATATTTTAAGCTTGGGAAGTAGACAAGGGCAAAGCAGGCCGTTACTTAAATTGAAGTTTTGCTGACCACAATTATATTATCCAGATGCGCAATTGAACAGAAAGAAGGCAGAGTCAGGATAAACAGAGATAAAAGTATTTCTAGGTTTAAGCATTAATTGTGAGAATGAAAACAGGGTGTGTAAGACAGATGTTAATAAAAATGTAACGGATAAGAGATTATGATGAACTAAGCCCAGAGCTTTCTTTCTTTTGTTAATAAGTGCGGTTTCTATGGGCAGATGTTTTTCCAGACACAACAGAAAATTTGTGAGAAAGGAAGATGTATTATTAATTTTATACAGAGAGCTCCAAAAGATGAAAAGTTTTACTTCTATTAGTGGGAGTATGAAAGTTAGAACTTAACTATTAAATGTAGAATTA
The DNA here is from genome assembly GCA_964019185.1 of Maratus speculifer. Lineage (NCBI taxonomy): Eukaryota > Metazoa > Arthropoda > Arachnida > Araneae > Salticidae > Maratus > Maratus speculifer. Next base: position 79,429,022 of record OZ025289.1, read on the forward strand.
ATTTAAACTACTGGGTTTATTAGTGAAAAGGGAAATTAAAATAAACCAAAGAATTTATTAAAGGGAAATAATTATTGCCTTTATGAAGAGGAAAAGATATGTAGCGATAATCTCCGCTACATTCAGTGGGAAAAAAAAATAATAATAACTATTTGTATAAGCTTATTTTTCAGCGTAGTAAATAAATAGGCTGAATATTGTAAATAGATATTCAGATATTATAGAAAAGAGTTAATTTTTTATTATCTTTATGTTAGTTAAAAATTCCAAAAATGACTGACGATTTAAAATTTACCGATTTTTCTGAAAAACTAACAATTGTAAAAGTCAAAACAGAAAAAATATTACACTGATCTATGAAATACTTCTATAGCACAAAATATTATGTAGTTTTTTTTTTATTATTATCTAATTAAATACACAATTAAAAAAACATTCATTAAACATTTCCAATTAATTTGATTACATAATCAAAATCAATCCAAATGAAAGTTATCAAAGTAGAAATTTAGTTCAATAATCAAATTCATTTGCCCACGTAGCATACGGTAGCCCATAACCAGTTTTGAACATTTTTCTGTTCCTTACCAATAATAGAGTTTTGAATGAATTAGTCCAAAATTGGAAAACATTTGTTCTATTGCAGCAGAACTGGCAGGGCATGATAAAAATTGTTCGGCTAATTCTACCAAATCAGAAATTAGACCAGACTAGAAAAATTTGCATTTGTTTATAACCTTCTAATATTTTGTTTACTATTCAAAATGCTTCTTCAAAAATTTTAATTTATTTTTTCTAGGTCATATTTAGAAACATTTTCTTTATTAAAAGCAAATAAATTTTACTTAATATATGTAGATATACATATGTAAATAATTTTTATTTACATATAAATATAGGTTTTTGACAGTTTTTGACATGACGGTTTAAACCAAGGTTAAAACCATCAAAAACTGTCGCATGTCAAAAACTTGCCAACCCTGCTAGTAAGGCATTATGCTAATATTCTTCATTCCACAGTTTTTCTTGCTTGAAATTTGTCATAATTTTACCATCAGTATTATTACTGATAATGCCTTGAAATATCCTTTTGGTTAATCTCATGATCTTCTCTTAATCTGCTTTATTAAAACCAATATTTAGCTAGATTGATTTCTATTAAGATGCTTTTCAGTTTTTTCGATTTATGACAATTGAACACCAACTGCTTTGACTGACAACTGTCACAAAAAATTCGTAATTGCTACTATTTGGAGCTATATAAACTATGATGTTACGAAAATCAGTCTTAAAGCTAAGGGACAGTATGTATATGTATTCATTTAAGGGTCGAGGAGGTCTGACATATGATATCGAAAGATATCTCTTGGGGGGGGGGGGAGGGGGATTTGTCTTTTGATATTGTTATCCTTTTTAATCCACTCAAAAATTTCTTTTTATTTGTAACTTGTTTTGATAGAAAGTAGCACATTAACTTTTTTTTAGTCTGTTGTGCATTTTTTTTTTTTTTAATATAAAGTTATTATTAAAATCACTAAATTATTATGGAATTTATTTAATTCTGATGATAAAAAAAAGTTAATTGTGACTGTGGGAGGAAAAGACTGAATATTTTAAAATTATTGCAGAAAAAAAAAAAACCCACAAATTTCGTTAATTTACTGCACATATGCTTTTCCATTTACCAACGTAACACCAAAATGACATGATCCCGGGCACAGAATCGGTGCAACACTGCGACACACGTCACAGACTCTTGAAAATGTTTGAAGATTATTTTTCAACTGTTAGTTTTTTAAAAAAAAAATGCTAGAAATCATTTGTTATGTACCAAAATTTGTCTAGGTACCCATAAAAAATGCAAATAATCACAAAAATATCAAATTTCATCAAAATACCACCCCCCCCCCCCCAAAAAAAAAAAAAATCACCTGCAAATTTTGTAAATAGATGTGGAAAAAAACAGAAATTTCATCAAGAGAATGCAAAAAACAACAAATTTCTTCAAAAAATCTCAAAAAATTTGTCAAAAACTGCAAAAAAAAAAAAAAATGTCTCGGTATCTCAAATAAAACAAATTTCGCGAAAGTATTGTAAAAAATTAAAATTTTGCCAAAACATCTAAAAAAATGGCAATTTCTATGAAATTTTTTTTTTTTTTAAAAAAGGCAAATTTTGACAAAAAAATCTCTAAAAAATGGCAAATTTGTAAACATATTGTGAAAGAAATTCAAAATATTGTGAGAAAACAACAAATTTTGACAAATGATTGTGAGTAAACAATAAATTTCGTCAAAGGATTGGAAAAAAAAGCCTCAAATTTCATCAAATAATCACAAAAAAGATAAATTTAGCAAAAAAACAACAAATTTTGCAAAAAGATCTTCAATAAAACGGCAAATTACATTGAAAAATTGTGACAAAATGACAAATTTCATCAAAAGAACTCGAGAAAACGATAAATTTTACCGAAAGACCTCAAGATGACAAATTTTATCCAGGTTTCATAAAAGACGCGAATTTCGTCCAAAGATCTCAAAAAGCACATATAAAATTTGTCTAAAAAGGTAAATTTAGCTAAAAATAGCAAAAAGAAAAAAAAAAGACAAATTTCTCAAAAAACAAACAAAAAATGACAATTTCGCAAAAAAAAAAAAAAAAAAAAAAAAAAAAAAATCATGAAAAAAGGATAAATTTGATAAAACGGCAAATTACAGTGATAGTGAGAAAAAAACGACAAATTTCACCAAAAATCCCTGAGAAAACAAATAATTTTGTCCTAGTATCATAAAAGACATGAATTTCGCCGAAAGATCATGAAAATACTTTAAATTTGTCTAGATACTTCAAAAAATGCAAATATTGGTAAACAGATTGTGAGAAAACAACACATTTTGTCAAAAGATGAAAAAAAGAGGCACATTTCATCAAAAGATCACAAAAAAGGTAATTTTTGCAAAAAAAAAGGTGAAAAAAATGACAAATTTCTGAAAATAACCAAAAAAAAGAAAAAAATCACGAAAAAAGGATAAATTCGATAACACGGCAAATTACATCGAAAGATTGTGACAACAAAACGACAAATTTCACCTAAAATCCCCGAGAAAACAAATAATTTTGTCCTAGTATCATAAAAAACATGAATTTCGTCAAAAGATCATGAAAATACTTTAAATTTGTCTAGGTACTTCAAAAAAAAACGCAAATATTGATAAACAGATTGTGAGAAAACAACACATTTTGCCAAAAGATTGAAAAAAGAGGCACATTTCATCAAAAGATCACAAAAAAGGTAATTTGTGCAAAAAAAAGTGAAAAAAATGACAAATTTCTAAAAATAACGAAAGAAATGTAAAATTTCACAAAAAAAAGCACGAAAAAAGAATAAATTTGATAAAACGGCAAATTACATCGAAAGATAGTGAGAAAAAACGACAAATTTCACCGAAAATCCCTGAGAATACGAATAATTTTCTCCTAGTATCATAAAAGACGTGAATTTTGTCAAAAGATCGTGAAAATACTTTAATTTTGTCTAGGTACTTCAAAAAACACAAATATTGGTAAACAGTACATACTTAAAACAGTAGCGATCTTTTTTCAGCACAGCTGAAACTGGTCTCTACGCATACGCGCTTGCGCAGAAATCTGACAACCTATCGGAGAAGACTGTATTTACTCTCTGTATACGCATTTGCAAAGCGCCTTGGTAAATATGGCATAAGACTGCATTTTCGCTATCACTGTTTAATGCAATGTTATGATAATTATATTTTTTTTTTCTTTACTTATCTTATAATGATCGAAATACATTGGCTTTTTTCACTTTACATAAGTTATTTTATTTTCATTTGTATTCTTTTTTTGTGTTAAACGCTATTCCCTCCTTCAAGCCTTGTGATGTTAGGCTTAATGTAAAATTGAAACATTCAATAGTTAATGATTAAAGTGTTTATGTTCTTAGCCGATAAAGTATTTTCTATATTGTATATCATGATTGAATGCTATGCAAAAAAGAGGGATCTCTTCTGATAATTTTATTTTTCTTTCTTGATTATAATGATCTTCATATTTTTTGAAAAACATTGTTAAGAGATCAAGATCAAGCGATTGGGAAAAAAAATAGCAAATTTCATCCAAATATTCCCTCCTCCTTCTCAAAAAAACCGCAAATTTTGTCACGAGAACACTTTTTAAAAAAAGGGAACTTCGAGTCAACAAAAAGAAAGTGAAACATTAAAGAAATATTAATGATTTACAAAGCTGTTTATAACTGGGATTATTTTCATTTCATATGCAATTCTCTATTATTCGGCGAAAACAATGTAATGTAAATACTTCCTAAACCTTATGAATTTGCTCAAAAATGAAATTATAAGGGGGGAAAAAATCACCGTTTTTTGACATGAGTATGATAAACTGAAGCAAAAAATAAATAGTGATTTTGATTTGCGAATCTGTTTACATCCATGAAGTCAAAATATCCGCCGAAAATCGCACCATCAAAACACAAACAAAAAACAATGTGATTTCCAGCCTTTTTTTTGTATATACTTAATATAAATTTGAAATAAAATGATTTGTCGGCCAAGAACGTAAATAAACACTTTAATCATTAACTATTATTGAATGTTTCAATTTCATATATATGAAACATTTCTACAATTAAGCCTAAGATTGCCGGCAATAACATTGCAAAGTTTGAAGGAGGGAATAGCGTTTAACATGAAAAAAGAATACAGATGGAAATGAAATAACTTACGTAAAGTGAAAAAAACAATGTATTTCGATCATTATAACATGAGTAAAGAAAAAAATATAATTATTATAGCATTGCATTAAACAGTGTCAGCAAAAATGCAGTCTTATTCTTATCCCATATTTACAAACGCGCTTTGCAAATGCTTTTACAGACAGTAACTACACTCTCCTCCGATTGGTTCGGAGCGATTTCAGTGCAAGCACGTATGCGTAGAGACCATTTTAAGTATGCTGACTTTTTTTTGGCTACTGCTTTAATTAATATATATGATAAGTAAAATCCAGGGGTGCAAAAATTGTTTCTACTCCCAACATTTCTCCCAATCCACATGAAAATTTTACAGTGTATTTATAGGAAAATTCTGTATTACGTAGGTGTAAAAAAAAATTTCATATATTTCTCATATATTCCGTGATCTTTTGATGACATTTGTATTTTTTATTTGTGACTTTTGGGGAAATTTTTGTAATCTTTCAATGAAATTTGGGGGAGGGGGGGGGGGTTCTGCCCCTATTGAGAGAATGTTTGTTTTGCAATCTTTAGATGAAATTTGTGGTTGTTTTGCAATCTTTTGATAAAATTTGAGTTTTTTGCAACCTTTTGAAAAAATTTGCAGTTTTTTCATTATTTTGTGACTTAATGTGTGTTTATTTTGCAATCTTTTGACAAAATTTGCATTCATATCATGATTTTTTTGATGAAAGTTTGGGTTTTCTAATAATTTTTGGGTTAAAAAAATAAATAAAATAAAATAAGAATTGGAAGTTTTAAATCTGAATAAAATTCAGAACAGAATCGCCCTTGAATAAATGATACACATTTATCTGAGATTGATTTTGTGAAAGTAGCCATATGGATCTTTTTATTTGTAGTGAAAGTTATGTAACTAAGGGAATTATGACAGAATTAATTGTTAAAATCAAAATCATTTGTATATATTTCTATAAAATTCCTCCTGATCGTAGATCGCTGGATTGGACATATTCTGTACTAAAAAGCACCTTAACACTTCACAAATGAATTACCTCTGCTCAATATTCATTACTAGATTTTATCTTTTTCCTTTCCAAAATACTTTATTGATGTGAATACATTCTATATTTATTTACACAATAGATCACAATTCTAAATTTTATTATTCTGAAGTGTTAAAATTATCTTTGCTTGGTATTTACGTATTAAGGCCTCTGCAGTTACAGATTTGGCGATATTTAATCTACACCTAAATTTTTTGCGACAAATCATAAAATAAAACACTTTATTTAAAATTAAAACACTTTCGAAATTCAAAACACTATATTTAAAAACAAAGTAGGGATGTACCGAATATTCGGTATTCAGCCATGTTGCCGAATATTCGGTTTGGCCGAATATCGAAGTATTCAGCCGAATCCAATACTTAATAAAGCCTTTTAACCACTTCACCGTCTGCCCCGAGATAAGTCGGGGGTAAAAGCACTGTTTTCCCATACCCGTCGCCAGTTAAGTGGTTAAAATACATTAAAAAAAAACTTTTCACAATTTCTACTTTTAACTGTCAGATTATTAATATATTTAAAATAATAAGAAATAAAATAATATTTAAATAATATAGAATGTTTTTACAATATTTATTTGCTGTTTGTAAAGTTTAACTTAAGAAAATTAATCATGAGAAGGATTAAAATTAGAATTCTCCTTAGGAATAAATGATGCAACTGCAGATGCAAGTTCCTAAATTCTATTTAGTAAATAATCTGTTTCTTGCTTTTCCCAAAAGTCCTTAAACAAGAAAGGAAAACTTTTGAGATTAGTAATAGCTATCAAGGCAGACAATTTTTTGTTTATGAAATCATAATCATAATCAACTTATTGAATCATTAATACATTGTACTTCATCTCACTCTAGATCAAACTTGTGTTTTTGTTTGTTGCATTAACAATAAATAAGATACCATAACTGTATTTTCATATTTTCAACTCACATGATTTGATTTCTGTAAAATATGATACGATGGGAAGGATGGAAAATGCCACTATTCATAAGAAAAGAACTATGAGCTAGACATTCCTTTATTCAGAATTAAGTTGAAAGTATTTATACTTTATTTTGAAAAAAATCTGCCTTGAGTTATTTAAAAAGAATAAATATGCGACTGTACAGTTTTTCTTCAACTATTTTTTCATTATTTATCTTTGATTTCAAAATGTTTGTTTCAATTCGTAGAAGAAATGAAATTTAAAATTTTACTAATTGAAAAAGTCTCATAATTATGCTTCTTAAATAAAAAAAGACAGATTTTTTTCAATACCGAATTTCTTATAAAAAGCTCTTATTTATCAAAATATAAATTTCTCTTATTAAATATCATGTAAAATTGTTTTAAAAAGTAACATTTTAATACTTTTAAACTTTGAAATATAAAAAGTATTTGGAAAGCCGAATATTCAGTATACTGCCGAATAGTTACTATTCGGCTGGCCGAATATTTGGCATTCGGCCCAACAATTACTATTTGGCTAGCCGAATATTCGGTATTCAGTTTAGCTGTTGGCCGAATATTCAGTATTCAGGCAAAATCACTATTCGGCGCATCCCTAAAACAAAGTAACATATCAGATTTTGCTGGAAAATGGGCCGATATAGAGTCACTTCTGCTGCGGTGGCATTAATACTCGAGTACCTTTGCTTTTTACCAATTACTTGCAATAAAATAACTATCTATAATCGATTGACAGAAACTTAATGCTAAGAAATCCTAACTGATATTATGCATATCACCATATGTACTTATCATTAAAAAATTATATGTAGTTATATATTAGTTTTATAGGCTAATGAAATTTAAACAATTTGAAAATTGTTCTGTTGTAATCAATACTTCATATATGATTGATTATTTTATCTATTTTTTAGGTGAACTTGAGTCTACTGTGGCAGTTTTCAGGTTTCAGCACATGGCTCGTTTTGGTCCAGTCATCGAATTCGATAAATTCTTTCATATTTCTCCCTTATGTGGTTAGTCACAGTAGAAAGCAGAGAAATGAACAATGGATCAGGGGATAAGGAATTTGATCCTACCGGAAGGAAAAATTTCTCTTTTGCAGGATACCAGTCCCCTTACTGTAAATGTCATTAGAGATAGAAAATACTACATCGCCACAATAAAAAGGCTTACAGTAGCCGACAGTTGTATGTTGATGTAGTTAACGTCCACAACATGGATGATGATTGGAACTTCCAACTTTGTTTTAACTATAATAATAACTTTTATTTAAAAGAGTTACTTCATTTTAACATTTTTTTAACACTAGAATTGAAGGCTTTGTTTTTATGTATGTTTTTGGAATGTTAATAAATTTAATATTTTACTCTGTATATCGTTTTTTAAAAAAATTCTTTAGTTTATTTACATGTTTATACTTTTTATTTTTAGCATTTTCCAACAAAGTTGAAAAGTACTTATGCACTTGGTTTGTCTGTCTCGGTCGTCTGTCCGCACTCTAACTCTCGTAAATACACTCTGATTGTCATAAATTCTTTGGATGTTAATGGTGGTTACCTGAGCACGAACCCTATTGAAAATTAAGGTTCTGCCATGATTAGTTTATTTACAGGGATAGTAAAAAAATTTTCCATTGCATTATGTCCTATAGGGGAAAATCGTTTCAAATGAATTTTAACGATGTTGCACCCTGTCAAACATCTTCAAATTTATATGTATCTACAAAGTGCATTAAAATGTACATTTTATAAAATAAACAATAAAAAGAATAGTTATTATTCATTTACAGGGCCACACAAAAGAATACCAATACATAATAATAAGAGAATTATTTGAGACATTTTTTATGGTAAACGATTTCATATATAATCAAATTGATATACATTGCTGAGGATTAATACGAGTTATTTCATTCATAATACTAGTGCATAGCATTTATAGGGACACACAAAAGATTTCGAATAGTATATTCTACCCGAAGTCCTGTATATTATGGAAGATGGCTGTTGGATGGATGAAATGCATTTTAATTATGATATATGCTTTTAAGTTTCACTTAGATGTATGCATATTATATGGTTTATATAAATGCTAATTGTTACACAAAAGTTCTTGGAAAAGTATTGAATATGTGTGTAATTTACTTAAAGGGGGTTTTTAAATATGTTATGCCTTTTTACGATGAACTGCATTTAGTTTACTAAGAAATGTATCGATAAAATGATATACAGCATCCTGCAAAGAACTGGATACATGGTCATCTTTGGATGATAATTTTTAGAAATTTGATTTTAGTAGTTTAAAGAAAATATATTTTACAGGCTAAACAAAAGTATTCAAGTATGTTTCCATCTATTGATATAAATTGCTGAAAGGAAAATTTCAACCAATTAGGCGTTTTCTTGTTAAACTAAATTTTACCATTATATATAGTCTATATATTAAAAGACAGATCAAATACAATACTTTTCGAAAATATTGGAATCGATACTTGGATATGAACAATCATTACAGTTTAAAGATTATAGGGGGGGGGGGGATTACAAACTTTTTTTAAACTGAATGTTTATATATATATGAGTAAATAAAATTTAATAAATATTAATGTTATTTGCTGAGAATTTTATAAAAACCTATATTTATAGAAATTCATTCGCTCAATTATTCCGGAGTCTGTTCCAAGATATATGTATAAGGAAATGAGTCATCTTTCAGTAAGGTACATTTTGAATTTCACATTGCAATTTTTGTTCAAATAAAATTTTCGCTTAGTAGCATTTCCGTTTTGGATCAGACTCCAGAATAATTAAGAGATGTTGGCATCTATGCAATATTATACATTTAAAATTTATTGTATCCTTCAGTGAAGTACGTACTCAAGCTACTGATGCTATGCAAAATCATGCATAAATGTTGCCCTCTTAATTTAGGAATCCTTCCATTTGATAAATTTTTGCCATTGGTTCTGTCACCAATATTTTCGAATTACTTACAAATTTTAATTTGAAGATTTATATTTCATATAAACAATTTTTGTAATAGGTATCCAGGCAGTATTGGTTGTGATCTTATTTTATGTTTTAGAAAACAATATTTTGTAATAAAAGTTTTTTTTTTTCTAAAATTTACTTTTGAATGACATGGTATAGGAAATTCTGGTTTAATAAATCAGAACTTCCTATTCCCTGCTAATTTGGTTTAATAAACCACAACTTATAGTTATGCAGTTCGGGCCTTTTTCAAAATCTCGCTTCAACCCCCCCCCCCCCGTTTTTTTTTTTTTTTTTTTTTTTTTAATCCTTGTTCAAGAAACCAGAACTCAGCAATGAAACTTAGGTCATTATAAAAATCTAGCCTAAAAACTATTTTTTCTAGTTCAGTAAACTCGAATTTACAATTTTGTTAAGATCTTTTTATAAATCTAGCCTAAAGCCTATTTTTTTTCTATTTTTAGTCCTAGCCTATTTTGAGTTTGTAAAACCAGAATTTTCAATTATGACATTGCTTTCTGCTTCAGGAAACAATATTTTGTAATCAAGAGGTCTTAAAATTCCAGTTCTAATATCTATCTTTGAAAGCCAGGGAGCTAGAAATTCTGATTCATGAAACTAGAACTTAGTTGCGCCATTTTGAAAATCTAGCCCGAAGGCCGTTTTTTCTGGTTCTGGGAACGAGAAAATTCTGGTTTACTCAATCAGAATATTAACTAGAACACGCTAGCGAAGGGAACTAGAATTTATAGGGATGACATGGAACTATTTTTTCTAGAGCTACAATTTATTTTCTAGATACCAGTGGCATATTTTTTTTTCAGTGAAGGGGACGGTGGACGTTAAAAATTTATTATATTCATTTTTATCATAGCAATATGAAATTTTGTGCATATATACATTTCCCCATTAGCATATAGAATACCTTCAAAAAATTTCGAATCTAATTAAAATTTGTATTTTTTTTTACAAAAATTTAAATTTTTAAACGTAATTTTAAAATGCTCCTTGTGTCTTAATTTTTGAAATATTTTCTTGCTTTTGCATTTTTATCGCTTGAATCTATATTATAAACAAATTTGTGTAAGATTTTTTAAATCTCTTGAATAGTTAATATTTTACAGATTTTTTTCTAAATTCCTTATCGATTTTCATCAAAATTTTGCTTTTTAATAAGTAAAAAATAAAATTTGACTATCTTAATGAAGACGAATTTTAAAAAGCTTACACAATTTCTTTTTAAATATTATCAGGATCTTTCCTTATAAATTTTTTAAATATTGATCAAAAATTAAGGCGCAAGGAGCAATTCAAAAATCTAAAAACGCTGAAAAAGTAGTTTTGATAAAAACAGATTTAAAAGTATATAAATTCATTTATCTTTATTATTTACTCCTTAAAACCTTTATAAATGATATTTTAATAAGAAAAAACTGTTTAGGTACTATTATAGCCCAGAAATAGACCATTTTCTGACGATTTTGCTACAGATGATTTTACTCAAATAAAGGTCCACACTGTCCCCTTAAGGGTGTATTTCGATTCAAACAGCTTGTTTTCCGATTTATTTTTGATTTCACTTTTGCTCTCAAACACATGAAACTCGCAGATTCTCTTATTTATAAAGTGCACAAGGTGCCGTAAAGGTCAATTCTTTGATAAGTGTATAAAATATTGCAAAAAAAGCAATCAAAAACGGCAATTTGAACAGATTTTTCCGAAGTGGGAGATAAGGGCACGAAAAAAAGGGTCTTCCAGAGAAGTTAATTGCTTATAAATCAAATTCTAATGAATTGAGCGTAAAAAGACTTTACTCGGCACCTCATACGTCCCTTCAAGAATCCCTTCAGCAAGTTTCATGATTCTACTTTTAAAAATATGTCTGAAATTGTATCGGAGAATTTCGAGCTGCTGAAGGTGGAAAAGCGTTTTTTCGAATACACCCTTAAGCGTTTTCGTTCATTAGGGTTTTGTTGATCTGACGAAACCCTATTCCTCTCTGCCCCCTGTCTGTCTGTTTGTCACAGAGTCCGTACACAAAAACTATATAAGTCAGAGAGTTCAAATTTTATGTACTTACAGCTGAATATTTCTTGTCGCACAGCAAATCATAAAATTTTGAAAAAGACCATTGTATTAATTTAAATATTATTTTAAATATCCTCAGTTCATTTTTTTTTTAGTTTTTTCTCCTCTAATTGTTACCACGCAAGTTTAAATAGATATAAAGAAATATTTCTTTTTTGCCCTTTACTTTTAAAAGAAATAGAGTACTTCTTTTGCCGCAATTACAAAGATGGTATTGAAAAAAAAAAAAAAAAAAAAAAAAAAAAAATTATGTCTCAAAAATAAATGGAGATACAGCTTTTAAACAAATTGCATTCAAAAGTAAATTATTTCCCCTATACGATGGTGTACAAATTGTAAATGTGCGATATTTAGAAGCTTAAAAATTTGCAGTAGCGTAAATTTAAAAATTGAAATTTCTTCTAATTGTTGCACGCAAGTTTAAATAAAATTATTATGTATGTAACATAAATTAATAGATTAAGATTGTATTTCGATTCAAACTGCTTATATTCCGATTTATTTTTAAATTCATTTTTGTTCTCAAATGCACCAAATTTACAAAATCTTTTATTTGGAAAGTACACAAGGTGCCGTGATTGTCGATTCTTTGATAAATGCAGAAAATATTGTAAAAAAAGCAATCAAAAACGGCATTTCGAACAGATTTTTCCGAAGTGGGAGATTTCGGAACGAAAAAAAGGGTCAGACTGAGAAGGTAATTGTTTATAAATCAAATTCTAATGAATTGAGCGTAAAAAGACATCACACGGCACTTCATTACGTCCCTTCAAGAATCCCCTCAGCAAGTTTCATGTTTCTACTTTTGAAAATGTGTCTGAAATTGTATCGGAAATTTTTGAGCTGTTGAAGGTGGAAAAGCGTTATTTCAAATACACCCTTAAGGGTGTATTCGAAAAAACGCTTTTCCATCTTCAACAGCTCGAAATTTTTCGATACAATTTCAGACACATTTTTAAACGTAGAAACATGAAATTTGCTGAGAGGATTCTTGAGCTGTTGAAGGTGGAAAAGCGTTATTTCGAATACACCATTAAGGGTGTATTCGAAAAAACGCTTTTCCATCTTCAACAGCTCGAAATTTTCCGATACAATTTCAGACACATTTTTAAACGTAGAAACATGAAACTTGCTGAGAGGATTCTTGAAGGGACGTATGAGGTGCCGAGTGATTTTTTTTACCCTCAATTCATTAGAATTTGAGTTATAAACAATTATCTTCTCAGTATGACCCCTTTTTTCGTTCTTAAATCTCCCGCTTGGGAAAAATTGGTTCGAAATGCCGTTTTTGATTGCTTTTTTTGGAATGTTTTGTGCACTTATCAAAGAATTGACCTTTACGGCACATTGTGCACTTTCCATATAAGATATTTTGAAAGTTTGGTGTATTTGAGAGCAATAATGAGTTCAAAAATAAATCGGAAAATAGGCAGTTTGAATTGAAATACACCCTTAAATATTATTTTAAATATCCTCAGTTCATTTTTTTGTTAATTTTTTCTCCTCTAATTGTTACCACGCAAGTTTAAATAGATAAAAAGAAATATTTCTCTTTTGCCCTTTACTTTTAAAAGAAATAGAGTACTTCTGTTGCCGCAATTACAAAATTGGTATTAAAAATTTAAAAAAATTAATGTCTCAAAAATAAATGGAGCTACAGCTTTAAAACAAATTGCATTTAAAAGTACATTTTTTTCCCTATACGATGGTGTAAAAATTGTAAATGTGCGATATTTAGGAGCTTAAAAATTTGCAGTAGCGTAAATTTCAAAATTGAAATTTCTTCTAATTGTTGCACGCAATTTTAAATAAAATTATTATCAAAAACGGGTATTTGAACCGATTTTTCCGAAGTGGGAGATAAGGGAACGAAAAAAAGGGTCTTCCAGAGAAGTTAATTGCTTATAAATCAAATTCTAATGAATTGAGCGTAAAAAAAATTTACTCGGCACCTCATGCGTCCCTTCAAGAATCCCCTCAGCAAGTTCCATGATTCTACTTTTAAAAATATGTCTGAAATTGTATCGGAAAATTTCGAGCTGCTGAAGGTGGAGCTCAAAATTTTCAGCACTGCTGCCAGAAATTGTCTGTATATTGACGATTTTCTGTTTATTTTTTTCTCTGTCAAAAGAGGAAAAATATCCGTCACTTGAAAAAAGTTTGGAAAAAATCAATGCGGAAGAGGCGGGGATCGAACCAAGGACACCAGGATTACCAGACCAACGCTAATCCACGGCGCTACGGCTGCTCATGATGTTTTTGCGCTAAAATGGAACCCTTCATTTCATATGGTGTGGGTTGGTGTATTTCGTTAAAAAGCTTTTAATTATGCAGTTAATCTCGGAAAGATTTCATCTTTAATGAAACTGTGGCTGGGTTTTTTTTACGTTTAGTATTAATATAGTATAAAAATGTGAATTTTAAATATATTACGTAGAATGTTAGAGAAAAAACATGGATGTTCTATTTGTGAGAATTTTTTAACGAATAAAGAAAGTAATTGTTATTTATTTTTAAATTCGAAAACATTTTTGTCTTTTAAAACTAAAGTAGACATTTTAATCAATAGAATATTTTTGTTTTTCATTTTAAAAATAAATTCGAACTTATTACTAACAGACCCAATGCGCATGCGTGCTGGATATAAACGGAAACTTTTCCTCATTTTTCGACGCTCGGAATGAACTCACAGAACAAATACGTTTTCTGGGAGAACAGAAATTATTTGTGAAAAAATAACGATAACTTACAAGGAAGGTCTCCATTGGGGGCATACTCAGAATTTTTTGAAAAAAATACGAATTAAACTACTCATGTAGGTAATAAAGGATCAGTGAAAATTAGCGGCGGAATTTCATTATTAGATATGTAAAAAAAAAAAAAAGTTTGGAATAATTGGCGTGAAAAGCTGAAAGCTACGCGGGATTTGGCGAGCAGTGCATTTCTCGCCAAAAGAAGACGATTTTAACGAAGCTGAAAATTGATTTTAATTGACTTCACTGTTAAAAATCTGCAGCATTTACTGCAACGTCACTCCACTACTTTTATAGAATATCTCTCTTCTGACCAATGAGAATGCTCCATAGCACCGTGAATTGACCGTGTCATACACTGTTAAAAATCTGCTGCATTTTGTTGCAACGCACTCCACCGCTTGTATATAATATCTCTATTCCAACCAATGAGAAAGCTAAATTTCACGGCCAAGTAACCGTTTTCTATACAAGCAAGGGAGGGCGTTGCAACAAAATGCAGCAGATTTTTAACAGTGTATTTTTCAATTTGGAACAATTTTAATCAATTTAAATTGTGTTTTAAATGATAAAATATATTAATTTAATTTTGTTATAAGTACATATAAACGTATATGACAAAATTACACTTAAAGTAAAGTAAAAATGCAAAACTAAAATTACTTAAACTAAACTTATTTAAATAAATTGAACATAGAAAGTTTTTTCTTTAAACAGTATTCGAAGCGTAAAGGCGTATTTTTCAAAATTTCGTTTTTTCGCCAACCGGAGATAAATCGCCAAATAAACGAAATTTTTATTATTTTTTTACGGACGATATAAGGAGGTTCCGCCGAAATGTTTTTTATAAACATATATAACTATATGAGAAGAACATTCTGTAATTTTTTCAGATTTTTCTGAGTATGCCCGTATGGAGACCTTCCTTGTTAGTGTATATTGACGAATTTTTCTGACAGTGTGTATAAGATGCTGTGTGATGTCATTTCTCGCTGCATTAATTAGAATTTGATTTATCAACAATTATTTTTTCAGCATGACCCTTTTTTTCGATCTCAGATCTCCCACCTCGTAAAATTCTGTTCGAAAAACCAACTTTGACAGCATTTTTTGTAATACTTTCTGCATTTATCAAAAAATGAACAGTCATGGCACCTTATATAGTTTCTAAATAAGAAGTTTTCAGAGTTTGGTGCATTTGAGAGCAAAAGTGGATCTAAAAATAAATCGGAAAATAAGCGGTTTTGATCGGAATACACTCTTAATAGATTAAATAAGTCACGTAAAAAAACGTGCTCATTTGTTTTTATTTCATCATATTTATTATCTTTTTTGACACGTGAAATGAATTTTTTTTTATTTATTAAATTATTATTTATTTAAATTTTTAGCTGCCTCTGATGACCAGTTTGGTCTATGCTAAGCTTGGTTTATGCTAAGCTTTGAAATATTTTTTTTCCCTTCTTTTTTATTTACTTAAATATCTTTACTAAATTTGCAGATTCTGATAGAGATTTCAACAAATCTATGAGATCAAGGCTGCATTTAGGGGAATAATTCAATATTCTGTTCTGATTTGCCCGATTGGCGAAAAAAATCCAAAATCCAAAAACCATTTTTCATTTGTTAATTTAACAATAAAGTGTTTAGAAGGAGATATTAAACGAAACCCTCTATGCGATCTGCGATCACACTTACCCACTTGTTTTATAAATATATTTATTTTTATTTTATTACAATAAGCATCAGATTTTAAAAAGTTTAGCAAAAAAATTTCATAAAAAAAAAAAAAAAAAAAAAAGCCAAGCAAATTGTATGGGATTTATAATATAATAAAAGATAGTATAGAATATAAATATGGAACTTAAATAGTTTTATGGAAAATAAATATGGAAAATGGGAAAATATGGAAAATATGGTCTTATGGAAAATAAATAGTTTTTGACTGATTTTTTTTTTCTTTTTTTTTCCCATTCAGATTTCATTTATAGCCAGATTGGAATTATACCATGCCACGCAGAGGCAGAACAGTACATTGGTCAATATTAAATGCTTGGAAGGTAAAATCTAACGCGTGCCTTAAATGCCCGATTGTAAATCACCTGCTGAAGTTTATTTTCAAAAAGTTGTATGAAAATCGAACACTGTTACCTTTAGAGGAAACTATTTCAAATAAAGACGGTATTAAAAAAATTATTATTTCCTCGTGCTCAAAGACCCAAAATTTTTGAACACATTTTCAAACTCCCTTAATTTCTCCCTTATCGAATACTGTTCTCAAATCCAAAAGGTATACTTTCTGACACATTCTTTAATTCTTTTTTGTTTCACAGTGTAGGAAATCCTTCTTAAAAAAATTACTGTCAAAGGAGACATTTTGAATAGAAATCCAGGACATAACAGCAAGAGGAAGGAGAAAGAACCTATCGTCAAATGATCAAAATTGCTTCTAATTTAAAAAGTAACTTTTTACTACAAAAATAGAAAATTTATTTCGGTTCCAAATCGCTTCAGTAGTCAAGTCTTACCAATTTTATGCCTTTAAGTTTAAAAATGGATCAAAAATTCTGTCAGAAAGTTTTGGTTGTTGAACAAGGGGTTTAAAAACATTCTTAAAACACAAAAACATGATACTTGCAGCCATGATTAGTAAAATGATTTGTAATCGAACAGCTTTCTTATTTTCCGAAAAATGCATTACTACTTGTGTTATAAGCGATTATTTTCATAGAACAAAAGTTTTTTTTTTTTAATTTTCGTGCTGTTGTATCCGGAAATTCGGTTTAAAACATCAATGTTGACAACATTTTCTGAATAATCATGAGCCTTTAGCGATTGAAAAAAAATCACAGCTTAATTACCTAGTTTATTAAAAAATCTTCAGCCATTTTATATTTTTTTGAATAAAAACGAATAAAAATTTGTGTCAGAAAGTAGCCAGTTTGGATTTGAGAATAGTCTAAAGTAAAAAATATATATATATCAATTGCCCTCCCCCCCCCCCCAAAAAAAAAAATTCTTTTCATTAATACATACAGTTTAAAAATATTTCTACTTTCTCTTTTTCTTTTCTTTTCTCGAACAAATTTTAAATATTTCATGGAGCTCGAAATCCGATTTTTTCAAATGCGCAAGAAATATCACTTCAACACATTTTATCAAGTTATTGTTCATAACAGCCAGCTTTTATGCCTTCAGATTAAGCCGTTTCTGTAAAAGCCTCTCTCAAATATATCTTACTTCGCATCCGTATTTCAAAAATGCAGCTGGCTAATTCACCGCAATATTCCCCGAACGATAAATCCAGAAAAATATTCCCGTCGCCAAAAACGCTCATAAATTGCCAAATGCGGCATGACCTGTCGACAACGTTTTCCAGAATGATATGCAGTTATGACTCTCCATAAAAGTGCTCTGTGCACAGTCATTGGGTCTAAAAGTTAGATATAGAGGGGGGGGGGGGGGGGTTGAAGACACTATGCTTTTATGGTGAAGCAGTTTAGCAGCCACCACCACCCCCCTCCTCTCCTCTTTCCTAGTTCCTTTTTGAACCTTTTATTTATAGTGGATTAGGCGGTGCCTTTGATCTTGCAAGCATCATGTTGCTCTTGTCGCCCTTTTCTTTAAGCCTATCAATATTTTTGTGATTTAGGATTACAGGCTCTTGGCGAAAAAATTTGGGGGATGCTTCCTTCCTTTTTTTCCAAGACATTATTCTCCTGGTTTTTTTTTAGCTTTATTTTCGGAATACATGTGCGAAGGGATGAACGGCGCTATAAATTTCGCGGCAAATGGTCCGCTGTTTTTAAAGATATATTTCTCCTATATTATCGGAATTTCGATTTCAGTTTCTTATTTTCATGCTATATATTTAGAAGCGGGAGAAAATAGAGATAAAAACAGATATTATGTAATATGAATGGCTTTGAAATATAACTCAATAAAGTGATCATAAAATTATATTTTTGACTGCATGGATTCTTTTTCATATTAGTTTTTTAGAATTAGCTGATTATTAGAAAGATTGAATGTAATATGCTTTACTTGAATGGAGTATGTATTTCTCAATACGAGCTGTTAAATGTATGTGAAACGAAATAATTTATTATTATTTATGTAAATATATGTGTGCGATTAATATGAAATATCTATATATGAGGATTGACCAGTGATATATTGATTGAAGAGGCCGGAAAATGTTAAAAGATGTCTCCGGGGGAGAAAGGGGCATAAAAAATGTTAGAAAAATCCTATGATGAGGAAATTGGGAGAACGAGAGATTTATAATATTAAAGAATATAAGGGCTGCATAATGATATATCACAGAAAGAAGTTGGAGAAACTTAGTAAAATAAAAACCACCCCATATGAAAAAAATGGTCAAAGGACCGTCCAATGATATATCACATGAGATGATCGGAAAAATTTAGAAAAGCGAGGACAAAAATATGAAAAAGTGATCAAAGTGCTGTCAAATGATATATCATATGAGGGAGGGGGGCGAAAAAAGCTCATAGTTTTTTTCTGAAATCTAGCATGCATTTTTATGAAAAGATATTCATCATTTGGATAATCAACCTCAAAGGGTAACAGCAAAATAAATCGGAAAATAAACTCTAGAGTGATTCTTGACATCTTTATTTTAGACTTCTTTGAAACACCATAAATTTTTCGCGGGAAAAGATTTCTCCTCAAATTATCAATAAGCAAAATCGTTTATATAAAGTTTTGTATTCAAAAAGTTGTAAACTAACATTGTATACTTGCACAAAGTTTCACAAAAAGCTTATTGTCCGACTACTTATAATGCGCGAAGATTCTTACTCTTGTTTACTGGAAATTCAATCTTTTCCAGTCTAACTTATAAACATTTTTGACAAATTTATTGGCTAACTGACTGTTTAGCCAGAATTCTGTAACCGCTTACCAAACACCCCGGTTACACAAGTGTCGTTAAATCGTGGAAATTCTATCCTTTTGACAACTTCCCGCATGCACGTGAACCTCAAACTCTCTGGTGGGTCCACATCCTGCATTCTTACATAATATGTCTTTTATTTTTTTACTGTACTGTATTACTCCAGCGGGCCGCGCAAATGTGTCGGGTTTATCCCGACATTATGCACATTCAAAAAGTTCCGTATAAAGACTTAAATTTCTGTAAAATTGTATTTTCTTCTAAAAAGAAAGAAAAAATGTATCGGTGATTTTGATTTTCTCGAAAACTTAATAACCCATTCTTATATAATAAATGTCGGAAGGAAAAAAAATAGAGAATAAATTATGTTAGCGGAAAATTATTTTTCTCCTGGATATAAATAAACATGAATCTACTTTAATAGAATAAACGTCCTGGTGGTGACACGCAATTTTAACGCTGTTTCACACATTTCTGGAAATTAGCACACATTTTTGTGAAAGAACATTAGTCAACTTGGACAACCGCAGACAATGGCGTCAAAATTAGTTAAAAGTAAACACCAGTATGATACCGTCATCTGACACACAGACACATACACAAACACTCAAAAAAAAAAAAAAAAAAAAAAAAAAAAAAAGAGAGAGAGAGAGAGGGAGAGAGAGATTTTATAGTTTTTTTTTTTTTTTGTGCTTTGAGAAAGTGATGTGAGACAGAATTAAAAATAGTCGCCTGTGGCAACCCTGTTTACGAAGTCCAAAGCAATTTTTTGTCAGTTTTTCGGGCAAGCAGAAAAAAAAAAAAAATCCTCCAACTATTATTAAACAGCCTCTAAGGCAATGAAAAACATTATTTTGTTTCTCTTCCATAATCAAAAAATAAAAAACTAACATTGTACACTTACACAATGTTTTAAAAAATTATATGCAAAATCCTAAATCTTTATAAAATTTGTTTCTTTGGAAATAAAGAAAATAGGCTTCATTGAATTTGACTTATGGATACTGAATAGTACATTTTCTTGTGTAATAAATGTTCAAGGGAAAATTTTTTGATAATTTTTTTTCACTTGGATATACATAAGTTATACAAAAACATAATTCTATGTTGCGCATCCAGGTGGTGATATTAATTTTAAGGCTGTATTTCGATTCAAACTGCTTGTTTTCCGATTTATTTTTGAATTCACTTTTGCTCTCAAACACATGAAATACGCAGATTCACTTATTTAGAAAGTGCACAAGGTGCCTGAAGGTCAATTCTTTGATAAGTGCACAAAATATTGCAAAAAAAGCAATCAAAAACGGCAATTTGAACCGATTTTTCCGAAGTAGGAGATCTGGGAACGAAAAAAAAAGATCTTCCTGAGAAGTTAATTGCTTATAAATCAAATTCTAATGAATTGAGCGTAAAAAGACATCACACGGCACCTTATACATCCCTTCAAAAATCCCCTCAGCAAATTTCATGTTTCTATTTTTAAAAATGTGTCTGAAATTGTATCGGAAAATTACGAGCTGCTGAAGGTGGAAAAGCGTTTTTACGAATACACCCTTAACGCCGACTAACACATTTCAGAATATTATCATTCATTTTCGTGAACAAACATTAGTCACTTGGACTACTGTAGACAACAGCGGTAAAATAAATCAGAAAATAAACTCCAGTATGACATCTTCACTTCTTTATTTCACTTTTATGGGGCTCCCATAATTTTTTCGTCGGACAAGCAGGAAAAATATTTTTCTCCAACTATTAACAAACAGCTTGTAAGACAACAACAACAACAAAAAAATTTTATTTTGTTTCTCTTGCATATTCAAATTGTAATAAACTAGCATTGTACAGTCTTACAAAGTTTCTTGAAAAGCTTTCAAACATTGTATACAAAGTCCAAAATCTTTGTAAAATTTGTTTCCCGGAAAATAAAGAAAAAATACTTTATTAAATTTGATTTTTGGGATACTGAATAATACATTCTTGTATGATAAATATTAAAGGAAAATAAACAAAACAATAAGTTATTGTAATGAAAAATTATTTTTCACTTGGATATACATAAATTATACAAAAACATAAATCTATGTTACTCATCCAGAGTGAGATATTCAATCTTCACTCCTTCTCACACTTTTTCTAAAATATATCACTCATTTTCGTAAACAAACATTAGTCACTTGGACAACTGTAGACAACAGCGACAAAATAAATCAGAAAATAAACTCCAGCATGACATCTCAACTACTTCATTTGAGAATTTTAATGCGCCCCATAAATTTTTCGTCGGCCAAGCAGGAAAAATATTTTCGTTCAACTATTAATAAACAGCTTTTAAGACCAAAAAAAAAAAAAAAAAAAAAAAAAAAAAAAGTTATTATGTTTCTTTTGCATATGCATATTGTAATAAACTAACGTTGTATACACTCTTACAAAGTTTCTTGAGAAGCTTTCAAAAATTGTAAACAAAGTCCTAAATCTTTGTAAAATTTGTTTCCTTGAAAATAAAGAAAAAATTCTTTATTGAATTTGACTTTCTGGATATTGAATAATACATTCTTGTATAATAAACGTTAGAGGAAAAATAACCAAAACAATAAATTATTGTAATGAAAAATTATTTTTCACTTGGATACATACATGAATTATACAAAAACATAAATCTATGTTATGCATCCAGGTGAAGATATTCAATTTTAACACCGTCAACAATCATTTCAGAAGGTTATCAATCATTTTCATGAACAAATATTAGCCACTTAGACAACTGTAGACAACAGCTGTAAAATAAATCAGAAAATAAACTTATGACATCTTCACTTCTTCATTTGAGACTTTTACTGGGCCCCATAAATTTTTCGTCGGACAAGCAGGAAAAATATTTTCCTCCAACTGTTAATAAACTGCATATGTAAGACAACAAAAAAATGTTATTTTGTTTCTCTTGTTATCAAAAAAAAAAAAAAAAAAAAAAAAATAGTAAACTAACATTATACACTCTTACAAAGTTTCTTGAAAAGCTTTCAAAAATTGTAAACAAAGTCCTAAATCTTTGTAAAAGTTGTTTTTCTGGAAACAAAGAAAAAATGCTTCATTGAATTTGGCTTTCTGGATATTGAATAATACATTCTTGTATAATAGATGTTAGAGGGGAAAAAAAAAAAAAAAATTTGTAATGAAAAATTATTTTTCACATAAATTATACAAAACATAAGTCCATGTTACGCATCCAAGGGTGATATTCAATTTTAACGTCGTCTCACACATTTTTAAAAATTATCACTCTCTTTCATTTTATTAAACATCCTGTAAAACAACGAAAAATGTTATTTTTTTTTCTTTTGCATAATCAAACTGTAGTAATCTAACATTGTACACTTTCACAAAGTTTCTTGCAAAGCTTTCAAAAATTGTATACGAAATCCTAAATCTTTGTAAAATTTGTTTCTCTGGAAATAAAGAAAAAATGCTTTATTAAGTTTGACTTTCTGGATACTGAATAGCAAATTCTTGTTTTAGTAAATGTTAGAGGAAAAATAACCAAAACAAAAAATTATTATATTGAAAACACTTTTTTCACTTGGACATACATGAATTATACCAAAACATAAATCATTACGCATCCAGGTGGTGATATTTAATTTTAACGCCGTCTCAGGCATTTCTAAAAATTATCACTCATTTTCGTTAACAAACATTAGTCACTTAAACAACTGTAGACAACAGCGGTAACATTAAATCAGAAAATAAACTCCAGTATGACATCTTCACTTTTTCATTTGAGACTTTTACGGCCCCATAAATTTTTCGTCCGACAAGCAGAAAAAATATTTTCCTCCAACTATTAATAAACAGCTTGTAAGGCAACAACAAAAAAAAAAAAAAAAAAAAAAAAAAAAAAAATGTTATTTTGTTTCTCTTGCATATGCAAATTGTAATAAACTAACATTGTATACACTCTTACAAAGTTTCTTGAGAAGCTTTCAAAAATTGTAAACAAAGTCCTAAATCTTTCTAAAAATTTTTTCCTTGAAAATGAAGAAAAAATTATTTATTGAATTTGACTTTCTGGATACTGAATAATACATTCTTGTATAATAAATGTTAGAGGGGGTAAAAATATTATAATAAAAAATCATTTTTCATTTGGATATACATAAATTATACAAAAACATAAATCTATATGTTACGCATCCAGGTGGTGATGTTCAATTTTAACGCCATGTTACACACTG